>OX439045.1:1955173-2555173 GCA_949317995.1 Acholoe squamosa
GGGGGCTATCCCAGGAATGCCTGCGGAGGAGGTCGCAGTCAAAGGGGAGCTGACTTTGTCGAAGGCACGAACATCAGAGACAGGTTGCAGAGGAGGAGAGAAGAATGAGACAGGACTTGCTACAAAAGAAAATAGAGAGGGAGGAGAAGGAGAAGGAGGAGGACAGGAGGGAGAGGGAGGATAAGAGGAGAAAGAAAGCCAAAGAGGGGAGAAAGAAAGAGGAGGAGGAAAGAGGAGGATCGAGCAGGAGCAGGAGGAAAAGAGACAGAGAGAGGACGAGGATAAGAAGGTGAAGGAGAGGGAGGCTAATAAGAGGAGGGATGAGGAGGACAGGAGGGAGAGGGAGGATAAGAAGAAAAAGGAAGCCGAAGAGGGGAGAAAGAAAGGGGAGGAGGAAAGGAGGAGGGTCATTCAGGAGCAGGAGGGAAAAGAGAAAGAGAGAGGATGAAGATAAGAGGGTTAAGGAAAGGGATGCTAAGAAGAGAAAGGAAGCAGAAGACCGGTGAAGGAAATAGAAGGAGGAAAAGAGGAGAAAAGAAAAGGAGGATAAACAGAGGAAGAAGGAGGAGGAGAAACGGAGGATGGAACAGGAAACTGAGAAGAAAAGGAGAGAAAAGAAGCGAGAGGAAGACAGGAAGAAGGAGTAGAAGGAAAAGGAGGATAAGAGAAAGAAAGACAAGGAGGAAAGGTGGAAGAGGGAGGAAAACAGAAAAAAGGAAAAGAAGGAGGACCGGAGGAAGAAGGAAAGGGAAGATAAAAGGAAAAGGGAAGAAGAAGACAAGAGGAAGAAAGAGAGGGATGATAAGCGTAAGAGGGAGTAAGAGGGGAACAAGAGGAGAGAAGGGGAGCTAGACCAAACTAAGAAGGCGGCTGACTCGTAGAAGAGAGAAGGGATGTTAGGGCGAGCAGCTGATGAGGAGCAGCGAGAGAGGGGGAAACGACAGGCTGAGGAGAAGGGCGACCGTAGATGGGTAGAAAAGGAGAGAGAAAGGGAGGGTCGCGATTACTGGGCCAACAGTAGCTTGGACAAGGCATGGACTTCCCCACACATGTGGAGGCCAGTAGGGGGACAGCTCCGCGACACAGAAGGTACCCAGGTGGCCAGTGCGACTGCTACAGGTCGACATAGGTCAGGAGTGGCAGGGTCGGAGCAACAGAGTGTGCCAACAGCTGCGGGTCGACATAGGTCGGTAGTGGCGGGTTCGGAACCGCAGAGTGTACCAGGGACAAGACAAGCGGGAGGGCAGGCATGTTTTTCCAGCAACCATGGCAGACTGTCTCAGCATATCAGTAGCCCTATTGGTGCATCATGCTGACCAATAGGCACGATGCATTGATGCATCAGTAGCCATAATCAAACGTAATTGTTACATTGGATTAGTGGCTTTGCCACTAGATTGTGGGGCATATCCAAATGATGATACACAGGGGATCCTGGTAGGTCAGACTCCCCCTCCGCCCATCCACTTGTGGTTCTGTTCACAGTGCAGCAATGACATTGCCTGTTGAAATGACGTTCCCCAGTTACATGAAGTGATGTGACAGAGGGAGTATCTACCATGGTATGTTGTGGTATCTGATGCCAGTAATCCCAGGGATAAGTTATTTATTGCACCGCTTGCTGCTCAAATAATGGTCGATCCTTGTCAATGGACTTTCGTCCTGTTGCCATGCACTCTCTGACGAGAGCATGCACATTTTCTCTTTACATAACTCTTAGATACAGTTAAGATTGATTGATGAGTCACATTAAAGGGAGTTTCATCATATTTGAGTGCTTTAAAATATTAATTTGATTAGAAAACAATCATTTTAACTTTGACTTTTGTACATGCAGCCTTGTTTGCTTTTCTCCTACCTGGCATGTTCAGCTTTTCTTATGTTAGAGGTCTGGAGTAGCTACCAGCAACATTGGTAACCCGTTTTTAACATGCGGTAAATATCGACTTACAATTACTGGCCATCTGATCTCAATGAGACAGGCGTGTGTATAGAGGTGGAGGAAAGGAGTGGCTATGAAGCGTTAAGCATACATGATGGAATCAAGTACCATAGCATTATCAAACATTTATCCATATGGCAACATGTGATCACTCCCCCATATTGACTTCCTCTTTGTTTCTAGGGAGAATGTCTCTTTCCTAGAACAGTTAGATTATATTTAATTCAAGCTGTACTTTAGAAATGTCTAGATGTTATTTGCCTTGTCTATTGCCTGTTATAATTTGGTCTTACTGTAAAATGGCTACAAACTGTCACTAAGTTCTCATAGTTTTATTAAATTATGATCTAATTTTCACCTCAGCTGACTCTGCTGATTTTGATAATTGGAGTAATGGAAGAAGGGATTTCATTCTAATTGCTCATTTGGTATCATTCAGAAGGAGGATGCTGAAAGTGATAGCCGCTATTGGTGTCCTGCTATTTGATATCAGCATGATATTTTTCATTACATTTAAATGAAACAGCTTCCTTGGCATTATTTATAACTGCCAGGCAATTGGGAACCATATATCTTCTAACCATGTATGGGACTCAACAAATTTAAAGTTTCCCTGAATTCTATTGCAAAGTTATGGATAATTTCATAACCCCTCAAGCTGCTACATGTATCTTGATGCAAATGGTATAAACACCCAGCTCAAAATGCTTCTTAATACAAATCAGCCCTAAAATCATTATATAGAGAGGACCTGCTTAACAAAGTGCCAGGAACCAGTGCTCTACACCCCTATGTACACAGAGACTCACCAACCAGGGCTTTAATAATCTATTAGATTATTAAAGCCCTGATTAAAGTCGATTACCAAACCAAATGTGTCTTTTGACCCCATGGATCCAGTAACCAAGCAATGTCTTGAATCGATCAAAGCCTGTAGTAAACCGGATGATAGACTGAATCTAAATCGGGTTGCAGATGATAACACAAAAACACAAGATATCTTCATATTTGCACTAAGATGAGTTGGAGTGTGACTTTGGCTAATGTGTCTATACACTTTGTTCCTGGTAGGGTAGATTCAGTATAAATCAAACACTTAACAAATCTTACTTTAGAGAAGGACACTTTTTTTTGTAACAAGGGGCAGAACTGGTGTGTTTCAGAAGGTAGGGGTCAACATCTTTTCAGCCCTTCTGAAGATAGACCTAAAGTATATGACCAATGCACAGTGTAGACAGTGTTGCAGTTTACCTGAATCTACCCTTCTACCTGCATGCACCACCCCAGACCAGCAGTGTTTGATCCCCAATCAGGTAGGGTAGTAATAACCACTCAGCCCCAAATAGAACTCTGCAGGACCCTTATTCATCAGATCTTAAAGGACCAGGAGGGTGTTGCGAAAGGATAGGAATTCAATTCTGTCGGAGGTGCTATTCCCAAATGGGAACTGACTACCCTCAGGCAATCACTTTTCTCCTGTTTTGAAGCAAGGTAGTAGGTTATAGAATTGATTCCTAAGTTTTCAGGAATTGGGGAATGCTTCCGAATATGACTCACAGTAAAAATATTGATTCTGAGTGGAAGGTGAGAAGTTGGTTCTGAGCAGCATAACAGCTAGGAACTGGAAGGTGAGTTATGACAGTGAGAATCCGTTATTGATTCTTTTCGCAATAGCCTCCAGCTGTCACTGCATTGATTACACTTCCATTGATTACATTGCCTTTCATTGAAAGATTCAATGTCAATTACCCTTAGGCAGTATAAATGAAACAACCAGGACCCTCCAGTACATTACCTCCCCCAAACATTATACCAGAAAAATACCCTGTCCCTGTTATAGCCTTATATTTTACACAACATGAACTCTATATTCCCCACAGATATGATGATTATTAGGTTAGGACCATGGGCGGACTAGTTTCAACAACATGCTCAGTGTAGTCCCCTCTAGTAGTATAGACAGGGTCTGACAGTCAGAAAAGTCCCTGGTCTCCCCTGTGTTTACAAAACCCACCCAATCCACATGGCTACTTTGAATATGTATTACTCCTAGTTATTACACGATTTCTGGGATTCTGAGTGCTTTTCCTGGATAATCTCCTGCACATACCTGTTGATATTGCATGGCATGATGCATGCAACATGACGTTTATCCAAGGATAACAGGTAATCAGTGCAGTTGTCCATGGATAACCTGCACATCTTACATGTCCTTACATGTCATATGTTACATGTTAAAACATACACAATTTTTAATTGCCAGGGTAGGGGTCAAACCTGCAGTCTCACATCCCAAATCCAACTCCCAATGCGAGAAACGGTGTGTGTTTGCTTGGTTAGATCGTAGAGGTAGGCGGAACAAGTCCTGGTCCGGGCGTATCTTTTTATTCCCTACTGCTCGCCTAGTATCCCGGATGCAGCACTGTATGCACAGTTTTTGGCAAACTCTCTCGCTGCTCCTATGTATCTGGTGCCAGGAAATGGATAGCAAAAATCAAGACACATACACCAAAACCAGCGCCCCCTCTCCTACACTGCAAAAATGGTGTTTAGATATTAAAAACAATTCTCAACATATTCTTGCAACGTTTTTGTAATCACATTAATTTCCTACACATGTTTAGCCAAACAATGTGCTTAGCTCAGGTGTTTAGAAATGTAGGTGTTTAGGTTTAAACTTTGTGTTTAGATATCTATGAATTTTTGTGTTTAGATGTTAATGAATTTTTGTGTTTAGATGTCTAAATGCTTTGACGGAGAGTTGTGGTGTGCAGACATGTATATATAAAAAAAAAAAAGTCTTTTGATTGTCTCTCATTTACTGGTGGGGGGGTATTTACATGTCAAAGTCTCCAAAGATGTCAGCGACACCTATTTATGTGTGCATGTATATACACACTGCATCAGAATGAGAGACTTGAGAAAGTACACCAGCTTGGCAGGAAGGAAATTGCTTTGTCTATTCCAGAATAACATCAAATAGGTGTCAGTCATGGAGCTTATTGATTATTTCATGCTAATGATGGTGGTGTAAGGTGAATCTAGTCAATTTTCTATTGCCCTTTCTATTCTCATGACATTCAATGAATAGAAACTATAATAAACATGTTTATGTAGTTAGAATAGAAGTGTTCATTTCCTAATTGTGTAGTCAATGAGACGCCTAACTGACCTATATGTTTAGGTTTTAAACATGTTTAGACCTAAACATGTTTAAAATCTAAACACCATTTTTGCAGTGTAACAAAGGACTAATTAGCTGTTTTTTCAACATTTAAGCTTGGCTGCCAACTCAGCCCCTATAGTGGCTGCATTGACGATTGGATTCTTTGCATTCCTAAGGTGCTCCAACCTCCTGTCACCCACATCAACACTATGGCCGGGCCCACATACTTTACTCAGGAGTGACATTGCAATTGCCCCCACAGGCCTCCTTGTGAGAATCAGGTCTTCAAAGACAATACCGGTCCATACCCCACCGGTAGTCCTCTCACTCCCAAGAAATGACAATTCGCCAGCCTGCCCTACTCAGGCTTGGATACGCTATGTGACAATGTTACCGGCACCACCCTCATCTCCAGCCTTCCTACTATTGGATGGGAAATCCATCACCCAACTCAACTCAATGCTGTGGTAGGAGACACTCTCTTTAGAGTTGGATGTGACTATGCACACCTTTTCTCTGGTCACTCACTCCGTAGGGGTGGACTACAAGCCGCACTCTTGTCAGGTGCTAGTAAAAGTGATGTGGCCACACATGGGACATGGTCTAGTGAAGCTGGAATGAAGCCATACATGACTAACTCTTAATTACAACAAGTCGCTCATTTATGTGCACAGCAAAAGCCGTGTTTAGGTCCTAAAGACAATTTTAAAAACAATCTTCTATCATTGTCTTTATAAACACAATCAGGAAAGGAATGTACAGTTCAGTACTGTGGACACCTATCCTGAGTCTTGATGCCTGTATCAGATATATCCACCCCTCATTTACCATCCTTTTCCAAGGCAATCAGCGGGTAAGGAGACAGTAGATAGGGCACCTAATTTATGTAATGAATATGATAATTTTCCATCAGGAATTTGTCTTGCATCAAAATTGCCTCCAACAGGAGGTGCTCCTTTTACCTTTTAGCTTCATCGGATCAGATTTGATGTCCTAATCTGAGCATAATTAGGGCAAACTCTGCTTTGATAAATGAAGCTTCATGTAGACCTCTTCTTTGTAGAATAATTGTCTATTTACAGAGGTACCTCCCACTTCCTAGACTTTACCAAAAGTAATACTGTCCGACATGTCCAGAACCCGGATATAGACTTATGAAGTAGGACACCTACAGCCCACCACCCTGGGGCGGCTGTCATTAATGTACAGCATGGGTCACAAATGTTCATCATTAGGTCCAAGAAAGAGAAACATTGACTTGTGGGGACGGGTATTGAGCACTTCCCCATAGCAGGACTCTCGTGGGCTAACAGACAAATGTACATCACCGCCATATGGTTCCATATTGAGACGACAGAAAAACCATGTGAGTTCCCAATGATCATGTTCATATGGCCCCCAGGTGAGAACCCAATTGGCTTTACGGGCTAGCCCAGACATGGGTTTAAGCTGGTAAATGGCTGGGCTGCCAACGGGGGCCCAGGTGGGATTAGCCCAGATAATTGCCTCTGTGTTTAACCCATGCCTGAACCCACGTCTGCGGGAGCCCAGAAAGGTGAGTGGAATCCTATCTGGGGCCTGGGTGGAAAGACTGGCTGGGTTTTGACCTAAAGTAAGACAAGCTTCCCAAGAATGTGCTCACAAGTCACATAGATAATTTACACGATGAAGGAGAAAAGAATAGACTATGAATAAAGAATGTGGATAAGTGCCTAGCATCTTTATAGATTATATTGCAATTGCCTGATCACTTCAAATTTCCAACTACAACATACACTATGGGCTTATGCCTGATTAGGCAAATGGCTAGGAAGGTCGGTTGCAGAATTGACTACTATGGATTAGATGATATCCTGTCACTATACTTCTCTTCTATTATGCTTAAATGAACACACCACATTCATTAAACCCTCATTTAGTAAGACTGACCAGTGCATATATGTCCAGACTAAGATCTATTTGAAAGCGACACTGGAACCAAGATAATGTTGAGGCACACTCATATGCAACTCTGTGTTTCTCAGTTCCTTCTGACATATTGGAACCAGAATCTGATTTGAGAAACATCATTTCACATCTATGAGACTCATAAAGGGACATTATTAGATTCATTACACAAAGAAGGCCATCCCATGTCATGATCACAGCCATGGTTGTCAAATTACATAACCATGATACGATAGGATAAAGGCGTGACTCCTTTAAATTAATGTACCTGGAAACATCATTACTGAGTGGTCATATAAGATTACTGGGTCATGCGAAGAATTCTATGGTCATAGATGGCGGGAAATATGGCACACGGCTAGAGACGTCGGCGAACGGGCTCCCGGGGAATCGTGTTGATTTACCAGCACTGAGACACTGCTCATCCACTATTTTTGTACACTTCTTCTATGAATATACGACAAACACAATACCACTATAAATGAATCCTTCTAGCACGGCTTTGACTAGGAAAAATAGCCAACAACCACTGCTCTGTCTCGACGACAAAGGCGTACCCAAGATGGCGGACAAGACGAAGGTAAACAAACCGGACGGCGAGCAAACTACATCGCTTCTACCTCCATTAACCTACAACTCCAAATCCAAAGACATTATAGACAAGATAAATGAAATAGATAGTAGGTTCTTCAAGCCTCCATTAGCCAACATACACTTGAGTTATTACAGGGACTGGAAACCCGTATCTATGGCGATGAAGGCGCTGTCAAATCCAAAGTGACTTTACCACAATTGGAATCCCGCATTGACAATATTGACTCTACGTTAACGGGCCATAGTGACAGCATAACAAAAAATGCTAACGACGTCGTCAAAGTCAAATCAACTTGTGACAGCTACTCTGAAAACTTCATAAAATTGGAAACCGACAGGAAGAGGAAAATCCTTGTAATTGATGGTATTAGTGAAGATTCTCCAGCCACACTTAGGGATAAGCTAGACCAGCTAATACAAGATGTGGGACTGTCTTTTGACAATACCTGTGCTGAGGCAGTATACCGAAGAGGTAGGAAATTTGAACCAACCCCTCGACAAAAAAATAACCCTAATTTCAAGCCAAGAAATAGGTCTGTAATTGTAATATTTACTGCCACTCACTACAAATCTCTGATCTTTGCCTACATCAGCAAGTTGAGAAACAATCCAAACTGGAAAGGGGTACATCTTTCAGATGATATGTCAACAAATGCAGAAAGATGTAAGTCTATTCAGGCCCTGGCCAGGACCAAACAGATAAATGCAATCGTAAGAGGTAACACTATTATTATTGAGGGTGTTTCCTATGGCCATGGTGAGCTTGGTTCCCTACCACATGGGCTTTCCCTAGAGAATGCTAAGACAATTGTTACTCCTGATGGTGTAGCTTTCCAAGGTCCTTACTCCGTTTTCTCTAACCTCTACCCTTGCCAAATACAGTACAATGGCCAGATGTTTGACTCAGTTGAAAGAGCTTTTTGCACGGAGATGTGTGTTAAATCCAACCAACCCCATGTACTACAGAAAGTTATGGCAGCTACTACCCCTACTAAAGCCATGTTTGCAGCCAAGACCTGCAAAAATTCAAATGAATGGTTCGAGGAGGAAGAAGCTACTATGTACAAACTTGTTGAAATAAAATTCAATAATCCTCTTCTTAGGAACAAATTGACATCCTTCAAAGGAAAATACATGTATGAGGCCACACAAAATCTAACATACGGATGTGGGTATCATCTAGGCCAGAAGGAGGATATTGTAATAACCAATGTGGCAAAGTCAAACTGTGCAAACAAGCTGGGAGAAATTCTGGTAGAAGTACGTAGACTACATACAGGCGAAGACCCTCTCAAAACTGCAGAAGAAGTTCGACTCGACATGGCAAGAAACCAGGACTTAAATCTACCCCTAACTTAATAAGGATTCCTCAATACATATTATTGGACTTGATGAACTGAAACTAATATTTAGTTTATATATAGTATACCGTACCATCTGAATGCTATTATTTTTTACATACCTTATTTCGATCTGATTTAATTGGAAAATTTTCCCTGGGATTCCCAATCCCCCCGAAACTAGTTGAAGACTTAATCTTTACCGGTACCATGGGTGGCAATAAGGCCTATACCCGTGTCTTAGTACCTAAACTATTTAATACTACTTTGTACCATTTAATTTATATTGACTCAATAACTGATTGTATTCTCAACCATGTACAGAATGGATACGAGGGAGTGTTAAAATATCAGGTTGTACTCCAAGCTCTAACATGTCACAAGATGTAATTAAGCTGGCTGGCACCAAAGGTATTCATATCGTTCACTTAAACGCCAGAAGCCTAAGGGCTAACTATCCTACTATATGTACAGAATTGTATAATGATAAGATTGAAATATTTTCCTTCTCAGAGACATGGTTAAAGTGTGAAGACCCTGAAACTTCATATCAATTTAGTAATTATACTAGATATAGATTAGATGGATGGTAACGGTAATATTAAGACCGGTGGTGGATTATGTTTTTATATAAGACATGGTGTATCACATGACTATTGTGCATTCGAGCATTTAAACCTCTCTGAAGAACATATTGAAATTCAAAATATTCTGGTCAATGAGGATCATATGAAACCTATAATTGTATTTAATGTATACAGACCACCAGAAGAGGGTCTTAAACAGATGTTCATTGATTCACTATTAAATATCATTGATAACATTAATAATATTAATAATTATGAAATTATTATTATGGGTGACTTTAATTTTAACGTAAGGGATGACAATGATATGGTTAATCAACTGTTAAATAAAATGAAAAGTCAAGGCTTCATGCAAGAAATTAAACAATCTACGCGTAAAAATGCTATACTTGACCTGGTCTTCACAAACTTGAGAAGTAACTACATCCAGACGGGTATACTGGAATCTTATATATCTGACCACCTTCCTATCTACCTAGTTAGAAAGAAATGGCATATTTAACCTGAAAAATTAGAGATTACTGGTCGCTCATATTTGAAGCTTTCTGATGATATTTTGTTTGCCAAATTTGATAGCTACGACTGGACTACATTTAATCTCTTCAGCTGTACTTAATCCTGAATCTCCAGAGATCTGATAGGTTTGGTCGCCAACAACAGAATCTCCTTGGCCGTCACCCTAGCCTTCCTTATATACATCCCCCATGACGCCACCTAGCGTAGTATCATGGACACAGGTCGAGGACATAGGTTGCCCCCTGGTGTCTATATACTATATACTCCCCATCCGTTGTAAAGGTGGTATCCATCTGACCTACACTCAAACGGACATTCCGATCTCTATTCAGTCGATACCGTTCACCTACCACATTCTTGTCCGCCTTGTCGTTCACAAAGGGACTATATCCTTTCTTCAGGATAGGTTTAGGCGTTGATGAACAGACAGCAGCCTTAACCTGATTCCCATCTAGGATACTACTTACATCGAGGCTTTCTATTTCCTCGCTTCCTTCACTTCCAATCCCTATCATCTGACACCAGATCTGAGTAATTTCGTAAATCAGATCCTGGTTATTCTCCTTAATGTCCTTAATCATCTTATCATTTTCCTGAATATGATGATCCCGTGAATGAACATGCTCTTCCGTTTGTTTCCTGATAATTTCTTTGTTCTTGTCATACACTTCCTGCTGGACTTGGATTTGTTTGTTCAAGTTGCTCAGGAGACTCTTAGAAGCTTCTATTCTTATCTTATAGTGTTCTGACGTTTCATCATATTCTCCATTTCTTTCTTCTAGTGCAGCACTGATTTGACTCAGCTGTTTATTGGTGTCCTCAAACCTCTGTGCTACCAAATCATAATGCGTTTCCTTTCCTCTTATCTGATCATCGATCTCATCGAGCCGGGACAGCTTAGTTACGCTATTGCGTTCCAACTCTTCCAAAACTCCTTCCAATCCACATTTCTCTCTTCGTAACCCTTCCACTTCAGATACAAATTCTCTTACAGAAGTTTCCAATTCTAATAATTGAGTTTTTGTTCCGTTCACATTCCTTTTTCTGAAACTCAATCATTTTCTCACTCTTGACCTTTTCCTGATCACACCTTCTTTTCCATTCCAGATGAGCCATCCATTCAGCTTCGAAACCACTCCTCTCCTCGTGGTATCCACTCAACCCTTACATTCCCATAGGGGCAGGCTGGCTTGATCCACCAGGATTAAAGACAGATTCCGACAACATAGCGGTACTCAACTGATTTAAAAAAACTCCTTGGTTGGCCAAAGGCATAATACGGATAGACTCCCTTCTACCCGAAGGTTCAGTCACTGGTAGCTGGGCTATCAGGATGGGACTACCGAAGGCCCCATCACCAAGCAATTCCGAATTGCTAATATTCGGAACTGCCTGATTGACTGCTAGAGCCACATCCGGAACCAAGGATGCATCCAAATCTACTTCCGAATCAATGCTTCCCGATTCCTCAATATCCTGAACTGGAGTCCTATATTCCATATAGGCAGCTCTTACACTTCGCGGCGTAGTAGAGTCTGCCTCATTCTTATCAACTGAATTATCTTGTTCAGCCACAGCTGCACACTCTTTCTCAACCAATCCTGGTCATGGCACCAGTGTAATGGTCAAGTATTCCGACTTGGGGTTCGTATGTCTAATCCGGAAAGAACTACCAAACGACAATCTCCGGTACAGAAGAGGCAACAAGGTTTATTCAGAATCCTGCTTACGATCCGACTAAGGGCTTCCGAGTTCAAATGTATTTGTATCAGGGTATTCAGACAATCAGACAATGAGTTACTAGGTAAGTTCTCGTTACCAGAGGAGGGAAGTGCTTACTGACCATACAGAGCCTGCGAGGGTTCTCTCTCTGGCAGCTACCGACCTGGCCTTATATAGCCTAAGGTTGGGTGGTGACCTCTCGAGTCTAAGGCAGGAAGCTCAGAGAGCAGTGCTGCCACCGCTCGCCCCAGCATACCATTCTCAGACCCGAGTGTACACCCCACTCGGGAACTGCCCAACTCGTACCTATGTGACGCTTATTATAAACTGTGCCCCTACAATATCATACACCCTGCTCAGCGAGACCAGGCACCTGAGTGTGGTACAGAGGACTTTCAATCTTAATCACTTTACCTGTACCTGTACTGGAACCTGTACATCTAGCCCTTGCCGTTCCCATACAGGTACAAGTTCCCGAATCTTAACCTCTCTATTACCTCAAACCCAGCCCACCAAAAGGTAGTGAAAATAAAAAAAAATAAAAAAATCAAAAAAAAAGCCTTAGAGTTGATTTTCAACAACCAACGCCGTGACAACGTAGTAGAAACGTATGTGCAAGCAGGTCCCTTTGATTATCTATTTTATTTTTTGCTGTCTATAAATAAAATAAACAAGGGTTCTTAGTGTTGCACACCGACCATGTGGTAAAATCAAGTGGTCGGTGTGTTTTTGTTTATATTTTTTTGTTGTGATCATGTGATACTACTCATGTGGCATTGCAATAGGTTTTCAGGCAGCAGAATTGCAATATTTTGGAGTGCATGTGCCAAATGGGCCTTTCAGGCTTGTTTTAGAATATTATAATATATATGTGTGTCATTTTTTCTCACCCCCCATAGTTCTAAACGGTACCTAAATCCATCTCACAAATTGATCCACCAACACTATTGGCCCTTTCATTGACTGCCCATACAAAAACCCTGGAACAAGCTACATCACAATGGCATGAAAATTTACAATATTCCATGTCTTGGTCAGATGTTCCAGTCAAGCTCAGTTCACAGTATCTGTATTTTGGTTTGGTGTAGGGTCTTATACCTAATTCCTCAGGGGGAATGTCCTCTGTAGTGTAAGCGATGGTTTTCCTCTGTTTACAGGCCAGGTTCGTGCCTGTGATGGTTAGCTCAAAGTCCAGATTATTTGGACCCATGTATGGCCATGGCAGCTGGAGACGGAGACTGTGGGAGTGTGATGGGTAGGGGATGGGAAGACAGGTACGCGTCTTACCATCCGTCATATACAAGTTCTTCTCTCTGACATTTGCAATTCCTTCAATGGTAACTCCTGAATGCAAAAAGATACTTTATTATGCAATGAAGAAAGGGACTTTACTGTGCTTGCACAAAGTCAACTTATGGAGCCTATTACAAATGTATACACACAGATACAAATGATAACATAGTAAATTGTTAGTTTTGTCTAGATACTTGAAAAAGGAAATTGATGTGTTAAACTTGATAAAGTTAACTTTACCTTTGTGACAGAAGTGTGACATGGGAACTGTCATATCAAGCTGTTGGGAGCTGCATGCAACATTGTGGAGACCACACTGGTCACTTACATTCTGACCCATTGTGATGCTGATACCTATACAGGTGGGGTCATCCTCACACAGAGAATAGCAGTGTCTGGTACCTGATGATGATTGTGCATATCGCCCGATTGTGCAGCTTCCACGTTTACACACAAAGCCAGGCATGGAGACTGTAAATAGATAAGACTAGGTTAAAGACATTTAGTTTGACAATGATGGAAATAAAGTATGCAATAACATAGAGTAAAATCCAGCATATGAGCCACATCCCAGTTTTGGGCTGAACCTAGCTGCAGCAGGCCTGTTAGTTTGCATTATATTATCTGAGTGTTCCAACAAAAACCATTTTATTCCCATTTGAGAATCTAACATTGAAAATGGTTTGAGAGCAACATTTTTCCTGTCATGCTGCACCAATGCTGTTCTGGGAAAAACTGCATTGATATATCATTGACATATCATCGGTCTTCATGTGTTATGATGACAATCAGTAAAAACGCATTACTGCAATTCAAAAGATACTTACTTAAATCATAGGTGTATATATCAGCATATGGGATTGTGTTCACACATTTATTGTCTTTCAGCCAGCAATTGACATCATTAGATAGGTTTGGTGCAAAGATAAATGTGTTACAAGCTGCGTTTGTACCACATTTCAGTGCACAATCATGGACATCAGTGTAATGTCTCCGGAGAAGTGAGTTACCACCAGCACAGTCTCCAGCTCTTCTCAGAAACCTTGGGGCTGTAAAATAAATCAAGGTTTTTTTGTCCAATGATAGTTGTCTACTGTGCAGCCTTTGTATACATACATCTCACTTACTTACAGATTTGAGCCACAGATAATCACAATTGATTATTTGAAACATTTGTAATAGATTTGTAGAGGTATTATATTATAACCATATGTACGGGTACCATCTGGCGTGGCAGGTGAGTCCAGTCGCTGGGTGTTCCTAAGGTTCCGGATAGGTGGCAGCACACATCCGGGCCTGTGGGGACATCTGGCGACAAACACCAAGGTCCATATATAAAGATCGGGGCTCAGCCGCTACGTCAAAGGCCCTCCAGGCCTCCGAGCTTATAGACCTAGATATTAATCCATATTAGCTGCCCCACCACCACCTTCTGGGTAGCCGCTGAGTGTCTTTCAATAAAACCGTTGGCATACACTTGAATCACTGCCTTACTCTTTCTTTCCTAATCCGTAAGGCCCGAACCACCAAACTGGTAAATCAAACCATTACATTGGTGCTGTGACCAGTTAATTCTGGTGTATAGCCTGGACGTTATAAAATCCGAATGGCTAGTACATGGGTTAGACAGCCTGAAGGACATTTACTTGTCCAAGAGAATGGCAATCCGGCACCTATGCCAAAAAGGGTAACGTTTGGAAAACTACCATACAGTATACCCACACCGGGACTGCCTATTTTAGATTACAGCGCCATCGACGGCGATGTGACATACACAGTAATGGAAGGTGAAGAACTTAAACAACCGGATGTACTGTTGCTAAACGAAACCTATATAACTTTGAACGAGAACTTAAATACCTTAGTCAAAGTGAAAGATGAAGTAATCAATGAAAAACTGCATCTGGAGGAAGACCTTATTGGCATGCGAAGCGAATTCGAAACCAGAAAAAATGAATATATGAAAGAATTAGAAAATGAAGAAATGAAACTTCGGGAAATGAGAAATTCATATAATAAAGAATATGACAACAGACACACTCGTATCCAAACATACATAGATACGAATGATCAGTTATGTTGTGATAAGCTGACATTAGTCTGTATCAAAGTGAATTAGAGAAATTGAAACTTCAGTGTAATAAGCAAGCTGAAGACAATGAGACAATCCGGACGGGTATTATAGCATATAATAAACAACTGGAAGAAGATAGACAGAAACTCACTAATGAGCTTCAGGATTTGCAAAATACTGCAATGACTCTAGATAAGTATGTAGAAGCCGCACAACTGACTATAGGTAATATAGATCCGAATGTGGTATCTACAATGTTGGCAAATACAGTCCAAAATGTAACGCCCACCAGGTACAATCCATTTGTAACTGATGGGGCGGATAAAAATGTAGATTCTGGTATTTACAAGACACCAGATCATTCCTCATCTAGTGGAGTGGTTGATCCGAACAGTACAACACTACAAGTCGGCTCAAATCAAGCATCAACAAGTAGTGCACCTACACCTCATGTTCCAAAACATAATCCGCTTGTAGGTCCAGCACCGCCGATACTAGATCTGAGTCATAAGATTAATCCGACTCAAGTTAATACAGCTCCAAGTGGACCAAACACAACTCCACCATCCCAACCTTGTGTACGGGGACCAATAAGAAACTTGCTAACGCCACCTTCTTATTTTTCCCAACCCGGACATAGCACTCCAGCAGGACCGAGATTGCCTAACCCCAATCCTGGTCCAAGTAAGGCACCTAATATCGGACAAGTTCCAAGGTCAAACCCACCACAACCTAATGTGGTAGGGGATACTTACTTACCTAGACCAGCTCCTCAAGGACATAGTTATACTAATTATAATTTAGGAGGAGGGGGGTATTCCTATTTGGGAAATTCATACAACCAGGGAGGGAATCAGAATAACTCCTACCCCAGGTATGCGCCTTCCGGATCATCCGGAAATACTGGCTACAGTGAAGGCTACCCTAGTGGTTCCTCTGGAAATTATTCTAATAACGGACCCCCAGGAGGTAACCCTGGAGGCGGCCCTGGTGGACCTGGATCCAGAGGATCAGGATCGGATGGAGATGGCAGGAAACCGAATCGGAGAACATCCATGCCAGCAGGGATGCAAAGCCAATGTATCCAAAATTTGGGCATTGACTGCTACCAGAAAGGAGCAGATGGCATGGAAGTCATGAACTGGAGCATGCAAGAGGCTGATAGACTACAAGGATGTAAGGCTCGTAGAAAGGCAAGATACCCCCTGCCTACGATTCGAATGATCCATGGAAGGACAGGTATCAGGCTTTTGTCAATGAAGTTAACTGTAGCGGTTGGACAAAAGAAGAAGCTCTGCCGAACCTAATCTGCTGGTTAAACAAGGGCGGAAAAGTAGCTCTCAACCAGTGGAGAGCAGCGTATGGGATATACGGTACCTACGACGAATTAGTCGAATGTGCCGCGTACCTATTTGGTTCCATCGTAAGAGAGGATCCATGGGTAAGCTTTAAGAAGAGGACCCAGAAACCCAAGGAGTCTCATAAAGTCTTCGGGTTGGAGCTACAGGACCTGCAATCAAAAGCACTTCCAAATTGGGCTCATGATGATGATTGCTATCTGCAGGAATTGTTCACACAATTCTATAGCGGATTGCGAGATCTGGATCACAAACAAATAGTTTGGGATTCCTAGAAAGATGAAACATCCTTCAGCGACCTCTTCATAGCCATTGACGGTTAAGATATGAAGAAAAGATTAGTGGGTCTGGCACCTAATCCGCTACGACCTGCTCCATTACAATATGGAGCAGCACCCGCTCAAGTATCTGAGACATTCCAATTGGCCCCTGTTGACCTACAGGAAGCTAATCAGGAAGACAAATACATCTCCGATGACAACGGAGAATATATTGGTTCAGTCCAAGTAGCTGGAAAGTATTACCGCCAGAAATGGTATCGAAAAGTGAATCTGAAAGGGAAAGGAGTATCCGTTGTAAATAAAACGACGTCCGGGCCAACTCAGGCTAGTAATATTACAACTACAACCATCCCTACCGTAGCAGCTGCTGCTGCCCCTACCGATCTGGTAGAGACACTGGTAGCACCGCTAACAGATGCTCTGAGAAGGCCCCGAGTGGATAAATCTCAGAGAAGGTGTTTCTGATGTCAGAAATTAGGGCACTATGCAGCCGAATGTACGGCTGATAAGCCTGTCCCTTGGGGACAGGGAAGTATCTCTGGAATAACCACAGAGGAAAACTGAGGAGGGGTCCCTCGATGGGCAGAGAAGGGGATCCCGATGACAAATCTTGCCATGATATCACCATCCGTGACGATAGTTCGCATGCAGTAGCAAATTCGCCTAGCCCCGGAGTGGTTGTAGACACCCAGAAGGTTAGGGAGGCCAATACAACAGGTGCCCAGGGAGCACAGGGGAAACCCAGTACCGGTAATGAGGTAGGCGGTTATTTTTTAGCCAGGGTTGGTAGTGCCCACCTACCCCCGGGTCATCCTTGTCTGGAATTCCTAAAAGGATGTGGATTGACTCCAGGTGTGAACAATGACGTCCCAATTGTCATGGACACGCCCTCCGTACTGAACAGAAGGCGGTGGTATGTTTGCCTCACTGTTAACGGAAGATCCACTGAATTTCTCGTTAATACGGGTGCTAGCCACTCCTGTATCTCCAAGAGGTTCTACGATCTTATACCGAATGACCATGATACTCTCATATCGGGAGGAAATGCTCAGACGGCCGATGGCAGTACTATGCAAATGTATGGTAGAACTTGTGTGAAATTGGATGGGATGCATGACTATGTCATGAGTGCCACCATTGTGGATATAGCAGATGAGGGGATACTCGGGTTGGATTTCGCATCCCTGTATGGTGTGGTCTTGGAGCCACAATCAGGAGTGTTGAGTGTTAAAATTTAGGTGTGTAGTGAGACAAGTAAGCAGTATGGCCAGTGTGGCACACACTGTCCGAATTCCCGCAGGTGTAGCCTGCGATGTGCTCTTAAGGAGCGATCCTGTGATGCGCAAAAAGCCTGCAGTGATAGAACCGGATGTAGTTACTTTATCAAGTATTGGATTAACCTCCGTAGATACTATTGTAGCGAATGCATCCTGGGCGGCAGTACCAGTTTCCAACACTGGGAATGCTACTATCTACCTGAAAAAAAGACAGGTCTTTGGAAATGTTACAGTTTCGGAAACAGTAACCGACAGTAAGTTGAAGTTACCCAAGGTAACGGATGACGATGATATCTCGGATGACTTATCAAAGTTGTATGAAGAAACTTCATTAGAAAATCCGGAACATGGGAAAGAGTTTTATAATTTGCTCCATCAGTATAGAACTGCCTTTGCCAAACCCAGTGAAAAATTGGGTATGACAACTAAGGTAGTACATAAAATAGATACTGGAGAAGCAGAACCGGTAACTAAAAAAGATGGTACTATCCGCTTCTGTATAGACTACAGAAAATTGAATGGAGTAACGAAAAAGAATTCGTATCCATTACCAAGAATAGATGAAACCATTGACTCCTCAGGAGGCAATAGCTGGTTTTGTACCCTAGACTTGCAATCAGGTTATTGGCAAGTGGGAATGAATCCATCCGATATGGAGAAAACAGCATTTTCAAGTCACATTGGATTATTCCAATATAACGTAATGCCTTTTGGCTTGTGCAATGCACCAGCTACATTTGAAGCAATGATGGAAACTCTTTTGAGTGACCTGTTGTGGAAAAAATGCCTAGTATACCTTGACGATGTAATAGTCTTCGGAAAGCCATTTGAAGAATGTTCTAACAATCTCCAATTGGTATTAGAACGAATTATTTCTAATGGTCTCAAATTGAAACCTAAGAAATGTCATATGTTCAGAAAGTCCATAAACTATTTGGGCCATATTATCTCAGATGAGGGAATAAAAGCTGATCCGGATAAAATCGAATCAGTTACGAATTGGAGTAGACCTAATTCACCTAAAGAAGTGAGATCATTTTTAGGCTTCTGTTCCTATTACAGGGAATTCATTCCTAATTATTCTAGAGTCAGTTACCCATTACAAAAAATAGCTAACTGGACCCCAGGATGTACCAAGGATAAATTTCCTTGGACGCATGAACAGGAATCTGCTTTTCTAAAGCTAAAGGATCTATTCACGAGTACTCCCGTATTGCAATATCCGAATGAGACGGATCATTTCATACTTGATACGTATGCTAGTAATGACAGCATTGGTGCCGCCCTTTTGCAAGTCCAAAATGGGAGAGAGGTAACTATTGCTTTTGCTAGCAATACACTGAGTAAAACTCAATGCAATTACTGTATGACTAAGTGTGAGCTGTTTTCAGTAGTTGTATATACAAAGAAGTTCAAACACTTCTTATGGGGGACTGACTTTACTCTACGTACGGATCACTCCTCTTTAAGATGGTTATTGAACTTCCAAGATGCTGAAGGAATATTGGGTCGATGGTTAGCCCATTTGTCCGAATACGGGCTAGAACATCACCAAATATAGCATAGACCCGGAGTGAAGCATTTAAATGCGGATGCCTTGTCTCGAATACCAATCCGGAAATGTGATAATCCGGATTGTACCGACTGTGGGGCTCACAGAGCAGTTTTAGCAGGGATTCAAAGACCTTTCAAACCCCTAGTCGCCAGTATACTGGAATGGTCTATGGATCACATACGACGGTTCCAGGAAGCTGACTCGATAACTGCACAGCTACTGCAATTGGTACCTAAGGGTATACATCCAGTCAGACCTAAGGTCTCTCTGGAATATCGAGAAATGAGAAGGTTTCTTGCTCAAATGACCGAGCTTGAAGTCTGGAAAGGCGTGTTATACCGTTGGAAGCCATCTAATAATGGTGAGAAACTCATACAAGTGGTTATGCCACATGCAATGAGGCATGATATCATGTATTATTATCATGGACATCGGACCAGTGGTCATTTTGGAAGGATACACTCATTAGCACGACTTTCTAAAAAATACTATTGGCCCAGAATGTCGCGAGATTTGGAAAGATGGGTAACCACCTGTCCGGATTGTTTTAAAAACAAACCCAGACCCTATCACAGGAACTTTTCAGAGTTAGATTCGCGAGAATCGGAGTAGATATCATTAGTGGATTTAACACAACCGCTAATGACAATACCTGTATGATGGTAGTGTGTGATTACTATACAAAGTATACTAAAGTTCTCCCACTACTGGATCACAAACCAGTTACTTGTGCCGAAGCCTTTGTAAAAGGTTTGGTACTGACTTTCGGTGTACCACTTATGCTACACAGTGACCAAGGTAGAGAATTCGAATCAAATCTCTGGCAAGGTATGTGCGAATACTTAGCTATTTGCAAAGCTAGAATGAATCCATATAGACCACAGAGCGATGGATTGGTCGAAAGGTTCAAGAAACCCTTATTCAGGTCCTAAAGTCACTTGTAAATGGAAACATGGACGATTGGGACGAGCAATGCCATTTTGTGACCCATGCTTACAACAGTACAGTACATTCGAGTACCAACTGTACTCCGAACTTTTTAGTGTTCAGAGAGGATTTAATAATGCCTGCAGACTTGGTATTCGGAGTTGTAGGTATGGATCCGGAACTACCTTGTCATGTAGTTTTCGTCGAATGTTTGATGGACAGATTCAGGAAAGCATATGAGTCTGTCCGAATTGATTTAGAGAAAAGTGCCAAATGGCAGAAGGTAGGATATCATACCGATTTGAAAAATCGCAAATTCAACCTCGGACGGGTGTACAAGTCAAACGTGGCTAGACTAAGAAAATGGTCTGGGAGGGAGACCTCCACAGAAATGTATGGTGAAGGATTCGATAAGATTTTGAATCTAAATCGGATAGTGAACCAGGTAAAGAACCCAATATCGAAGAGAGGCCGGGATAGGCCTAGGAAGATATCTGAATTAGTACCGCCATCGCTAACACAGACTAAGCGTGGTGGAGTTAAAAAAGTCTCGACAGGTGAAGATAATAAGAAGAGGAAAGGTGTTTCGAAGGCCAAGAAACACCTAGAGAAGGCTCTTCGAACTGTCAGGTCCCAAAAGGAACTATCCAAAGAGGGGATAGTTGTCCGCCACAGCCCTTGACTTGCCTAGAGGACGACAGTAACCTAACCTGTATACACAACGAGTGTAATGTTTACATTTAGAGGAACAAATAACAACTGACCTGAAAGGTCTAATTGTTGTCGCTGTATGATGTACCAGTGGGTAGGGGACGAAAAATCCGGTGGATTTGCTTAAGCGTTCCATAAACTTCACTTAAAATCCCTAGACGAGTCGACAACATGACCGATAATTACCTAAAAACATTCGGGTTGTTTATGTTCCATCCGTAGCACGTGCGTTGCCGCATGACGTCATCGCGTCCAGTCTCGGCCGACCTCTTGTGACCCCGTCTGCAGATGCTTTACAATGATAATGACCTGATGGAGGTGGAGGAATCCGCTGATCGGTCGTTCAAGGCGAAGCTGGCTTCATTTTCTTTGAATGAGCCAGAAAAGCCAGTATCACCACTTCCTACCGAGGGATCTGGAGACGCTTCGAACCCAGAAGTAGAGCTAGGTGCAACCGGATCAGAAACTACCCAGGTAGACGGATCCAAAGACCAAGTGAAGGAATAGAAACCGGCTGAGGATAACCCGTTTCCAGCATCTTATGATGGAAGGTACCTGTACGTCCGCCCGGAACTACAGGCACAGAGAGTACATCCTGATGGTACTCCAGTTAAACTGGATCCGAAGGTGAGACTTGCGATCGAGGATGTGATGCACCCGCTCCAACTCGAGAGGACGCCACTGGAGTGGCTTAGGGATTGGACGTGGTTCCAACGAGGACTCATGGTGGACATTGCCTTACGAGAGTCAGTTTACGAGCCTTCTTGCTGGGAGCCTATCTCAAGCCCGATAGATCTCAGTGGAATGTTACAAAAGATAACATTGATTGGGTGGGTTGTGTGTCGGACCCACGTGGACAGACCTATCCCCACCATAACACGGTCCGACAAGAGCTGCACACCCTTAGGGAGTACAGAGAAGCAGCTTCCAACTTTGAACAGTGGAACGACATCTATTATATAGCAGAATCCGAGATTACCCAGGTCAGGAACTCTTCCCTCCTAGAACTGGACCGTCAAGCAGCTCTCCATATGATCATCTACCGTCGCATGACAGCAGAAGAAGAGGCTCGCAACAAAGCCCAAGCTGAGGAGGCGGTATCAAAAGTATCCGCTCCCCCGATCCCTGATCTAAAGTTAGATACTAGAGGCTTGGACTCTCCTAAATCCGCTTCTAGTAGTTGTACCGGAAAGTCTGTGGATCCGGTAATCCCAAGTACCTCGGTTGAGGCTGGAAAGGCTGAACCCGGAACCAAAGATCTGGATCCGGAAGATTGGAAAGTATCCAAGAATAGAAGGTCTGTTTGAAGTCGGCTTAAGACTCTACCCGATTCTGCCAAAGCCCAACTGAAAGCCAGTACCTCAGGTACAAGCAGTTCGAGTACCGCCATGGAGTTGGTCTCATCGGACGATGACTCTTTAGATGAGTCCTCAGTAGAGTGTGATGAGAAAGTTATCCCATCTACTCAGACTGAGGCAGAGCGTTGGGCTAACACCAAATCTGGGTATAAGTCCTTGATCCCGACGTGTTTCCAAGATTGCGCTTACGGAGTGAAGAAGAACGGTTCCACTCTGTATGCCTGCCCCAATCCGGTCAACAAAAACGGGGAATCTGATTGGATGCGTCTTACTGACGAGGATCCCAAGCAAGGCCTATCGCAAGATGTGGCTTATGCTGAACCACACTGAAGGGTATTATACCTATACCCAGAGGAGGAAGTTGCGTTGGGCACTTGAGAAGTGGTACAGTGACGACCAAAAGTCCTGTCCCTTCTCCATTTGCCAGGATGCTAGTGATTACTCGAGACCTGGAGTACTTCAGCCCAGTTCCAAAGGCATCTCGTAGAAGCCCACTTCCCCCATCACCCGGTTTACATTTGTGACCCGAGTTATGGTAAGAAGGGTAAGAAGTGTACTACAAAGGTCACATACAACCGGTGTAGTGATCTGGCAAGACACCAGAAGAAAGGCCATACTGAAGGTCTAGATACGGCCCGTAAAAAGATTATAAAGCTGCATCAGGAACTCATGAAGGAGTTCGATAGCCTAAGCGCGGATGCTTGGTCAAAGATCCGACCAGGGGACCAAGTCCTCTGTGAAGTTCCCAAAACCAAGGATTCGTGCTAAGATTATCCTTACTCCAGGAAAAGGAAAGTTGGATATGCATGAGACTCTTTGGCAGAAATGCTAGGAGTCTGGAAAGGATGGCAAACGAGCCTGGGAGAGATTCCGGGGCGGATCCGGTAATGGTCAGGCTAAAACCAGCACCCAATCCAGGGCGGATTATCATTCCAGATCCCCCCTGGCACGTCACCCACACGAGCAGACCCAGGGTACTCCTGTCTTCAAGAGACCCGGGCCTGCCCGATATGCTCGAGCAGCATCTAAACCTGGGAAATTGGATGCAAACAATTTCCCGTCAATGTTACAAGGCCCTGGACCTGAAAGCCAGACCTTGGTCATTGGGAAAGGGGGTCGCCTTGTACCTAAAAAAGGCCCCAGCACCTGCAGCTGCCGGATCAGCAATTGTACAGATGTACATGGACATGGGGTTGAAACAGAATCAACCACCCACTTACTGTGTCCCTGTGGCACCTTCGGGAACGTCCGGAAGTCCAACATCCAGAAATGTCATTCCGGTAGTGTGAACACCCCCCAATAGTGTTGCATTGCCCGTCAAACCAAAGGATGCGATTACTATTAAAACGGGTAACGCTGAAATCTGGTTTCGAAAAATCTCGCCAAGGGGAGGCTGATGTCCAGAAGGCCATCTACACCCATTGGGAGAAGTGTGTAAAGGAGAGAGCTACAGAATTCCATCGGGGTCTTCTGAATGACACTCTCATGTGTATGAAGGAAGTAGGCGATGCTGAGAAGGAACACCTAGAATCCGTAATCCGAGACGAAGTAAGGGCTCGGGAGGAAGAAGCTGTAGCTGTGAAGGAACAGGCAGCTATAGATGTACACGTCTGAGAGCAACGTGTAAAAGAAGAAATCACCAGAAACACTAATCTGAACACTTAGTTCATGAGAGTGTTCGGTGTCGACATCTATGAATGGGACGGTATTCCCCCTAGACCTTCTAAGGAAGAAACATACTAAGAAATCTACTTAGTGTGTTCCGGGTTACCTACAATATTTTTTTCTTCTCTCTTCTCACAACCAGACTTAGTGTTTTGCAGAAGGTAGAATATCTACCTCCTGATGTTCCCCATACAAATTAACACTTAAGTCCATTCTATGTGTTCCGGGTTCTTTTATAACCAGAGTTAGTCAGATCAGGATATAATTTAACTATTATCTCCTGATAGTTCTCTTTTGGATTATGAACTTCCTACAAATCCGAATAGTAGTTGTGCTGATAGAAGATACTACTGGATGCGGATACCTATACCTGATGCCTGATATTACCTGATGGACTTACCACTATGACGTGTTGCTGTCATACTCACTGGATGGACTTACCAATATGCCGTGTTCCTGTCTTATGTACCGAATGGACTTATTACCATTATCTACCTACTTCTGGATCTAATATTTGTACTACGACTTTGTCAACTATATCCGAAAGGACTATTATTACTACATGTTGACAACCGGATTATTTATTAACACCATTCGGATTATTACAACAAACAATAGCACTCCTATAGGATTGTGGGTAGCTGCCCCTAATCAACTAGCGTGTATCTATACATCACTTCATCTGGAATACTATAGACTCTAGCACATCCATCTCGTGGTTAGCTGACCACACTTCCTCTCCCATCATATCCGACATACTTCAAGACTATGCACAACGCTTGACTCATATTTTTTGTATATATATTATCATGATCATTATCTTAATTACTATTCAAATGACCATATAACTCTCATCTGTATACCTGTAGTAACGTAATATCATAACGCTCTTACATGTTCTTATCTAACTATCTGGGCCTCAACAGTGCTTTTTGCTCATAACCCCAGTTCCTTATCCAGCCATAACGCACTCTGAGACTTTTCTTCGTCTTCTAGAAGCTGTTGGTTTCAATCCGGACATGTTAATAAATTGGGGGAATATACAATGTCAACTCCTCCATACATTTCCTGTTAAAACCGTTTAGGTTCAACGGGGAATCGATCCCCTGCCGCTGAGGCAGGAGGCGAGCTCGCTGTCAACTATACCAAGCCAACCGGTGATACAAAGCAATGTACATCAAGGATTTCAAAAAGTTGTCCAACATACCTGGTGTTTACACACCTCGTTAGCCTAGAATCCATGGAGCCTGGTGGAGTTATTAACAGAGAAACATCCGTAGATATCCTAGACGAATATGACATGCCTAATTTTGCCATTTTGTTTGAAAAAATAAGAATCCATTGATTTTCCATAGTGATACATCTCGGCACCCACCATTGCGGCTTCCCAGCCCGAAAGTAGGTCAGGTACATCCGGGCACCTACCTGCTTCGTCAACAAGACGAAATGGCCGTGTACCGGGCCGTGTGTGTTGGATCGGTACGGAAAATCAATGGATTCTTATTTATTCCGAAGAAAATGGAGACAAAATGTATGCGAACACCAACTAGAGATCGTATATTTGGCGCTGCTAGAAGTATGGGACTTGACAAGCTTGGATTATACCCGAAAAGTGTTTGGAAAGATGAGGGTTTGACGGGTGGAGTAAAAACAATGGCTACGCTGGCTTGGCAAACCGTGCGGATAGGATGCACTTACAAAATGTCTTCTCCTGGATTAATTCTTGGGTTATAAGGTAAGAAATTAATACAAAATGGAGAAATATGTTCGATAAACGCTTTAATGTATGTTATGGGAACGCACTCATGGGTTTATGGGTTAATGCGTTCCCATAACATACATTAAACACTTAATAACATATCAGGATCTATTGCTACTTGTCATAATAATTAATATGATCCAACATAGATTATAATACACCAGATTGTCATAATTGTCTATTTATGACATATCATTGTATAATATTATTTATCTGGTGCTATGATGGTGGTTTGAATGCATGACGATGTAATATATGTTTCTTTGTATTTTTACAAGTGTATAAAAACAAAAACAGTAACATGTCGAATAGTTCTAACATAGAACTTTAGGTGGATTAATTGATTAACTAAATGTATCATTAGATAGTATGTTTATGTTTAAAGTCTTTATCAAGACTATGTACTTATCATGTTTGTAAAAATAACAAACTTACTATGATATTGTCATACTAATAATTGTGCATGATCAAGTTGTCATATGAGAAATATCATATGACTAGTGGTATATAGTGTAAATCCAACAGGCTTTTATAAACAGTGTTATTTCCAGTTATTACTGGTTTATTCAGCTTTAGGCAACATGTAAGAAATATCAATCACACAGTAGTTAGTATGTAGGTATTTTGCACATACAGTAAATATACAATAGTTCATAGAGTATAATGTTCTGTTCCACTCCACCTGTGAGGTAATAATAATACAATGTCCAGCATAGTTCTACCTGGGTTCCCACACCTAGCTCCTGACCTGCTGCTTAGAGGAATAATGTAATAATGAATAACTTTACCCTCTGGTGGATGTCTGGAGGAAGATACCCTCTGGCCACTAATGATGGAAACCAATGCCTGTCTAGCATAGTTTCACCATAGTGCAGTGGTATAGCAGGTAGCAGGAGATGACTGGAGATGTTACCTCTGGAGCTGTTCTGGAGATTCTGTGATGATGGACCTCCTACTGGGGGCCTTATATCCCTACTCTGGGGCTGATTGCCCCAGACAAAGTTAGGCCCAGCATCCAACTGTCATGTCTCCACTACAATAGAGTTACATGATTGTTAAGGGATGCATCCTTTGAACTGTGAAAGTAATTGGCTGGTATCACTGTCTGTGTGTGTCTTCCCCTATTGTGGTCTAGGCCTTATACAGCCATCCCACATCTCCAGTACAGACTGGCATTAGAGACACTATTGTTAGGCTGCTTAGTGGCAGATGGGCATGCGGTTGCCACCCGGTATGCGGGATGCAGACAGCACTGAGTGTGGGTCTTGAAGGTGTTTCATATACATGTGACAATATTAATATGTGGTTCATTTGAAAGTTAAACAGATCCGTTACATATATATCTGTTACTATCCACATTGTCGAATTGTATCGACTTTCCTATTGATTACTCATAACTATTAATACTATCGAGTATGTTAAATACCTATCATATGATACTTAAAAAAAGTGTTATTGTTATATCTATGGTTATACTTCTATTATTAGGGTAAGACATAATGTAATGTTATCCCTATATAATAAAATAATAGTTATAACTCCTGCCTAATGTCTGGGGGAGTAGTGTAGAGGTATTTGTAAGGGTACCGTCTGGTGTGGCGGGTGAGTCCAGTCGATGGGTATTCCTAAGGTTCCAGATAGGTGGCAGCACCGATCCGGGCCTGTGGGGACATCTGGCGACAAACACCAAGGTCCGTATATAAAAGACCCGGACTCAGCCACTAAGTAAGAGGCCCTCCAGGCCTCCGAGCTTATAGACCTAGTTATTAATCCATATAAGCTGTCCCACGACCACCTTCTGGGTAGCCGCTGAGTGTCTTTTAATAAAACTATTGGCATACACTAGAATCACTGCCTTACTCTTTCTTTCCTAATCCGTAAGGCCCGAACCACCAAACTGGTAAATCAAACCATTACAGATTATACCACACATACATGGAAAGCACTCCCTATATTTATGTGAACAGTGATGATTAGATAAGTTATGAATAAGTTAAAGCCCAAGACAAATGAGGTTCTAATAAACTTCTATTGTATAAGCTGGCATGCTATTTTAATACTATGACAAATTTGTTATGTCAATATTCCATCCTACTAGTTGGGAAGGTTGTGATGATATTAAACAGAGAAACATACAAGTGGCTCAGGTCGTCAGAAAGTGTAAGATTCTGCCTTTGAAGGGCCTTTAAAATTATTTTTTTAATTACTTTATATAACAATTATGAAGGGACATCCCCTCAGCTCAGAAAACCAGAAAATACCGACTATGGGCATCCAGTTCCATTTTTATTGCTTGTTTTGTGTCATGTAACGTCCTGTACCAAAATGATGAAATATGAAGGTAATTGAAGTTGTTCTCAGAATATAGGAATGAATGTCCCATTATGCATAACAAACATATGAATAGACAAGGCCAATATGTCTATTATTGACTTCAATTACAAAATGGATCAAAATTTGAGTTATGCATGCACAGTAGACTGCCTCTTACATGATGATAAAAGTACCAGACGTTACATAACGTCAGGTACTTTTATCATAATTATTTCACATAAGCTGTTCTCACATGGAGACAAATGCTGCTTGACGCACAATTTTTTCGGCAAAGTAGGGGATAATAAAGGCCTTCATATGATCAATGACAAAAATTATGAAGTTTAATTTTTTCCATGTTTTACAACTGATTTATATTTTGGTACCGGACGTTACAAATTACAGATTTCCATTTTCAAAGACACACAATGAAAAATTCTCACTCAGTAACATGTCCAAACCTCATTGAAATGATACCTATGATCATATACGATACAAAAAAAAACTTTGGGTTACTCTAGATGTTCTTTATGCAATACAGGACCCAAAAACACAAAATCTATGGCTTTATGGCGACCTGACCCATGTACATGGGGGCAATTGTTTTGTTTTTTTTTCATTAAATCCTTTGATAGATCCTTTTGACCAATGAAGCAAATTTATAAATATTTCATAATGTATCACTGCATTGGGCAGTCTACTGACCACCAAATCTCCAAATATTAATATTGAAAGTCAATGGTCTAGAGGAAAGTTCTGGAACACATGCTAAAGATTAGAAGAGCTGAGAATTGAAACGTACCAAGCGTGTCCTTGGTTGGGATAAAGCATGCTGGACTGTCTGTGTCTGTAGCATCATAGCAGCAGCCAGAGAGCTCACAATCATTTTGTGAAATGCCTTCATACAGACACTGAATCTTGTTAGTGGAGTCTATGCCACAGCCCATTGGAAAATTTGGTGATGCTGCAAATAGACAAACATTAGACAGAAATAAAATGTATAGCCCCCTGAAAGGTCGAATACAAACATCCAGATAACATGTAAGGACATGTTTTTTACCAGTTGACTCATTGTTACAACCAATGAAAACCCAGATGTGTCATTAACGAGCTATGGGTGTTCATCAAAATGGTATACATAACATCCAGATGAGTAGTATATAGGGGCAAACTCAGCGCATAGGAACATCTATTGAAATTGATTTGACCTACTCACGAACTGGAAGTGACCTAGTTTTGAAGGCTGGAAATTTGAAATCTCGAGCTTTGGTTGGTTGAGAGACCGAAAGTGATGTCATGACGTCATGACCTAGTTTCTTGAGCTCTGATTGGCTGAGAGATGGTCTAGTTTAAAAGGCGGGACATTTGAAATTTTGGAATTGAAGGCATGAACAAATGTTATTGAAACTGCATCAGCTAAGCCTAGTGGAGCCCCCTTGTGGTTAAAAAAAACAAAAAAACTAGTGGCGCCCTGACACCTAGTGGATATTATTGGAGCTGCTCTTAGCTGGGTTGAGTGGAGACTTTACGCCTGACACCTAATGGATGTTATTGGAACTACTTATAGCTGGGTTTAGTGGAGCCCCCTTGTGGTTAGGAAGTGACGTGTAATATCGATGTAACTTTTAGGGGTAGGGGAAAGTATTTATAACCTAGTTTTTTCAGTGCTGATTGCTTGTTGGATACTTTATACATGATCCAATTTCTTAGGCTTCGATTGGTTCTTGACATTTGTGTAATACCCATGGAATTTTAGGGGAGACATGATATTGATGTTCATTGCATGATTTCAATGCTTTTGTTCAATGAAATTTAACTATTAGGACAAGAAATGAAATGTGTAATTAAGATTTTACTGTTGTCCAATGCATTGAACATGGGAAAGGTCCTGCCGTGGCTGCGCAGGACCCGGAAATGGCTGTGGGTAATACCGGGAAAAATAAAATGCTGACCAAAGGCATCAGACGTAGTTCCAGGTTAAGGGCTGCTGTAACCTAACCCAGTACACAACAAGTACCTGTGTGTGGTTTGCTGCAAGCATATGACATATGTTGTAGCAGGTCGGGGCGCCAGATGTATATTCCCTCGGTGGTGTATCCCGTGAGTGGTGGTCGGATTACCCGGTACATTCGCTGTTTAGCGATGTATACCACCAAGCTCCAGATGATACCACCCCGGTAGTAGCATGCGTGGGTATACCGAGCCGAGCCCCAGTCCGGATCTTGTCTACGTGAGGGCGCCACTGGTGGTGGCGGTAGACTGGACAACTAGGTCACCGGATAGCTCACAGTGGGATCTCGCGAGACAAGAGATATTGGTCTGACCCAGTTGTAACTAGGGCCGAATCATGCCATTGATGCCATTGATTTTCACTCTGGTTGTTTTGCGTCCTTCAGCGGCTAGTAGTCGCAGTTCATTCCTTTTTGTAGTTGGACAAATCCTTCGGGTGGAGTCTAACTTAATAGTTGCCAATTGGAAATTATTCTGAGGTAATGGCACAGGGAACAATTGACGCTATGCCTCAAGCCGCCAACATTGACTTGGATGAAGACGAGGCCCCAGCAGCCGCGTCTTGTGTGGAGGAAACAATGGAGACCTCTGATGCTGGCCTCGGACGCGAGCCAGAAGTGGAAGAAGCCGCTAACTTTCTCGCTGTGTTATCGACAGCCGCGACAGATAGGGACCGTATGCCTCCTGCACCACCTCTGGGTCCAGTAGAATCTGCGTCGGGTTCTTCGGACCCGACCTACTCGACAGCAGAAGTCTTAGATATTTTGGATATCCCATTGTATCCTCCAGGATATAAGACGAAGATCAGGCGACTCGCCCGTTGACGAGGAAGCCGGGATCGTCTACACGAACTGGGGAACCTACATCCCAATGCACCCTTCAATGTTTGGGTATGGCGAAGGAGCTGAGGTCCCTGGACAGCCGAGAGAGATACACGATAATTTCAGGACACTAGTCATCGACTCGTGTTCTTAAGAGCCGGCAGACAACATGCCAGTTTCATGGCTGCTGAACTATAAATGTCTAGCCGGAGCCATGATGTTAGATGAGGAGTTGGCATGGGCTGTGTTGGTATCTGAAGGGATTTCCCGGAGGACCACACAGTTGCGGGAGTCGGAATCCGACATGAACACTAACTCCACCATCACACCGCAGTCGGTTATTACAAGGCTAACTAAGAAATTAGTACGCAAGCCCGCACCAAAGGGACTCCTGACCGAGTCGGACCTCGAGGAAAAGGATATCCGGATAGCGGTCGAGAGGTCCAAGTCCGAGAGTGAGCCGGGTGCCAACATCCCAGAGGCATCCGGTTCGGTTTCGGACGAAGACATCGCCCGTCAACAAGCTGCTCGGACTGATACCACCACCAGTAGCCGAAGGAGTACCAGGGGTAAAGGAAAGGAGTCTGGTAACATGGATTCCAGCCCTGAAGCCCCAAAACAGCCCATTAAGGGAAAGAACAACAAGGAGAAGAAGGTGGTAAAGGAGAGTCCTGCTGAGCCCACTCCTACTTCTGCAAAGAAGGGGGACAAAAGCCAGCTGAGGCCTCTGACACCTACCACCACAGCACTCACAACAGCTACCCCTGTTACTGCAGCACCCACTGTCACCAGCGGGTCGTTTGCTGTCACATCGGTTGTGACTATGACTGGTACTGTCGAGTCCAAACCAAGGGGGCACAGATTTACTCGAGCAGCGAGTCGGGGAGCGTAAGCGTCCTGGTGCTGCCCGAGTCGGCCAAGTCTGAGTTGGAGGCGGTGATGATGTGGGAGGACATGACCACAGACGTCCCGAAGGATGACAACCAGAAGTGGATGTGGAAGAATGCAGCTGAGGGATTTAAACAATGAGTCCCTCGCTGCTTCGCCGATTGTGCCTGCAACACGATCCACTACGTATGTGTCCAGGCACCATCAACATGGAGGGTGACAGCGACGATGAGGAATGGATAAAATCGGGACCTAATGATACACCAGTGGGGAAATTTTACCTGATTTGGATTGATCAGCTAAAATCCAAGTTAGGACTGGTCTATAATCATAAGGCGAGAACAAAAGTTCAGTGGGCTATTACTCAATGGGGACCCAGTGGCAACCGTCGCAAGTGCCCATTTGAGTCTTGCCAGCTCTCGCTTACCGGAGAGAAGATATTCAGCACCAAGCCTCGGTTAGCCAGGCACATCGTGGAGCACCATATGCACCACAATCCCTTGCTGAGGTGTATCCCTGATGATAGACCCAGCAGGTTGTGTGATGGCACATTCGTGACCAACAGGCGCAGAGACATGGCCTTGCATTTGCAAAAGGCCCATGGAACTGGCCTGGAGAAGACACGAAAGCGTGCAGGCATCTCTTATATGCTAGAGATTATTCTCGGATGACCACCCGGAGCCTACGGACTGGAACGACTACCTGCAGCTAGATGGACGCTACCCGAACCACTCGTGGAGCACCACTCGAAAGGGGGCTCCATCTACACATCTTCATCAGGGCACATCACAACAGCAACGTGGCTTGCCACCACACCTATGTCGCCGGATGGACCTGCAGAAACCAGTCATTCCAGGTTCGCTGGAAGTCAAATTTTTATTGTAAGGGTGATTCTACTACCCTGGTAGGACATCTCTTAACTTTTTATAATTGTTTGTATATATATCATTATAGAATTTAAAACAAAACAATTTTTTTTCGGGTTAATATGAAACGCTAAAGTTTCATTCACTCCCGGATACGTCTATAAATACTGTATAAGGTTAATAATGTGTGTCAATAATAGTAAAACTTTGTAATTATATTACTTCATAATATAGGTTGATGGTACATAAGGTGCCACTTCCTATCTGGTTATACTTAGTTACTTCGGGTTATATGTGACGATGCCTATTTATGTACATAATATTTATAATGCCCCTCTATTGTTATATTAGTTTTTTAACTACTATATCATACGAAGGTTTAAAATAGTCTATTGTAACACCTAGCCTAGGTAAAGTCTAGGGGGATGGTGTAGGGGCCGGCATCGTTGTAAATATACTAGTGCAGATCATCCGAGAGATGTGCTCGTGTGCTGCTTGTTCCTTCTATGCCAACCAGGTGTCACTTCACGATACCCGTTTAGTACAAGAGGGGGCAACTCCTTCTCAGGAACCAATAAAGGCCATACAAGCAGATGGAAAGTTAAGGGCTTTGCCCAACCTGAACCTCTCGTGTTGTGTGTTGCTTATAGTTATTAAGCGAGCCTAAGAGCCACCCAAATCGATATATAGAACGAACCATTACACTCCAAAAGATCAAAAGGCAGCAGCACACCCAAGGGTACCTGTGTTCCAGGATCAAAGCCAGTCATTGGATTTAACCCCATCCTACCTTTAGTCATACTCAATCATAACATTTTTTCAGCACAACCTCTTTGTAATGTTAGGTAGGATTTTTTTTTAATTTTTTACCAAGCTAGAAGCATGAAAAAATTCTTGTGCTCCAGGATCAAAGCCAAACGTTGGATTTTACCTTTTCCCCTACACCTCCAATCACACTCTTCATAACTTTCTCTGCCATTGATGCCTGTGCTCCAGGATAAAAAAAAGTGTCAGGTGTAAGATTTGCCCATGAAGGATGGTTAGCTTTTACCTCCTCCCGGCTTACTTGTCATTATTAACGTGTTCAAATTTATGGATTACACCCTGTTTGCAAAATAAACGATTCCATGTATGAACTGAAAAAAAATATATGACAAGCCACGCCTATGCCACATGCTCCATGATCACATTGCATTTAACATTCTCCATGAATGAACCTATCAAAATGTTCCAATTAGCCTTTTACATGGTACACCCTGCCATGGCATGCGTGCCATAAGTTTTAGGATCGAACGGAAACCTCCAGTCCCCCTCATCATAACATTCTCCCACCACAACTCGCCAGCATCAAGCACTGGACACTGCTCAGTACTAAGTGCTCAGTAATAATAAACAAATTTTGCTTTCAGGTGTAAGGATCAAAATAAAAGTACTACCATCTTACATCCTTCCCTACACCATAACATTCTCCCCACCACAAGATTAGAAAAATAAATGACCCTATTAACATGTTCCAATTAACCTTTTACATACTGCACCCTACCATGACACACGTCATCATAACATTTTCCCCACCACCGCCGCAGCCTCGGTTAGCGTCCATTGATACCAGTTCAATAGCCTAGGATCAGTTCTACACTCAACTGGATGTGTTGATCTAGATAAGAATCTAATTGATCTGGAATGTGTATATACTCTCCCAGCTGATGTTAAGTCACTCCCTATGTAAAGCATCTAAAGGGAAAACTAGCTTGCCGCCTGGGCGATGATGCCGAGTCAGATAAAGGCACGCAGTCAGCCCGTAGTGTGTGGAGGGCTGGGGAGGGCGAGCCTCTCTTCACCACTGCTGTCACCACCACCACCATCACCACCACCGAGACTGCACACCCCATTGCTGGTCACTGGTTCCTGGTTAAATAACAAACAATTTTCTTTTGATGTTTAAGCTAGAATAAAGGAGGCAGAGAAAAACCTTAGGTAGGGTAGGTAGGTGTAAAAATGGTAGGGTAGGGTAGGGGTAGGATAAAGTGAGGTAGGGGTAAAGTATGGGGTGGGGGGCACCCCTTGAGTAATAGGGGGGGATAAAATCCGCCCCATGCGTGCTTATGTATAACATACACACACCCCCTACCCTACCCTACTTTACCCTGTATATAACCCCTTCCTCTACCTACCCACTCATTCTACCTACCTCCCTATCTACCCTACCCTTCCTACCACCATAATAATGGCAAAAGCAAAATATCCTACAGATTTGTCACTGTTTATAATCAGTGAAATGATTGGAGACAATTATTTGAAGGAGATAGCACCTGCTTTAGAATTCACATGGATGCACTACACTATCTTACATGTGAAGACGTTTCTCACAGCATTACGGAACGTTCATGCTGTGGAAATACTTGGACAAAACGCACCCTTTCAAACATGAAAAACTAAGGTCTACTTTAGAAAATATCGGTCTAGGTCGAAAATTTTACGATTTCAATTTCAGTGGTAAACACCAGAGAGAAAAAAGATTTCATCAGCGTGACAGCCACTCGCGTGGGACCACACTGGAAGGTATTGGGAAAGCAGCTTTCGTTGACTGACGCGGAACTTACCGCTTTGGTCACACCCATGTCAAAACCAGCTGATTGTTGTATATTTTTTGAAGTGTTCAGGATATGGAAATACAAAAAAAATTGCTGCCCTTCATTTTAGTGGATGTCCTACATGGACTCAAATTGAAAAAGGCAAGCTGTTACGTGGAGGAATCATTAGAAGCAGTGGAAAAGGCTGCATACAAAAAAAGAATGGCAGATGGTATAGTCGATTTGCTTTAAAAAAAATACTGTCGCTGCTGCTGTTGCTGCTTCTGGTTGAAAAAAGTTAAAAGAGGAGGTAAAGCGTTGCCAATCTGTTTTGAGCACAGTAATAGAAGGACTGAAGGAATGAGGCGGGGAAGATTGAACAACATACTGAACACGAGACCAGGAGCACCACCTGTGGGGGACATCCATCACCAACGATGGTAAGCCACGAGTCACCAAGTGAAGGGAGAAGTGAATCGACACACAGTAACAGAGCCTGGAGCAGATGTGGCCTTGTGACGGCACAGGCAGCGATAGCTGACAGCTTATGTCTCTAGACACTCCTAAGGAGGATCGCGAAACAGATTCTAAACTGCAGCCCATAACAAATGGGGTACGGACCTCCTCGATATCCATTGGGGTGAAGCGTTTTATATACCCCTTGTAGAACGCGCAACTAAGGTGTCCAATGACGAAGTGTGAAAATAAAAAGCGAATAATCTAAACCATGTTTTGTCAAATTTATTATATTGCTACAAATTAAAAGAGTTGTGATTTTCATTTTGAAACCGAAAGTAGGGTCTGTGAGGCTATAAGCAGTTCCAATAATATCCACTAGGTGTCAATTGTGAGGAAAAAAATAGTTTTTTTTCCGCAAAAAAAGCACAGGAAGCTAAAAGCATGCGCAGTTTCCATAATATCCGCTAGGTGTCAGGGCACTTCTAGTTTTTTAAACTCCACTAAACCTAGCTATAGTTCCAATCATTTCCACTAGGTGTCGAAATTGCGTTGTCACGGTCAAGGTGACATCATGGTTTACATTTTAACGTTGCCATGACAACAACATATTTCTCAGCCAATCAGAGCTCACGAAACTAGGTCATGTCATCACTTCGGGTCTCTCAACCAATCAAAGCTCAAGATTTCAAATTTGGAGTATGTTATATTGGTTCACAATTCATCCTAAATCTTTTAAATTCAATTATCACTGGACACTGGCTGCCGATGAGGAGCCACCATCACTGTGTCCTTATGACCTTAAATTTGACTCAAACCAAGGCTGTCAGCCACCACTTGCCTAAAACAGGGCGTCAGTGCACCGTCAGGCCCTCCAAGCAAGTAATGTCACTGCACCGGCTTGCTCCAGAGCGATGATGTGCTGAATAAGCTCATCACTATAAATGGGCCAGATTTCCTGGGGACTTATAATTGACATTTTTTATACACATTTGCATGCTTATGCAGCCATAAAATATAAACTTCTTGACCAATATCCTGATTTTTGGTCTGAATAGAAGAAAACACCCTAACCTTTCAAATGTATGTCTTTTTCAGCATATTCAACCAGAATTTTGGGTTTTGTAGCGCCAGAAGTTGGAAAAAGGTAAAAAAAAAAGCACAAATTTTACCAAAGCCCAAATCATTTATAGGCCTCCCATTTATCCTGGATGGGTTCTAGATCATCCAATATACCGTATTTATTCTAATAAGCGCACATGCCTAATAAGCACACGCCCATCCTTTTTGAGTCCCGCCCTGGTTTAAATTCAGTCAACTGAAGTGTAAAAATAAAGATTTTTTTTATGGCAAAAACAACTATTTTAGCCTCTTGGGGATGTGCTCATTTGAATTATTTTTTCTTATAAGGTTTTAAGCACCTAAAAATTAATTTTCCGCACATGTGCGCTTATTAGAATGATTACCAGTAAACCAGCCCCCAGACAAGCAGCCACCCTGAAATATAGCCCTGATGAATGTAGGCAATTTTCCTAACATCCAGCACAACTATCTTCCTCCTCTTTTCAATATCTCCAAATAATCTGACTGAAAATGTGATTTTTCATTTAACATCCATCACCTGACATGAGATCAACCTGACATGATGTCAAGCTAACATGACATCAACTTAACATCCGCACCACCTAACATCCGATCAACCTAACATCTGCACCACTTAACATCCAGTCCACCTAACATCTGGACCACCTAACATCCAGTCAACCTACCATCCGATCTACCTAACATCTGGTCCACCTAACATCCGGTCCACCTAACTTCCGGCTGACATAACATCTGGTTCACCTAACATCCGATTCATTTAACATCTGATTCACCTAATATCCGATTCACCCAACATCCACGATGTTGACCCTTACTATTATTTCACAGCATTTCCTTCTTATTTGTCAATCCCTAAAACATTTTCCCAGCAACTGTACGTCTATCATCCTAATATCAGTCCATCACCAGTCTGTCACCAGTGCATTGATCAGTTTTCACTGGTCTGTCACCAGTCTGTCACCAGTGCATTGATCAGTTTTCACTTGTCTGTCACCAGTCTGTCACCAGTGCATTGATCAGTTTTCACTGGTCTGTCACCAGTTCACCACCAGTCCACCACCAGTCTGTCACCAGTCTATCACTAGTCTGTCACCAGTCTGTCACTAGTTTATCACCAGTCTGTCACCGGTCCACCACCAGTCCACCACCAGTCGGTCATCAGTGAGATATGTAAGATAATGATCTTGAATGCTGATGGAAATGGGGGTAAGGTGGGCCTAACCGAGATTTCAATGCGAGAAGGAAGCCTTGGCCTAAGGTTTGAGCTAATGGTGTACCAAGTTGGTGATTGATGGGAATATAATAATTGATTGTTTTTCATTGTTTTTTATTCCTCAGGGGCAGTTGTACATGCCCAGAAAATCCGGCCCATATGTCCAAGGAAATCAGTTAACAATGCAATGCAATATGTGCAATATCATGATAGTATTTAACATGTATATCAATGTCCATTAGCATCTAAATACAGCAAGCACAAATCCCCTTTTGTTGGTCACACATTACTTACCTAGGGTGTATGAAGCAATGAGGTGAGCATATATAAACAATAGTAGCATTGTGATTGAAATTAAGATCCTAACTAGATTCTGCTCTGAACTTCTGGTACTTTCCTGCTGTAGTATATTGGCACAAGTGTCTGCCCTCCTCCACCTGTATTAGATGAAGCTGTCAGAACAGTGTGTGTGAACAGGTATACAAACTCTCACATAGCTTACACAAAATGCTTTTGTTTTCGTTCCAGTTATCATGAATCATCTAAAGGGGTTACTTAGGTAAGCTTAGCAGGAGTAAGGTAGCATAGTTTAGTTATTTACACACAGGACGTCACAGAGCATGCTGTAACTAAGTATACATGATGAATGTTTGATTTGTTTACAGCAAAGTGTAACAATTTTGCCAGATAGAATACAGTTGACTTCCCTTGGGACCAATAGGGTTTCGGCAAACGTCTGGCCCTATCCATCTATCAAATAATAATGGGGGATTATCAGAACTTCCAGTAGTCAAAGTTCATCGGATACCATTGAGTTGATTTAGTTTATTTTATCAACTCATTATTTAGATATTCTTATTTGATGGGAGAAAAGGATCTATGTGGTGGAATCATTCTTGTTCTCTCATTGCAGTCAAGCATTGGGTGAATGTAGTTGTCTATGCCAGGAGTAATTTTGTCTAAATTGTAATTGATAAGTCTATTAAAAATTGTGCATGCAATGATTACTGATGACCACACCAAATTTAAGGGTAGCCTACCCTCTGGAACTACAAAGGGCAGGTTATGGCAAAATATCTGGTGAATGCATATTTCAGACGGATTTAGATGTACATCTTGGGAAAAATGTTTTTGGTGATTTTTTAAAAAATAATTATAAAAAAAACAAGTCGTTCTAGTGGTGTTGGGTATCTGTTTTTCATGGTTTGTTGTATTGCATAGATAATATGGTTTCCTGTTTGGACTCATGATTCCCTTTCCACTCCCCTGTGCTTCTTTCAGTGGCAGTGTGCCCAGAAGAGATGTCTGGGTGAATGGAACATACTTCAGAAATGTGATGGCAGATAATAAGTATTCACCATCTTAGAGCTGAAAGGTTGTGCTTCTTATGCTTTCTAAGTATCAGTGATATCAGTATAATTTTGAAGATCTATGTCATAGACATTCCGCCTACCTTCAAGCTACCACATCTTGCAATTTTATGCTGAATTCCAATCTTTGAGAACTATAGTGCTGTTTAACATCCATTATACCTGCCAGGAATTGAGTGGATAAGTGATTAGTCTGCTGGGGAGGCTAACTTCATTTAAGAGGTATTGTATGTGAATCCAATGAAAGACAGTCCTTTGCCACTGGTTCACAAAAGCATTTCAATCAATGAAGCAGTGATGTGAATCATTCAGGAGATCCCTCTCTCTATGCACTATGGCCACTGAGATATGTGTGTGGGTCTGGGTCATCTGGTAAGCATGAGGTCTCATGTCCCAATATCCAGTCATAGTACTCATAATTATGGTATATTATTTATCCTTCTTTGATCCAAGTTGGTACAATTACCTTGGACTGAATGGTAAATAAACTGATCAGTATTGTACAGCATAAGGCAGCCTCCTGGGTTTGGCCAAACAGACAATACTACCATCCTAAATTATGTATCATTACTGTGAAGCATCATTGCTTTGTCCTGCATATTATAGAGGGTCTTTGAATTAATGACTAGTCTTGAATTCCCAGAATGACAGGTTGGTGTTCCAAGCACTGCCCAAAGGATGTGGTTTGCATAGTGCCAAGCGATACAATGGGACAGAGGCTGGTATAGGTACACCATAGATTATCACAGATAAGTGTGGAACTATAGTGCTGGCTACAACCCACCTAGCACAAAGTGTTAAATCAATGCTGAAATCATGTTGCATAAATGACTAATGTTATTGCAGTGTTGATTCAATAATCTGTGCCCACTGGGACACCTATAATGCCCCCCTCCACCAATTAGTAAAGCATGTTGATACATCTAATTTCATGATGCTCAACCAAGCTATTCTATCAAAAAGGGAGGGGGGAATGATGGAAAAGCATTTTCTGGCCGATTATCTGTTCTTTGGTTAAGAGGAGCCCAATTTGGTCGAGGAACTGTCCCAATGCAAGCACCTAAAGGATGCGTAAGTCTCTTACTGAGAATTAATTACCCTTAAAATTGCATCATCGTTTTTCATCTTTTTACCTTTGTGATGAATGCGTAACTGACCATGATGGGATAATCCTAAAGGTCCTGTCAGACAACTAAAGGATTTACACCATGAACAATGATACAGTGTCATAATAAGGAAAATGGAGAAACTCTTCCATGGAAAGAAAAATGTTCAGATAGTGGGTTTGTGTTGCAATGCCTTGAATCAGAATATGTGTCAAAGGATTGATTTCTTGGGACTCTACCAGCTTGAGGCAGTTTGACTTAAGGTATGTGTAACTAGACATATGGACAAAATGGGTCTTATTACATAAATAATTCTAAATTTATGCACCGTTTCCTGCAGGATCTAAAATACTGCTAACATCAATTCACAAATTGAACTATTGATATCATTTTCATTGAATGCCCATACAAATACCCTGGAGCAAACTGTATCATAATGGCAGGAAAATTTGCAATATTTTAAAGTTGTATCTGATGATCCAGTTTAGCTCAGCTCACAGTTTCTGTATATGGCCTTCTGATAGAACTTGATACCCAGTTTCTCAGGAGGGATGTCCTCCGTAGTGTAAGCAATGTTTTTCCCCTGTTCACCTTTAAGGTATTTGCCTGTGATAGTTAGCTCAAAGGCCAGATTATTTGGATCCATGTATGGCCATGGCAGCTGGAGACATAGACTGTGTGAGTGTGATGGGTAGGGGATGGGAAGGCAAGTAGACATGTCACCGTCAGTCATATACTTTCCTATTTTCGACTATATAAGGAATGGTTCGAGGTGGTCGGGCTCTCTCGGACCTAGTCGGAGACAACAAGCAGGAGGAAGGGGAAGCACAGCAAAGGGTCGGGGACTCGAAACCAAGAGAAGGGAGCAGTGAGATTGCGAGTGATAACTAGAGGAGGCCAGAGCATATGCCCAAACCCACAGGGTGGACCGGGTTGTGGTCCTTGAATAAAGAACATTATATTCTGATACCGTATATGCACTTGTTGTGTTTTTTGTCTGACCATAATTATTACAGTGGTGACAGCGGTGTCAACCTGCGACGGTGAGGAAGTATACAAGTCGCCGAGCTCACACCAGGACAAATTTTGGTGGTACAAGAGAACAAAGGCGATGGGATAAGCAGGAGCTCACTAGAGGATAGACTAGGAGCAGGCAGGAGGGGCACCTTGCTGGAGTTGGTGGACGAGGATATAGTTTTCAGGTGACCCGGCCGGAAGGCGACACTGCCTGCAGTCACCCCAGGAGTCAGGAGATCTGGAGAGAGAGACACCTTCGCTGACACTTATGAGGAGTGGAGACGAGGATTACAGGAGGGATGGCTGGTGGCGCATCTGCATCCTTTGTCGGCCGAGGGATATCAGCTATTGCAGGAGGCGCTGGTTAACAGGTTTCAGCTGCCTAACCAAGTCGAGAGGTATAATCCTTGTGGAGGAATCGCACTAGGCAAAAGGATGAAAGTTTGCATAACGTGTCGGAAGATTTTAAGCGACTTACTCGCTTGGCTTACCCGGTGGCAGACGCAGCTACCATCGATGCCATGGCTAAGGATAGGTACCTTGAGAGTCTAAGGGACCCGGAGTTGAAACTTTGGGTATTTCAGTCCCGACCTAAGGATTGGGAAGTGGCAGTGGAGACTTCAATCGAGGGACAGGCCTTCTTGGACGGGACTAGGACTAGTGACAGCAGAGTATGTGCCGTGGAATCCCCTCCCAAGGTACAAGGGATAAAGGAGTCCCTTGAGGAGTGGTTGCAAGGGAAATTCAACACTTTGCTGGCCAAGGTTACCGAGAAAGATGGGGGGCAGAGAGGGCGGCTCGGTAGTTGCGCCTCTTTTGGAAAGGGCTGCTTTGAATGTGGGGAGGAGGGACACTTTAAACGGGAGTGCCCTTGATTCCTGGAGAGGGTGGCGAAGGCTAAGGCAGCGAACAGTAATAGTGGCGAGAGGAAGCAGGCCTGGGGAAACTAGAGAAGTTCGCCGCTGGCGGCCAAGTGGGGACCTATGTAAAGGGGCAAGGGCCGAAGGAATGGAAGGGTTGGCAGGAGGAAGCAGGTAATGGTTTGGATTTGACCGGGAGGTTGTGGGGCCATGATATACAGTTATTGGTCGACATGGGGGCGACAGTCAATTTACTCTTACGCAAGTGGTGGAGGGGCATAGGTTCGCCGGGGACACTACTTCCACATACTGGAACATTGACAACCGCGGATGGGAACCCTCTCACAGTGGAGGCAATTTGGTGGAGGGTCGGATCAAAGCGCATATGAGGGGGGGTTCCTTTGATGTGGAACTCTGTTTCCTGGTAGCGAACATCAGAGCAGAGGGGATCCTTGGGGCGGATTTTATAAGGCAAGAGAGAGCAGTTGTCGACCTAGCAGGTAGCAGGCTGCTGTGGGGCAGTCCGGACAGTGTTCGATGTAGGGTGACCAGTGCGAGTACAGCAGTGATCAGAGGCCAAGAGGAGGTGCTGGTACAAGGGGTGATTCCCAGAGGATGGAAGGGAGGCAAAAGCGGGATCGTGGAGGGGTTGGAGGATGTCAAAGGGGAGAAGGGTTTCAGGGTGGGCAGGATCCTGGTGATCCCACAGGATGAGGCAGTACCAATCCTAGCCTATAACCCCGGGACCCAACCAGTCACCTTGTATAGGGGGATGAACCTGGCCACACTGGACGAGGTGGAACTCACGGAGGGACCTAAGGAGGCTACAATCGACTGCGTAAGAGTAGTGGGATCCGCGGCCAAAGAATGACTGAGGAGGGGGGTGGAGTGGGTCGACCTATTACTGAAGGATTCCCCGGTTTAGGATAAGGACCAACCTAGAAAGTTGGCCAATCATCGGAGAGAGGTGGTGGCAGAGAAGATGTTGAAAAGGGGAGTCATAGAGGAGGCATATGGGCCATGGGCGTCCTCTATAGTGTTAGTCCAAAAGAAAGATGGTAGTGTGAGTTTTTGTGTGGACTACCAGCAGCTAAATGACTTAACAGTGAAAGATGCCTACCCCATTCCCCACATAGATGGCTTGCTCGACTCAATGGCGGGGTCAAGGTGGTTCTCGACCCTTGACTTGGCGTCGGGATACTGGCAGTTGGACGTACACCCAGATGACAGAGAGAAAACGGCATTTGTGACGCACCAGGGCATGTATCAGTTCAAGGTCATGCCCTTCGGCCTGTGCAACGTAGCCCGGCAGCTTCGAACGGCTAATGGAAATTATGATGAGGGGACTGCAGCGGCGCGAGTGCCTTGTATATTTGGTCGACATCATCATTTTGCGCTCCCGACCTCCCGACCCGCATGACCAGACTAGAGGAGGTGCTGGAATGGGTGGGAGGGGTGGGATTGAAGGTAAAACCAGAAAAATGTCAGCTGATCCGACCCCAAGTAGCATTCCCATGTGGTCGATTCTGAAGGGGTGAGGACCGATCCGACCAAGATACAAGCCGTCAGGGACTGGCCAGTACCACAGTCTGTCGGGGAGGTGCGGAGCTTCCTGGGTCAGTGCGGGTATTACAGGGGTTTTGTGAGAGACTTTGCGGCCCTGGCTCGACCCCTCTCTGAGCTGACAGAGAAGAATAGAAGGTTCAGATGGGACAGGGCCTGGACAGAGGCTTTTGAGGCCTTGAAGGTACTCAAAAGGGGTGAGGACCGATCCGACCAAGATACAAGCCATCAGGGACTGGCCAATACCACAGTCTGTTGGGGAGGTGCGGAGCTTCCTGGGTCAGTGCGGGTATTACAGGGGTTTTGTGAGAGACTTCGCGGCCCTGACTCGACCCCTCTCTGAGCTGACAGAGAAGAATAGAAGGTTCAGTTGGGACAGGGCCTGGAAGGAGGCTTTTGAGGCCTTGAAGGTACACTTGACCAGTGCCCCCATCCTGGTGTATCTGCAAGGGGAGGGTAATCGACTCTGACGCAAGCGACCTGGGAGTGGGAGCCGTTGTAACATGCAGAATGTCGCTACCATGCAAAATGTTTCCAGCATTCTCCTAACAGACTTTGCAACCTCTAAAGTGTATGGTGCTAGGATTGAAAGATGTGCTGGGAGAGTGATAAAGGTTGCTCAATCTCGAAACAAATAGTTTTTTTATTGAAAGGAAGAAACCATGATAATATCCCTCTCCTCTAATAGAAATCGAAAAAAAACAACCCTAATACTGCCCCTACGCCTTAGAACTATGACTAATGCAAAGTGTAACTTGCTTTTTCGTGGAAATATTGCTCACGGAGCGACATTTTGCATATAACACCGTCTTGTCTCAAGTACAGGCCAGACAGGAGAGGGTGCTCGCATACGGCAGTCACACACTTAATCGACCGGAGAGGAATTACTGCATTACACGTAGGGAGATGCTGGCAGTGGTGTTAGCCATAAAGAAGTTTAGGCACTACCTGGTGGGCAGGCCCATTTTGATACGGACCGACCATGCGGCCCTAAAATGGCTCTTAGGATTCAAAGAACCCGAGGGGCAGGTCGCACGCTGGCTCCAGTTGTTGGGCACGTACGACTACACTGTGGAGCATAGGCCGGGCAGGAATCATGGTAATGCGGACTGTCTCTCCCAACGACTGTGCAGGCAGTGTGGGTGGACGACCCAGTGTGTCAGGACGAATCTGTTAGGGTGGTCACCGGAAGTCAGGGGGGAGTAGAAACAGGGCCCAAGGAGGGCTGGGAGAAATATCAGGGGGAGGACCTCCTGCTACAGGAGGTGGCCGCCTGGCTCGAAGGCAGAAGCACCCCTGAGGAGGAGGAATTGGCCAGAAAGCCTTACGAAGTGAGGGCTCTTGTCAGCCAGCTAGGAAGGCTGGAGAAGCGGAGTAGACTGCTGGGGAGTATATGGTGGGAGCCAGGGGGGCAGTCCCATTTCCAGTCCCCTGCTGCATGAGAGAGGTTATCATCAATGCACAATGCACATGGGGCACCCCTGTCCTGCCACTTTGGTCACGATAAGACCATGCGGAGAGTACAACAGTCCTATTACTGGTCTGACTACCGCAAAGATGTGACGAGGTGGTGCGCTAACTGCGAACAGTGCCTGAAGGGCTTGGGCGATGATGAAGCGGTGGCCATTCCGAACCAGAAGGCGGGGACTGTGGCATGGGCTTTTGTCACTGAGTTTGTGTGTCGTCTGGGGCATCCAGGCGTGATTCATACTGAGCAGGGGCATAACTTTCAACAGGCGCTCTTCCAGGAGGTCCACAAGCTCTTGAGGACTGTGCAAACTAGGACATGTCCCTACAACCCTAAGTCTGACAGGCTGGTGGAGTGGTTTAACTGTACGCTGGAGGCCATGCTGGCCATGACGGTTGACCATCACCACCCGGACTGGGATCAGCAACTGCCATTTGTAATGGCTGCCTACTGGTTGTCGGTACAGTCTTCGATCAGACGCCAAACTTCCTTATGATGGGTCAAGAGACAGCTTCCCCTCTCTCCTTACTATATCCCTTGGAACCGCTGGCCATGCCCAGGGACCCCATGGATTTTGCGGCCGAACTGCAACATCGTATGGCGGCCGGCCACGAGTACGCTAGAAGCAGGAGAGAGTGTAAGGTGACAAGAAAGAAATTAAACACCTGTGTGTATAGTGGGAGGAAGGTACCAACGTGACCCGATCCCAGTGCCAAATTGGGTCACGGCATGAGGCCAGAACAAGGCATGGCATATAATTCAAATACATATAACGGTCGGTAAGCAGAGAGGAACACAGCGTGAGCAGAATCGGATGAAGAATGTAATATGTCAGGTAAAGGGAGGACAGCCACACTGTGGAAAACGCCCCGGAAACAGAAGTCGCCACGGAAGCTGACACCCATGAAGGAGGAAAAGAAATATGCATTCCCAGAGGCTCCATGCTGAGAAGGGGGATGGATGGGACTGCCCTGCGGAGGATTGTGGTCTCCAGGTCAAGGGCCAGAGGTACACGGATATATACCGGCACTTGTGTGCAACACACCTGGAGCATCCCTGGTCAGTGAAGGCGAACATCCCTAAATACACCGTCATCGCCTATCGGCAGGGTAAGTCTGTCCCTTTGGGAGGAACAGAGTCAGAGAGCAAGGGTCCCCGGGGAGGGCGGATGAAGAGCGTGGTTGTGGGAGAAAGGGAGCCCAAACCCAAGGGGTCACCCCGGCGGTCGCAAAGGAGTCAAGGCAGGAAGAGAGGGCCAGAGTCAGGAGAGAGCAGCAGGAAGAGAGGTCAAGGGTCAAGGGATAGTAGCTGGGAGGAATCACCAGAAATATAGATAGAGTCTGGATCGGAAGGGAGTCCCAGCCCACCCCCTAAGAAGGCCAAAGCGACCCAAGTAACCAGGTCGGCGGCAAGGTTGCTGGAAGTCAAGGACACAGAGGGGATTGGAGAAATGGAGTTGGAGACCGAGGGTGAGGCTGAACCAGGGGCTCATGTCGAACAGGCCGTGGAAGCCACTACAGTAAAGCCAGAGAGTAGGCTAGGGGCGCAGGGGGGACAGTGTCGGGCTACACTCTTATGTCCATGTCGATGTTCATGTCCATGATGTCAATAGGCATGCAGATAACACCCAGCCCGGTTGGGTTGACCGTAGCCCGGCAACCGGAATGAGGTCGGTCTTGAGAGGGGCCACTGGAGCGTCGGTGGGGTTCTTCCCCGAGTCCTTACCTTGTACTGAGATAACTTCGCCAGGAGTGGGGGGACCGGGGTTGAGGAGGATTATCAGCAGCATTCGGCCCCCTGTCCTATTACCTATCCACAGAACGGACTCTGAGCAAGCCTCACTGGCCGTAGGTATCGGAAGGGACAATCGACCGGCAGATCTATGAGACAGATTGGGAACTGGCCAAACTCGGGGACGCGGAGGCGCTGGCAAGGCTGTAGACGAAACATGCACAGAGAGAGAAAAGAAAAGGAGGATAAACAGAGGAAGAAGGAGGAGGAGAAACGGAGGATGGAACAGGAAACTGAGAAGAAAAGGATAGAAAAGAAGGGACAGGAAGACAGGAAGAAGGAGTAGAAGGAAAAAGAGGAAAGGAGAGAAAAGAAGGGACAGGAAGACAGGAAGAAGGAGTAGAAGGAAAAGGAGGAAAAGTAGCCCTGATGAGGAGCAGCGAGAGAGGGGGAAACGACAGGCTGAGGAGGAGGGCGACCGTAGATGGGTAGAAAAGGAGAGAGAAAGGGAGGGTCGAGATTACTGGGCCAACAGTAGCTCGGACAAGGCATGGACTTCCCCACACATGTGGAGGCCAGTAGGGGGACAACTCCATGACACAGAAGGTACCCAGGTGGCCAGTGCGACCGCTACAGGTCGACATAGGTCAGGAGTGGCGGGGTCGGAACTGCAGAGTGTACCAGGGACAAGACAAGCGGGAGGGCAGGCATGTTTTTCCAGCAACCATGGCAGACTGTCTCAGCATATCAGTAGCCCTATTGGTGCATCATGCTGACCAATAGGCACGATGCATCGATGCATCAGTAGCCCTATTGGTGCATCATGCTGACCAATAGGCATGATGCATCGATGCATCAGTAGCCCTATTGGTGCATCGTGCTGACCAATAGGCACAATGCATTGATGCATCAGTAGCCCTATTGGTGCATCGTGCTGACCAATAGGCATGATGCACTGATGCACCAGTAACCCTATTGGTGCATCAGCGCATCATGCCTATTGGTCATCATGATGCACCAATAGGGCACCTATCATGACTATTGTTCAGCACGATGCACCAATACACACGCCTCTCTCAATGAGACAGGTGTGTGTATAGAGGTGGAGGTAAGGAGTGGCTATGAAGCGTTAAGCATACATGATGGAATCAAGTACCATAGCATTATCAAACATTTATCCATATGGCAACATGTGATCACTCCCCCATATTAACTTCCTCTTTGTTTCTAGGGAGAATGTCTCTTTCCTAGAACAGTTAGATTATATTTAATTCAAGCTGTACTTTAGAAATGTCTAGATGTTATTTGCCTTGTCTATTGCCCATTGTAATTTGGTCTTACTGTAAAATGGCTACTAACTGTCACTAAGTTATCATAGTTTTATTAAATTATGATCTTATTTTCACCTCAGCTGACTCTGCTGATTTTGATAATTGGAGTAATGGAAGAAGGGATTTCATTCTAATTGCTCATTTGGTATCATTCAGAAGGAGGATGCTGAAAGTGATAGCCGCTATTGGTGTCCTGCTATTTGATATCAGAATGATATTTTTCATTACATTTAAATGAAACAGCTTCCTTGGCATTATTTATAGCTGCCAGGCAATTGTGAACCATATATCTTCTAACCATGTATGGGACTCAACAAATTTAAAGTTTCCCTGAATTCTATTGCAAAGTTATGGATAATTTCATAACCCCTCAAGCTGTTACATGTACCTTGATGCAAATGGTATAAACACCCAGCTCAAAATGCTTCTTAATACAAATCAGCCCTAAAATCATTATATAGAGAGGACCTGCTTAACAAAGTGCCAGGAACCAGTGCTCTACACCCCAATGTACACAGAGAGTCATCGACTCACCAACCAGGGCTTTAATAATCTATTAGATTATTAAAGCCCTGATGAAAGTCGATTACCAAACCAAATGTGTCTTTTGACCCCATGGATCCAGTAACCAAGCAATGTCTTGAATCGATCAAAGCCTGTAGTAAACCGGATGATAGACTGAATCTAAATCGGGTTGCAGATGATAACACAAAAACACAAGATATCTTCATATTTGCACTAAGGTGAGTTGGAGTGTGACTTTGGCTAATGTGTCTATACACTTTGTTCCTGGTAGGGTAGATTCAGTATAAATCAAACACTTAACAAATCTTACTTTAGAGAGGGACACTTTTTTCTGTAACAAGGGGCAGAACTGGTGTGTTTCAGAAGGTAGGGGTCAACATCTTTTCAGCCCTTCTGAAGATAGACCTAAAGTGTATGACCAATGCACAGTGTAGACAGTGTTGCAGTTTACCTGAATCTACCCTTCTACCTGCATGCACCACCCCAGACCAGCAGTGTTTGATCCCCAATCAGGTAGGGTAGTAATAACCACTCAGCCCCAAATAGAACTCTGCAGGACCCTTATTCATCAGATCTTAAAGGACCAGCTGTCACTGCATTGATTACACTTCCATTAATTACATTGCCTTTTATTGAAAGATTCAATGTCAATTACCCTTAGGCAGTATAAATGAAACAACCAGGACCCTCCAGTACATTACCTCCCCCAAACATTATACCAGAAAAATACCCTGTCCCTGTTATAGCCTTATATTTTACACAACATGAACTCTATATTCCCCACAGATATGATGATTATTAGGTTAGGACCATGGGCGGACTAGTTTCAACAACATGCTCAGTGTAGTCCCCTCTAGTAGTATAGACAGGGTCTGACAGTCAGAAAAATCCCTGGTCTCCCCTGTGTTTACACAACCCACCCAATCCACATGGCTACTTTGAATATGTATTATTCCTAGTTATTACACGATTTCTGGGATTCTGAGTGCTTTTCCTGGATAATCTCCTGCACATACCTGTTGATATTGCATGGCATGATGCATGCAACATGACGTTTATCCAAGGATAACAGGTAATCAGTGCAGTTGTCCATGGATAACCTGCACACCTTACATGTCCTTACATGTCATATGTTACATGTTAAAACATACAAAATTTTTAATTACCAGGGTAGGGGTCAAACCTGCAGTCTCAGATCCCAAATCCAACTCCCTATGCGAGAAACGGTGTGTGTTTGCTTGGTTAGATTGTAGAGGTAGGCGGAACAAGTCCCGGTCCGGGCGTATCTTTTTATTCCCTACTGCTCGCATAAGGGCGACAACTGCAAACCAAGCCGGGTGCCGAGGAGTGTGGCCCGGTGGTCTAGTGGTTAGTGCATTGTGCTCAGCCATTAGAGGTAGGCGGGACAAGTCCCGGGGAGGGGCAATACTTTTTTCGCCGTGTGTCCTCTGCCATAACCGCCGGACGCTTTCAAACAAAGCCAAGCCGAGATGGGTGCTGAAGGGTGAGACGGGGTGGTCTAGTGGTTAGCGCATTGCGTTCAGCGGTTAGAGGTAGGAGGGACAAGTCCCGGTGCTGGTGCATTTTTTTTGGCCGTGTGTCCTCTGCCATAACCGCGAGACGCGGGACACATTCAAAGCTGTGTGTACCGATCGTGTACACACACTATGGCAGGCTTCAAGTCCCGGGGAAGGGGAACAATTTTTGTTTTAAACTTGAATTTATTGATATTCTTTTGATTATCTATTGGTATTGTGTAATAAGATAAGTAGTCAAAAGATAATTCATGACTTGTGTGTGTTAGCAAAGGATAATTACACGAGGGTGTGTCATGAATTTTCCATTGATTACTTGTTTAGTATCCAAACACACTGTACACATAGCATGTTTTCCGCCCATGCTTACTGGTGAGGCGCCCTGGTGATTTACTGGTTGTGGCACTACTGGTCCTTCCCCGTTATAGATGAATATGGTGATTAGAGGGTTAATGTATGTATACAAATAATAACCCTGACATCTATATGCACTGATGTATGGTAGATAAAAATATACAGGATCCCATAATTGGTATTTATCTCTAGTTTACATGAATATTCTTATCCAGATTGCCGTGGGGTGTAACAAGACTTAACATTTCTCTCATAAGCACCCAGTAATAAATATATTACCACTTTTTTCAATCAATGCATTATGGGTTGCCAAACGCTGCATGAATGCTGGCCATGCAAGTTATTCACCGGGGCTATATTCAAACTGCATGATGAACCTACAGGTTAATAAACTCCCAGCTGAAATCAGAGAAATTATATGTATCATTAATTTTAGTGAACTCATATTACAAATTGAAGGTCGGCCCCTCTTGCTGGGTTATGATGCTGGTCCAAAGTCCAACAAAGACCAAACTTTACCTTTCCCAAGAAAGCATTTCTCAAGATGGTACGACTGGAAATAGCCACTATGATTTTGAAACCCTCAACATCAAAGCGGGTGATAATGCTACGACTGCTCTGTACAATCAGTAATAACATAGGGTCTGGTAGGGCAGTCGTACCAGTGCAGTCAGTAGTGACCATTTAGATGCAGGGATGTAATGGCATTAGAGTGAGGGATCCCACTACGATTTGATAGGGGTATAGTTGTACCAACTTGAGAAATGCCTTCCAGAGGTACACAATACAATTGTGGTAAGCTAGTTCTGTTGTGTATTTGACAGAACTGTGGTACTGACAGCGTACATTCCAACAGTAAAACAGTCAAACTCAGACAGATCTCTAGTACCACAAGATACATTAGGGTTCACCATAGTCATATATACAGACAATATGTCCTCGAGTAGGGCACTTCAGTCATGTAGAACAAAAGACCGAATCCTGGCTGCGGATGCCCGCCAGCTGTGGCTAGAGGCGGCGAAAGGAGACCATAAAATCGAGATATGGCATAAGCATGGAAAAGACATCCCTCTGGCCGATGCCCTCAGCCGCCAGAACCTCCCAGAAAAATGAACTTTCATCCTGCAGCAAGTTACTGCACGTGGCCTGATAAAAGTGCAACCAGATGCTCTACCAATCTTTGATCCTATCTGATTATTTCCAGATTGCCTGCTGGGATCACAAACCATAACATCCTACAAGGCCTCATGTAGTGACGCAACGTTAGCAAATAATATTAGACAGGCCACTTTCTACCTCACCTTCGCTCTTGACTATGGGGTTAACCCCTTATTCCCTAGTATCCCGGATGCAGCACTGTATGCACAGTTTTTGGCGAACTCTCTCGCTGCTCCTAGATCTAGAAGGAAACTAAGTATCTGGTGCCAGGAAATGGATAGACTCACATGGAGGCGACTCATCTGCTCTCTCCGCCCCTGAGGCCCTTGCAGTGGCTAAAGGTGCAGCAAAAATCAAGACACATACACCAAAACCAGCGCCCCCTCTCCTACACTGCAAAAATGGTGTTTAGATATTAAACACAATTCTCAACATATTCTTACAACGTTTTTGTAATCACATTAATTTCCTACACATGTTTAGCCAAACAATGTGCTTAGCTCAGGTGTTTAGAAATGTAGGTGTTTAGGTTTAAACTTTGTGTTTAGATATCTATGAATTTTTGTGTTTAGATGTTAATGAATTTTTGTGTTTAGATGTCTAAATGCTTTGACGAAGAGTTGTGGTGTGCAGACATGTATATATTAAAAAAAAAGGTCTTTTGATTGTCTCTCATTTACTGGTGGGGGGTATTTACATGTCAAAGTCTCCAAAGATGTCAGCGACACCTATTTATGTGTGCATGTATATACACACTGCATCAGAATGAGAGACTTGAGAAAGTACACCAGCTTGGCAGGAAGGAAATTGCTTTGTCTATTCCAGAATAACATCAAATAGGTGTCAGTCATGGAGCTTATTGATTATTTCATGCTAATGATGGTGGTGTAAGGTGAATCTACTCAATTTTCTATTGCCCTTTCTATTCTCATGACATTCAATGAATAGAAACTATAATAAACATGTTTATGTAGTTAGAATAAAAGTGTTCATTTCCTAATTGTGTAGTCAATGAGACGCCTAACTGACCTATATGTTTAGGTTTTAAACATGTTTAGACCTAAACATGTTTAAAATCTAAACACCATTTTTGCAGTGTAACAAAGGACTTATTAGCTGTTTTTTCGACATTTAAGCTTGGCTGCCAACTCAGCCCCTATAGTGGCTGCATTGACGATTGGATTCTTTGCATTCCTAAGGTGCTCCAACCTCCTGTCACCCACATCAACACTATGGCCGGGCCCACATACTTTACTCAGGAGTGACATTGGAGTTGCCCCCACAGGCCTCCTTGTGAGAATCAGGTCTTCAAAGACAATACCGGTCCATACCCCACCGGTAGTCCTCTCACTCCCAAGAAATGACAATTCGCCAGCCTGCTCTACTCAGGCTTGGATACGCTATGTGACAATGTTACCGGCACCGACCTCATCTCCAGCCTTCCTACTATGGGATGGGAAATCCATCACCCAACTCAACTCAATGCTGTGGTAGGAGACACTCTCTTTAGAGTTGGATGTGACTATGCACACCTTTTCTCTGGTCACTCACTCCGTAGGGGTGGACTACAAGCCGCACTCTTGTCAGGTGCTAGTAAAAGTGATGTGGCCACACATGGGACATGGTCTAGTGAAGCTGGAATGAAGCCATACATGACTAACTCTTAATCACAACAAGTCGCTCATTTATGTGCACAGCAAAAGCCGTGTTTAGTTCCTCAAGACAATTTTAAAAACAATCTTCTATCATTGTCTTTATAAACACAATCAGGAAAGGAATGTACAGTTCAGTACTGTGGACACCTATCCTGAGTCTTGATGCCTGTATCAGATATATCCACGCCTCATTTACCATCCTTTTCCAAGGCAATCAGTGGGTAAGGAGACAGTAGATAGGGCACCTAATTTATGTAATGAATATGATAATCTTCCATCAGGAATGTGTCTTGCATCAAAATTGCCTCCAACAGGAGGTGCTCCTTTTACCTTTTAGCTTAATCGGATCAGATTTGATGTCCTAATCTGAGCATAATTAGGGCAAACTCTGCTTTGATAAATGAAGCTTCATGTAGGCCTCTTCTTTGTAGAATAATTGTCTATTTACAGAGGTACCTCCCACTTCCTAGACTTTACCAAAAGTAATACTGTCCGAACCCAGATATCGACTTATGAAGTAGGACACCTACAGCCTTCCACCCTGGAGCAGCTGTCATTAATGTTCAACATGGGTCACAAATGTTCATCATTAGGTCCAAGAAAGAGAAACACTGATTTGTGGGGACGGGTATTGACCATTTCCCCATAGCAGGACTCTTGTGGGCTAACAGACAAATGTACATCACCGCCATATGGTTCCGTATTGAGACGATAGAAAAACCATGTGAGTTCCCAATGATCATGTTTATATGGCCCCCAGGTGGGAACCCAATTGGCTTTACGGGCTAGCCCAGACGTGGGTTTAAGCTGGTAAATGGCTGGGCTGCCAATGGGGGCCCAGGTGGGATTAGCCCAGATAATTGCTTCTGTGTTTAACCCATGCCTGAACCCACGTCTGCGGTAGCCCAGAAAAGTGAGTGGAATCCTATCTGGGGCCTGGGTGGAAAGACTGGCTGGGTTTTGACCTAAAGTAAGACAAGCTTCCCAAGAATGTGCTCACAATTCACATAGATAATTGGCACAATGAAGGAGAAAAGAATAGACTATGAATAAAGAATGTGGATAAGTGCCTAGCATCTTTATAGATCCTATTGAAATTGCCTGATCACTTCAAATTTCCAACTACAACATACACTATTGGCTTATGCCTGATTAGGCAAATGGCTAGGAAGGTCGGTTGCAGAATTGACTACTATGGATTAGATGATATCCTGTCACTATACTTCTCTTCTATTATGCTTAAATGAACACACCACATTCATTAAACCCTCATCAAGACTGACCAGTGCATCTACGAGACTCATGAAGGGACATTATTAGATTCATTACACAAAGAAGGCCATCCCATGTCATGATCGCAGCCATGGTTGTCAAATTACATAACCATGATACGATAGGATAAAGGCGTGACTCCTTTAAATTAATGTACCTGGAAACATCATTACTGAGTGGTCATATAAGATTACTGGGTCATGCGAAGAATTCTATGGTCATACAGTAAAATTCCATTATAACAAACTACTTGGGACCTGCAAAAAAATTCGTTATAAACGAATTTCGTTGTAACCAAATCATGCAATTAAGGGTACATTAAGGGTCATCTAACACCCCTCAGAACTCCCTTACCCCTTCTGTCACCCAGAGCTTAATAGATGCGGGTACAGAAGCCCTATTACACCCCCCTACACCTCCCTTACCCCTTCAAAGGGTACCAGAGGTGGGTGAGACAACCAAACAGGAACCTTAGAATTCCTTTGAAGCCATTGTAAGGCCAGTATCAGCCATGAAAAATTCGTTGTAAACGATTTTACATCATATGAAGTTCGTTGTAAGGGGATTCTTTTACTATAGAAATGTATGGGACTGTTTTGGGACAATGTGATTTGTTTGTTGTAAATGAAAATTCGTTGTAACAGGATTCATTGTAAGGAAATTTTACTGTAGTAACACCCGTCATTACCAGTTACCCAGGTTACAATACACTCTGTATCATCTCTGACAGGGCTAATTTTCCATATTTCCTATTCTACTAAATGTATAAAACTTTAGGTGAAACCTATGGAAGTTCAACAACATTTGCCATATATCATCGTTAATATTTGTTCTGAGCAAAAGACTGCTTACTTTACACAATACAAGGCATCATATTTCTTTTCAAATGAGGCATAACAGAAGCTAAATTGAAGGGTACACACATTTGGAAGGATGAAAATGCTTCAGGGCAGTATATATACAGAACACAGAAAAAGGATTTCCTGAGAGGCGCACTGTGCAATAGTTAAAATTGAATGTCAGACTCCTGTCTTGAGCTTTGCTGATATGACTTGTGAGTAAAAACTATACAAAAATTCATTATGCGAGTGAAATATATATATAGTATAATTCAAAGTTGATGATCGTGTCTTGATAGAACAGCCACCTTAAATGTTTTCCCAACACTCACACCAACATTTATGGTGCCCAAATATTGAAACTTTTTTTCAAATAGAGAAATAAATATTTGTTACTTATTGGTAACCAAAAAGTAGTACACGAGAAATAAATCAACCACCTCGAATGTATATCCAGCCACTCTTGTGCCAATGAGCTATTTCAGAATTCATGGAGTGACTTATAGATTTCACTCTGGTTGAGATTGCTTTTGTCATAGAAGGTGGCAGGTTCACTGTATCCTTATTCACAACATGACTGTGTTCCTCTGAGAATTTGCTCTGAAGATGTTTGGCCTGCCTATACTTCTTTTGGAATTGTATAAGGTTTTTTTTTATCTATATGGCCAGTTTAGAAAGATCTGTTTATTGAATACAAGTGACATGTGTAAAATCTTTAATAACAGTGCCCTCTATAGCCTACACATCACCATTGCACCCTGGTGGAGGAAAATGGGACTATTAGACTAGAGATTAAATGTAGGAAACATACTCTCTGTGGTCTACTGTGTTATTGTTGTTTTTGTAAGTATACTGGAAACAATTCTTATTGTCTTGTATTTTTTTTTGTATTGTAGCTAAAGAATGATATGAGGGGGACTGTATTGTAAAAAAGTAGTAGATTTTTAAAAAGATGTATATAGTATATATAAAATTTATATATATTATATAATAGACACAACTAGACCAACAAGATTAAAATGATTTGTAGACTTTAAAAAGATTGTTTTTTTTTAATACCTATCCTAGTTGTGTCATGGTACGAAGTGTCAGCAAAGTCTGTAGACAGATCTTTCATCTTGTACCTGGAGGTTAATTCAAAACATCCTGGGATCGCTACCTTATCCTATTAAGCGATCTTAAGATTAGACAGTGTTTACATTTCCTAGCCAGCACTAAGATCGCATCGATCTTAGCCTTAGCCCTCCTACACTATTCCAAGAAGTACTGACTGGGCACAAGGGTAAGAGTCCCGAAATAAAGGAATAGCTGTGGAGCCACTCTTCTTCACAACAGTGTTTATACCATTGTTCCCTGTCCCCATATGGGCTATCAAAAGAGCACAGGGTGCACTTGATCCTCGGACAGTATTCAAGAGTTGTTCCCATGAATGTATGCTTGCCTATTTGAAGCATTGTGCCCTCCCCCCAGGAGAGAAGGGAAGAATTACCTTACAGTGCACTTAATGCATGAGTAGCCCTCAGAGCCCTCAAGGACACTTAGCAAACGTCCTCCCTCCCCTCTATATGTATGCAGCATGCAATTCACTTTTTCAATCAGGAGTGTTCCCTGTAAGTGTTATTGTACACAGGTGAAACCACTATGCAATTCTTTTACTAAGATCGCAGTGATCTTAGTGCTGGAAAAGGTATAGTGAAGTGATCCCAGGACTTGCTATTCCTGACAGGCCTGCAACCACTGCATTAGATAGGGTAGACCAGCCAGGTCTTATGATATGTGCCTACACTAAGATCGCTGGGGTTGCGATCCCAGGATGTTTTGAATTAAGCTCCAGAGAAGCCATGATGTCATAACACATAGCAGTTCTTTATTGGTTCATCTGTCTACTAACTTATTACCCTATATATAAAAAGGGGTTGCTTCGTCGCTGGTCCTCACCCCATTGAAATAAGCTTGTCTGCTTGCCAGGAACAGATAAACCAAAAGAGGCTATGAAAATATGTACTTTTTGCCAAGTTAACTCAATTTTTTTTCTTAAATTTCAAGAGTTCTTGTGATGTAGGGTTTCTGAATGAAATAAAACTTCCTCTGCACAATAAATTATTTTATGTCAAAAGCGACCTGTACGCTAAAGAAAGTAGATATCTTAGGCCTCTAAAGAATTATGTGTGCCATGGGAACTATGGGGATCATATTACCTATCACACCACTGTCTGTTAGGGACATGTCCTCACTGTCCATGACAACACAGGACATGACTAATAAACTACATATACCTGCCGCAAGTAAGGCTCAGGCACGTCTCACGTATTACACTGTCAGTATGATGATGTACGGCTCATGTTTTATATCCCTTCTGTATGAAGGCAATTATATGTTCATTTGGAAGAGTATGGAAAATGTAACACTGATATAAGTTTCACTATTCTAGCAGACATGATAAACTAGTGTCGCAAGGGGGGTGGTGAGTGTACAGCCGATAGCCATAGCGATAGAAAATATGTGTAGGGTTATAAACTGTATAAGATAAAAGATTTCAATAAAAATATAATAATACTGTGAACATTAAATAGAACAAAAAAATGTTTTGTCTAGCCTGTAGAAAGGTGTTATTCAGACTTACAGTATAAAATAAATAAATCATTAGAAGCCATTAATTAAGACATATGATGAAAATGGTTGCATTCATTTGACCATCTTTCCTTAAATACCTAAATCTCCCATTAGGGATCATTGCATAGACACAATTTGAATTGGTGGATGAAGTTATATCTTGCAGTTAAAGAGTTAGTTTTGACCTATATCTCTGTCATTCAGATCTCCTTCCTGCATGTCCTGGGGGTGAATGGCTGCCCTGAATGTGTCCATTGGGTGGTGAGATGGGAACATTGCCTGTCTATGTCAGAGTCTATGCCCTCAGGGTATCTGCTGTCCATGGTTAGAAAGGGCAGTGGGTGCTGCTGGGTGTTTACATGGGGTGGTCATGACAGATTGATTGGAAAGGTTTGGTTGTGGCAGAAAGGGTAGATACTGGAACGTTGCTCATATAAATCACTTCAGAATCTGACTTAACATTTTGGTACTGCCTGCATATTTAATTTCACTCAAGGCATAACTTTACTGGATCAACACGGTAAAAGGTATGCCCACGAGGGGGTGCATGGGCGTACTTTTTACCTACAAAGCAGTTAGGTAATTTGCTGCTAGGCATTGGGTAATTTTTTTTCCCCAGTCAATTGAACCTGAGTGTTCAATGGGCTTCTTCTCCTGGCATTAAACGGCCAAAATCTAACCCTAACCCTTACCCTCACCTTGACCCTGTCAGCACAATGTTGTATGGACAACACCTTTTCTCTCAAAGCTCTATTGTGGTAGGGGATTTAGTGTGTTCGAAGGGACTTGAGTGCACAGATAATCCCATTTATATGGTGTAAGTTCCAATCTGTGCCTAATGGAAAGCTGTACCAATGACTCTTTGAAAGACAGAATTTATATGCCATTAGGCCTTTATGGCTGTATGATACATTATGCAGTCATAATGCGCCAATACAATGTATATTTGTTGGTGGTGCTGACCTCTGACCCTGCATCAACAATGAATGGACATATTTCATAATTTAGAGAATAGACAATGATCCTCTTCACATTGAGACTGTCTATTGTCCTATAATACATGAATGCATCTGAGTAAAACGTGTTACATTTCATTCCAATCAATCAAATACCCAATCAAGGTACATCTAGAAGAATTAAGGGTACCTGACTGGTTTACAACTATGGTGAGCTTGCTCAGCCATGCACTGTATTCCTATAATGCACTCAAGGTCACTTTTATCGTGCAGCAAAGCACTGCCAGCCGTTTTATAAAGCACTATGCAGCCCTGAAAGGGTTGAGTGCTCTGTATATGTGAGGGTCATATTACCTGAGATGCTGTTAGGTAGAGCAGAGCAAGACATCACATTGTGACAACCTGAGACGTGACAACCATTATGTATATAGATAAGGGTCCTGTACCAATCTGACATGCCTCTCATATAGATGCACCTCAGTGCTGTCAGTAATATGGCGTGCACTGCTCCAATAAGAAACAGATAATATAAGACATGCTATGATAACTATAAAATGGCGATGGCGTGACCTGCTTTGACACAGGGGAGAGATACATTGTATTTTTCTTTCAGATATCAACCGGGCTAGAGAGTACAGACAGTGAACACTGCTCTACAAAAAATAGACATTATACATATGTGTTTGACTCAGTATATTATGAAAATGTTTTAACAGCTACAGCTTGGTTCTCCAACCTTTCCAGGAATATCGCATCTTTTTACATGTCTCAGTATTGTGCATCAAACAATGTCTCAACTTCATAGATTTCTGTCTTGACATTGGTAACTTATGGAAGACCATAAGGGAGGTTGTCATCAATTAACCACCGTGGCTCACTTTTAAGCACCACTGTTTCAAATAATTGCTGGGCTCGAAAAATTGCCGGAGTAAAGATGTGTCGAAATCAATCTTAAGTGCTGTAAGTGCCTGGATAATTGAACTGTCCACTTTGATACCCTTTTATGTCACTACTGCTTACTTATATCTACTCTACTTTCTGTTTTCTTCACAATCCAATATCAGGCCTACACATCCCACTGGGGCACTCCTAGCACATAATACCTGTCAGATAGTGAGATGGAACATGGTGTCTGTGACAGGTAAAGGTGAGGGTAACAGTGTCTGCGGGATATCAACTGACAGGGAGTGCAGAGGTCATGACAGCATGTGGGGTTGTTGATATGGGCAAGTTCTGAGGGATAGATTGGGGGACTCACTGTAAAAGGATAAGGACATGCAATGGGTTAGAGCAGAAAAAAGATTAGGACAGTAAAAGGTTTGTGAGAAGTTTGGAGGAAATTCCTCTCTTTTTTTCTCTCTCAGTTCTGCTGCAGAAGCTTTTATTTCTGCATTGGAAACACGTAATCATTAATTATTGTAAATTAAAATGATCCAAATTTCCTATGACAAATCCAGTTATTCCCATTTATTCATTGCTTCCCTTAATACCCTGATATATAACCAATCATGAGGTGGAAGCAAGCTCAAATAACTATTTGAGTCAGTCTGGTGCTTCAGTGGGGCATTTCTCAATTATGTTAACAAACATCATCAGGAAATGCCCTCAATTATTGTATTCATTATGGATGCGCTTTGACTCATTTATATTTATGATTGTTCAATATTGATTCAACACAAAGATAAAGGGCGTTATAGAAAATTACCTCCCCTTGCTGTCTTATGGTGGTACCTTAGGTACACCAAAGTAAAAGCCCAAAGGTGATGCGTCTATAGTCCACTACTAGATAACTTGTCATACATGGGATCCGACTAAACTTGAGCTTGGACAGATCCATTTTAATATATCTCAATTAAATAGTCAATCAGATCTGATATTCAACCGAAAATCTGTCTACATCAAGAGTGACTGGTTGATCAAGGTCTCACTGTATGAGGGATTAATACAATGGCTCACTCTAGATTACACCTTGGTCTATGATACAGCCCCCTCCTCCATCACTACATCCCTTTATATGGCGATACACTGACCACACACAGATAAGTTCCTTCCCTCCTGTTCTACCATAGCAATCTGCTTCCTTTTAGATTGATGCGGCAAGATAGGATGGGTGGTATTATTACATTATCTAGAAAGGAGAGATAATAGTCTCGAAATATTACCCTGGTTGGCAATGTATAACCATAGTTCAAACTTCAGCCTGTGACATACATCAATTCACTGTTATTGAAGCATATAGAGATTATGGAGATGGAAATGTAGATTTGAATAAGCGGAAACACCTAAGTTGAGGGTAAACACTCTCAAAACAAAGTTAGTGAGCTTATGCGAATAAATTAGATCCCACTGATTGCATCGACCATGAGCTAAAGCAATTTCGTTTTAAAGCTACTATGAATAGTAGTTTGCAGTTATTACCTGTCAGCAGCATAAAGATTATTTTTGTGATATCATTTCATATCCCATTGGGAATAGTGCAGCTCTTAAATGGTAAACATTTTCTTACCTCACCTCGCAGGAGTTCTCTGTGTCTGACACCTTCTAATCAAATTAGTAATTCTTAAAATGAGTCAGTGTTCTCAAATATTTCAACTCCAGAAACATTTTCTTCAATATTAAGTTCAAATTCAAAAGGGCCTTAAAGAATTGTCGTGCTCTCATCAGCAGATACACCCTTTCTTCAATGAACTAGGTAGGGGTAGGCTTTTAGAAAGGCCAATGCTGAGGGTAAAGTCTGTCAGTTTAATATTACAAAAAGGTACATAAAACCTGTTGTGTTATGCAGCTCACATTGTCTTATACTTTCCCAGATACCATTCACCAAGTATGTCTCCCTTGAGAGGGCGTCTCGAGCAGTGCGCCCATCACCGGTAGTCACTAGAGGTCTCCTCGACCCCTGGTCTCTGCGGGGTGGTTGCAGCACTGTTCGCCTCGTCCCAGCTCCTACCTGAGGCCGGGGAAGGTGTAAGTCTGGCTCTAGCTGCCAACGGAGTCGGACCATTTTTACCTGAGCTTACACTATAGTTAAGCAGTACACTTCGAGGTAGATGTGAACCATATACCGGAATAAATAGGTGCCAGTTGCACTAACCCAAGATCTCTTGTCTGGTCTTTACTTCAAACTAGTCAAGACATTGATTCGAACCAGTATAACCATGTTAAAAGAAAAAATATTGCCATACATAGTAACATTCAATCCGAAACTCTATAAGGCCTCGTTGAATAAGGGCAGACTCACTTAGGAGAATATTATGCTAAAATCTTCCATGATCGTGGACATTTGCTATGTCAATATGCAATATGCTTTGCCTTCTCGGCAGTAAAACCCGTGGTTAGTACAATGCAATAATTTCTATTGCTCTTTTGGGCCATTGTCCATGCTACTGATGAATAATACAAGCTTTATAGTTAAGTTTGTTGACAAATCTCTCGTCATGCTCTGTACGTTACCTTTAAATGCTAAGCACACGTTTACCTGACACGCATAAGGGGCTTTCTCATAACTGACAAATTCTAATTGAATTGGTGTCATTCTGTTCCATTAAGCTTATGCCATCATGGGCGATTACTTTCAGTAATCCATCTACTGAGCCAAAGTGTTCAAAAATCTTTTCTGTAACCTTCTTGTTTAAATCAAGACTTATTTATTTTGAAATTTAATTGTTGGTCTCTACAGCTTTTGGTTGTGTATAGATCTATGATCCTCAAGTTTTAAAAGAACATTTGGCTTCTCCATCATTTCACAAGTATATTTCAAGTTTCTAGACAATCATGCTTAGGTAACAATGAGTTTAAACATATTTTTAAGCTTTTTATTTCATGTTACAAAATCTTGAATTTTATTTTTCTTCACTGTGCATTGATGTACTTTAAGCTTTGCTCCCATGATACATGAATGCAGCAGTGGTTATTAGGCCTTTACCAGACACACATAAGCTGGCGTCCCCATGGCTGACAACTTGTCATCAAAATTAATGTCCTTCCATTCTATTCTAGGGATATGGTATTGTCATATATTACACTCGTTACGTTCATGCACCAGGTGTAGTGGATGGATGTGGAAGGCAGGTGGCTGCACCTGCCTCTGGGTTTGTATCCATTACACCAGGGGGCCTTCCTCTCTTACGTCACACATCATGTGATGGGCCTGACTTCTGCAGGTTTTCTCCCCAATATAAGGGCAGTTCTGTCGGTACTTCACCAGTAGTGGTCCTACCCACTGTTGAACACACTCGGTTGTTACCTTTTGGTAACTGAATGCCATCAGTGGCATCTAGTCTCTATAGGCTGTGATCGTATGTAACTAAGGATTAAATAAAATCTCCTTCACGGAATCTCTTCTCTTTTTATTATGATTTAATATAACTGAAAAGTCTAACCACTACACTAGTAAAACTTAAACTGTGTTTAGGGATCTGTTTCAGCAATCCATCCCCTTAGTCCAAGTCCTCAGAAACTTTCTTATATAAATAGTTTATAGTTTAATCTCTGGCCTTTAGAGCTTCAAGTAGTCTGTGATCCCCCAAGAAGTTTAATTTTAAGAAATCATTCTAGCTTCTCCGTCATCTCAACCTATTATTTATTCACATGAAAGTAAAGTGCATTATTGGTTTACTATGATCATGTGATCAGGTCAGTACTTATCATCAGTGCTACTGAAAGCTGGCCCTACCTTACTTGGTGTGATTGTTATTCATTTACTACCATATGGTCTCAATTCAAATCATATGTTTGTAAACTTGTTCATCAAATGTTGATGACCAAACATACATGTATTCATTACCGGTATATGTTATGAGATCTACGGATTAGATTTAATGTAGATCAGGAAGGACCCAATAAGGGTTAAATTGTTTAAAAAATGTTTAAGTGCCTGAACAATGTTCTTTGGTAACAGTGGGTATTATGCAGTACTGGTGACTATTCTATGATGCATGTTGACTACAGTCCTTGATAATCCGGCCCTTGGTAATCTGACATATTGTCAACGAGTCCGTAAATGATGAATAAGGATGAATACAGACGAATCAGGAATCCAGTTTAATATCCACTTTATTCATTGAAGTCCACGAGGTGTAGTTGGTGATACAGTATAAAGGTGCCCAACAGTGTCCAAGCCTAGACCTTGAGCCAAGGGCTTTGGTCTCACGTGAGTGTGTGAGGTATGAAGTATGAAGGTGGAAAGATGAGTGAGCTGCTCCCTCTACAGGTATTTATAGTAGGAGCCGCTCACCCAGCTCATCCTAAAAATAGTATCAGGTGAGCTAACTATAGTAACTGGGGAACTCCAGTGCAGGTATGTAGGGAGGATCCTAAACATAGCACTGGGGTCCACAGAGTTCAGTATGGTTCTAAATATAGCTGCTGGGAATTCCCGGTATGCTGTGAGCTGCTCATGATCAATGGGCATGTCCTCCAGCAGGAGGAGTTGGTCTAAACATTGTCTGCTAGGAATTTCCAGCATGCAGCGAGCTGCTTGTGATTGATGGCATATCCTCCAGTGGGAGGAGGTGGGGTCGCTGAGTGCAGTTGACGCCGCCAGCCCTTTGGTCTATGGGTATGGCTTGGCTTGTGGGTAGACTCGGACACTGGGTTACATGGCAGAGTCAAAGGTGAAAAATAAATATGATAAGTACAATACCTATAACGGTCTACTGACAATATGCCCGATCCGGCCAGGCTAAGGTTGAGACATTCTAATACAAATCTTTTATAATATGCTTTGATAACCCAGTAGTTTTGAAATCCGGCCAATATTTATCTGCAACAGGCGTGGCCAGATTATCAAGGTCTCGCTGTACTTGCAGCACTGGTGATTGCTGCACCCATGTATCATGTAAACAAAACAGCACCAACAGATGCTAACATGTACCAGTTTAGTGCTTACTATTCAATCATCATTAATCTGGAAGGCATTTCTCAAGATGGTAAGACTACACCTCATTCAAATCGTAGTGGGATCCTTCATTTTAATGCCATTACAGCCCTGCATTCAGTGGTAATTAGGGATTGTGCTGGTACAACCAAACTCTATGTAATTACTACATTAAGTGCTGATCATACAGAGTAGTCATAGTGAATTACCCACAATCACCCACTTTAACATTGAGGGTTTCAAATCATAACAGCTGTGTCTAGTCATACCACCTTGAGAAATGCCTCCCTGATGAACAATGAAAAGACATAAGATTCGTCGATACCTTAAGGGTCGGATTGACGCTCTAACGAGGCGCTGGTGAGGGTTCGAACTCTTCATTGGTGCATCATTTCAATTAAGGGTCATGATCCACTTATGATGCAGCTTTGCATCATGGTCCTAAAAGGATCACGTGATCTTGTATCCCATACAGGCTGTGTTCCGGGCAACACATTGTGCATACGTTTTGATGTTAGGTTATTTTGAGGGAAAGGTTCTGATCTTATAGATGTAGAAGCTCTAAGATACAGGATTAGTTCCTGGTGCACTTCAGAGGTAATACTGAGCACTGATCATTACTTTGGGTACATTTTACCTAATGTATCAGTATGCTATTGACAGCCTCCAGACTCTCTCAACTTCTGAGAATACCATGGGATATTTTTTACTGTTTTCTTTGGTTCACTCATGATCACAATAAGAAGGAAACAGCTAAAAAGGGTTTATTAAAAGTGAACTCTGATAAGGTTCCAGATATATATATTATCAATTCAGACGTGTGTGAGCTGGTTCATAGGCGAGTGTGTGGGCTTATATTTATATTGTGATACTGCAATCCAAATGACCACAGCTAAGGTATGGTATAGCATTTATTTTCTGTTTGTAGGGAAAACTAATATTTTCAACTTCATCAAACAGATATAAATGATACTGACCGTTTGTCACAGGTTAATCTCTCTTTAAATTTCCATGTGACCTTGATTGAGCTGCATATATGCAAATTTAAAAACTAGCTCCACCCGTCACCACCAAGGTAGTTAGCTTGGTCTGCTCACTCATATGATGTTATTTACCTTTATCTGGTCCTTTTGACAGCTCCATTTGATGATGACTAATATACCATAGCTATATAGCATCCTTGTATCCTTCTCCTAATTAGATTAGTAGATCCTCACCCAGCCTATAGAGTGTTATTACAGTAAGGAAAAATAATATTTTTTTACATGTCAGATACAAAGCAAAACAATGCTTTCTGTGTATACCACAGAGCATATTCTGTTATGGGTCAAAATGTTTTGGAAAAAAAAGAGAAGCAGGATGCTATGTCCATTATTGGATTTATGAAGAGGAAGTAGGGTGGAAATATCAGAAGTGAGGTTCCATTGTTAAATTAAGTACAAAATACCTTTGCGCCTTCCAACTAGGCAGAGAATTGGACAGTCACCTCACATTGTGATGAGAGTTCTCTTGGTTGGTTTATTGAGGGAAAAACAGTCTTACGGTTCGGGGTCTGTGTTTAAGTAGCATTGCTATTTTCATTTGTAAATAAAATACCTGCATCATAATAAAGTCTGTTGAGAAACCTCTTTCTGTTATACCACCGATGGACATTACGGACACACGGTATAGAGTGTCAACCTCAATCGACTCTCTCTGTATGGACCCTATAATGTCTAGTGTTCATACAATATCTACACTTGTATATATGTTAGTTAATATGATATCATGTATGTTCAGAGTGGGGATTAATGGAGACAGGTGGAACTATCGTATAGCAATAAATGAGTAAAGACCCAAAGATTGTACAAGAAGGTAATGGTTTTAAGTTCTTGGTCTTTAATGCACAGAGTTTAAAGGATAAATACAACTATATCAGATGTGAATTTAATGGTTTTGATTTCATAGGTATAACTGAGACATGGTTAAAGCCACATACACCAAGTAGTCAACTCCATATGTATGATAAAACATTGGTAAGGAATGACAGAAGACATGGAAAAAGAGGAGGAGTTGCATGTTATATAGACAATAGGTACATGCCCTATATGGAAATCGATAATATTAACTCAGTGGTAAATAAGAACATAGAATGTATATGCCTAACTATAAATTACCCAGGACATAAACAGAAAGTAGTAACAGTGATATACAGACCACCAAAGGGCAATGTATTGGAATGCTACAATCATATTAATACCATAGTAACATGTGAAAATCATAAGAACAAAGAAATATGGATTATGGGAGATCTTAATGTAAACAGTCGTAGTAGGAACTGTATTAAATTTAGAAGAATGTCCAACTTCCTAAAGGACACAGGTTTAAGGTATCTAAGAACACAACCAACGTATTTTCATAGGTATGGTAAATCAACACTTGATCATTATTATACAATCTGTACATGAATAAAGGATTATGGACTCTTAAACGACATCTGTGGAGACCATGTCCCAGTTTTTGTAGTTAGGAAAATGGTAAAAGAGGTTAAAAAAACAATAAATTGGGTTAAAACAAGAAATATGAAAAATTTCAGTAAGAATGAACTACAATCTTATGTAAACGATATTAGCTGGGATACTTGTATAACGCCAGACTCTAATGAAGAAGATGTATATAATGTGTTAATAAACCATATTATCAAGTATCTGGATAGGTTCCATCCTGTAAAACAGTACAAGATACGGGAAAATGATATGTTCTATGATGAACGAGTTGATAGATTAATTGCCAAAAAGAAAAGATTGTTTAGACAAGTTAAAAAATGCATACCGGGTCAGATAAACCAACTACTTGATAGAGTAAAAATGATAAAAAAGGATATTAACAAGAGACTAAGAAGTAAAAGGAAAAATGTAACAATGAATTTACTTTATAAGTATAAGAAAGACCCTAGACGGTTTTGAAAGATGTTGAATATGGTATGGAAAGGTAACAACACAACACCTAATGTGAGTTTAAAAGATGATACCGGTACAATGGTTGATACTAATCTATTACCAGATTATATAAATGACTACTACATAAACATAGGCTCAGATCTAGCAAAAAGGTTTGATATTATAACATATGTCAATGATGGAACGATATGTGACAATATATTTTCATTAGAAAACTGTACAGAGGAAACTTGTAATAAAATCCTTAAAACAATTGATGTAAGCAAGAGCACAAGTATTGATAAGGTACCATGTGGTATAGTGAGAGACTTTCTTTTAAGTAAAGATATACTATTACCAACTTTTGTAAACAAGTCATTTAAGAGTGGAAATATACCAGGTGTACTGAAAATAGGACATGTTGTGCTGATACCAAAAGATGGGCCTTTAAGCGATGTATCAAACTGAAGACCGATTACAATGACTAATGTTTTCTCTAAACTTATTGAAAAATGTGTACATATACAAATAATGAAACACCTGTTAGAAAATGATATTATTAATAAAAATCAATTTGGTTTTATGCCAGGTCGGTCGACTACAGATGCTATTTTTAAGTTGGTACAATATCTACTAGAAGCTCGTAATAGAGGAGAGTACTCGTTAATTCTATTTCTAGACCTAAAGAAAGCCTTCAATACTGTAAACCTAGATATATTGGTAACAAAACTACGAAACATAAACTGTGATTAAAATGTATAACATGGTTAAAAAGTTTTTTACTAAATAGATACCAGACCACCAAGGTTAATGGAATGTCCTCTAGTAAAAAGGTTATGGATTGTGGAGTGGCACAAGGTACGGTACTGGGTCCATTGATGTTCAATATATATCTCAATAATATTACTAGTAGAGTAGTAAATTGTGAATGTTTCCTATACGCTGATGATGTGGCATTGGTAATAAATGGAAAAGACCCCGTAATAATGACTGCATTGATGCAGAGGGATGTAAATGAAATTGAGAAATGGTGTAGATTGAATGTTCTTACGGTGAATGTTAAGAAAACAAAAACCCTGTGGTGTAGTTCTATAAGACAATATATACTCCGAGGTAATATTACTATGCAAGGAACCGTGCTAACGAATGTGGATAAATTCAATTACCTGGGTGTAATAATAGATAAAGACCTAAATTTCAAACAACATTGTAAGAAAATAGATGGAATGGGTACAGCAAAGTTGAAACAACTACGAAACATTGTAAAATATCTTGACATCGAAAACTCGTTAAAGATATACAAACAAATGATTGTACCTATACTAGAGTACTGTAGCTTTGTGCAGGAGTCTGGACCAAAAACTATTGTAGATCATATAGATGTAATACAAAACCATTGCCTGCGAGCATGTTTGAAGATAAGAAATGCCCAAGATGTTCATATAATAGACCTCTTGATGAGATGTAAGATGGAATCGCTTAGTATAAGGCATAAAAAATCCTTAGTATGTTATATGTACAAATATGCTCGATGTGAACAGAATGTTATGGTTCCCACCAGAGAACTACAAGGATATAATAAGAAAAAATTGAAAGTGAGTAGACCAAAGAAGGAAATCTATAGGAATAGTCCGTTGTATCGCGGAAATCAAATATGGGATATACTACCAGCAGAAATACAATTAAAACCTAATATAGATGGTTTTAAATCGAGCTTAAGAGGAGAAATTTTAACAACATTGGGCAGATTATGAACTATAATGAGAAATGTATGTGATAGGAAAAATTTGTGTACACGATACGATCATGGAAACCACCTGCTTAAAATTACAATTACACCCTGTACTCTGTCTATATGATATATTGTATTTGGCGACTGATTATAATAACTACCTATGTAGTGCTTTCTTTAGCCAATAAACAGTGTTAAAACTTCAAACTTCTTAGCACCGCCCTTCCTGTACAGTATGGTACAGTTATACTCGCTGGGTGATATTGTTATTCAATAACAGGTGTGATCAGGTGACGATCTGTTTACCACCATCTGGTACTACACAAAGAAAATAATTTGATGTAGCAATGAAAATAAGGTGTGACAATGTGTCTATCAGCATCTAGTACAACTGAAAGGAATGGAAAATGATGTAGCATTGTGATAAGAATATGTAGAAGAAAAGACTAACGATTACAAAGAGAAAAAGACTGAATTAGGTAATATAAGGAACTAGAGAAAAGAGGAAATGCACCGATATATTACCTTCAAGGTCCTTCAGGAAAATAGTGAAAAACCAATGGTAGAATGAGAAAGGCGTAGAGAGATATAAACAAAGGACTGACTGTCTCCAAAGGATGTTATCTGTTTGTCTGTCTGAGGCCCCACAGATCACATAGCAGTCTGTCACAGTCTATCACCCTCACAGTATCTGATATAGTTACTGAGTGTAGGCGAGGGATTGCGGCATTTCAGTACTACAAACAGTGAGGTAATTGATCTCTTCAGTACCCGATCCAGATGTAGAAATTGGATAATGGTTGTCTGTCAAGGCTGGACCACAGGTTTCCCATTTCTTCCCTCTGTCTTTTTCTCCCATCTGGTATGAAGATGATGAATATGCAGATGACAATTTATAAGAACACTCAAAGGAATGTGTGTTGAATTTAGCTACTCCACATCTCTGTTAATATAATACAGTGAATTTTCAAAATTATGAAGGTGTAGAATTTCTACCAGGAAACCAAAAAAAAAGCATGGCAACGGGCAGGGCTAGGCACCTTTAGATAAGGAAGAAGGACTTAATCTGATTCCCCTTATCCCATTGGGCTGATGGTATGTGGCAGATGTACTAGAGTAAGTAGGATGGCTACTTCAGACTTCAAATCTTTTCACAGTTGACAGCTGCTTGAAATTTTTGTACTGATTTAATGCTAAACTGTGAAAACAATTGACTTAGACTTTTATACCTTTATAATAACACAACATTAAGACTACTGGTATAAGATGTAAAGCTGTATATTAGGCACTGCTTAAAGTAGAATATTGCTTAGAGCAGACTGCATTTGATGGTGCGGAATCCAAACGTAACCACATTTTATAATTATTAGTGAAGGCAGCATAGAACAAATTTAATTCTGTACTAGAAGGTTACCATCCCACACTGAAACCTGCTGAGAGTATCACAGCAGGTGTTAGCTGTGATTAGTTGTAGATCTATGACATGTATATTAACCTCTCTATTACCTCAAACCCAGCTCACCAAAAGGTAGTGAAAATAAAAAAAAAAGTGAAAAAATCACAAAAAAAGCCTTCGAGTTGATTGTGTAACAACCAATGTCGTGACAACGTAGTAGAAACGTATGTGCAAGCAGGTCCCTTTGATTATCTATTTTATTTTTTGCTGTCTATAAAATAAAATAAACATGGGTTCTTAGTGTTGCACACCGACCATGTGGTAAAATCAAGTGCTCGGTGTGTTTTTGTTTATGTTTTTTTTGTTGTGATTATGTGATACTACTCATGTGGCATTGCAATAGGTTTTCAGGCAGCTGAATTACAATATTTTAGAGTGCATGTGCCAAACGGGCCTTTCACGCTTGTTTTAGAATATTATAATATATATGTGTGTCATTTTTTCTCACCCCCCATAGTTCTAAACGATACCTAAATCCATCTCACAAATTGATCCACCAACACTATTGGCCCTTTCATTGACTGCCCATACAAAAACCCTGGAACAAGCAACATCACAATGGCATGAAAATTTACAATATTCCATGTCTGGGTCAGATGTCCCAGTCAAGCTCAGTTCACAGTATCTGTATTTTGGTTTGGTGTAGGGTCCTATACCCAATTCCTCAGGGGGAATGTCCTCTGTAGTGTAAGCGATGGTTTTCCTCTGTTCACAGGCCAGGTTGTTGCCTGTGATGGTCAGCTCAAAGTCCAGGTTAGTTGGACCCATGTATGGCCATGGCAGCTGGAGACGGAGACTGTGGGAGTGTGATGGGTAGGGGATGGGAAGACAGGTACACATGTTACCATCCGTCATATACAAGTTCTTCTCTCCAACATTTGCAATTCCTTCAATGGTAACTCCTGAATGCAAAAAGATACTTTATTATGCAATGAAGAAAGGGACTTTACTGTGACTGCACAAAGTCAACTTATGGAGCCATATACATAATCTATTACAAATGTATACACACAGATACAAATGATAACATAGTAAATTGTTAGTTTTGTCTAGATACTTGAAAAAAGAAATTGATGTGTTAAACTTGATAAAGTTAACTTTACCTTTGTGACAGAAGTGTGACATGGGAACTGTCATATCAAGCTGTTGGGAGTTGCATGCAGCATTGTGGAGACCACACTGGTCACTTACATTCTGACCCATTGTGATGCTGATACCCATACAGGTGGGGTCATCCTCACACAGAGAATAGCAGTGTCTGGTACCTGATGATGATTGAGCATATCGCCCGATTGTGCAGCTTCCACGTTTACACACAAAGCCAGGCATGGAGACTGTAAATAGATAAGACTAGGTTTAAGATATTTCTAACTATTCTTTTAGAATTTAGTTTGACAAAGATGCAAATAAAGTATGCAATAACATAGAACAAAACCCAGCATATGAGCCACATCCCTGTTTTGGGCTGAACCTAGCTGCAGCAGGCCTGTTAGTTTGCATTATATTATCTGAGTGTTCCCACAAAAACTATTTTATTCCCATTTGAGAATCTAACATTGAAAATGGTTTGACAGCAACATTTTTCCTGTCATGCTGCACCAATGCTGTTCTTGGAAAAACTGCATTGATGTATCATTGACATATCATCGGTCTTCATGTGTTATGATGACAATCAGTAAAAACGCATTACTGCAATTAAGGAGATACTTACTTAAATCATAGGTGTATATATCAGCATATGGGATTGTGTTCACACATGTATTGCCTTTCAGCCAGCAATTGACATCATGAGATAGGTTTGGTGCAAAGCTAAATGTGTTACAAGCTGCGTTTGTACCACATTTCAGTGCACAGTCATGGACATCAGTGTAATGTCTCCCGAGAATTGAGTTACCACCTTTACAGTCTCCAGCTCTTCTCAGAAACCTTGGGACTGTAAAATAAATTAAGGTTTTTTGTCCAATGATACTGTGCAGCCTTTGTATACATACATCTCACTTACTTACACATTTGAGCCACAGATAATCACAATTGATTATTTGAAACATTTGTAATAGATTTGTAGAGGTATTATATTATAACCATATGTACGGGTACCGTCTGGCGTGGCAGCTGAGTCCAGTCGCTGGGTGTTCCTAAGGTTCCGGATAGGTGGCAGCACCCATCCGGGCCTGTGGGGACATCTGGCGACAAACACCAAGGTCCGTATATAAAGACCGGGGCTCAGCCGCTATGTCAGAGGCCCTCCAGGCCTCCGAGCTTATAGACCTAGTTATTAATCCATATTAGCTGCCCCACGACCACCTTCCGGGTAGCCGCTGAGTGTCTTTTAATAAAACCGTTGGCATACACTTGAATCACTGCCTTACTCTTTCTTTCCTAATCCTTAAGGCCCGAACCACCAAACTGGTAAATCAAACCATTACATTGGTGCCGTGACCAATTAATTCTGGTGTATAGCCCGGAGGTTATAACGTCCGAATGGCTAGTACATGGGTTAGACAGCCTCGCGGAAGCTAACCCTGAGGGACATTTATTTGTCCAAGAGAATGGCAATGGGACATCAATAGTCCAAACCCATTCGAACCCACAGGATGTCAACGCTGCATCCTGGAGGGAACCCGGACCTCACTACACACTGGATAGTGAGGAAAATATACCTGACTCTGTACAGAGAGAACAATCCATACAGAGAAGGAGTACCTTAATAGGTCAACAATCACTTGTTGACGAATTAAGCTATTCGATGTTCGAAGCTAGTGGTAGCACTAACCCAGAACATCTGGCACCTATGCCAAAAAGGGTAACGTTTGGAAACTACCATACAGTATACCCAGACCCGGACTGCCTATTTTAGATTACAGCGCCATCGACGGCGATGTGACATACACAGTAACGGAAGGTGAAGAACTTAAACGACCGGATGTCCTGTTGCTAAACGAAACCCATGTAACTTTGAACGAGAACTTAAATACCTTAGTCAAAGCGAAAGATGAAGTAATCAATGAAAAACTGCATCTGGAGGAAGACCTTATTGGTATGCGAAGCGAATTCGAAACCAGAAAGAATGAATATATGAAAGAATTAGAAAATGAAGAAATGAAACTTCGGGAAATATAATAATTCATATAATAAAGAATATGACAATAGACACACTCGTATCCAAACATACATAGATACGAATGATCAGTTATGTCGTGATAAGGTCAACTATGAAACTGACATTAGTCTGTATCAAAGTGAATTAGAGAAATTGAAACTTCAGTGTAATAAGCAAGCTGAAGACAATGAGACAATCCGGACGGGTATTATAGCATATAATAAACAACTGGAAGAAGATAGACAGAAACTCACTAATGAGCTTCAGGATTTGCAAAATACTGCAATGACTCTAGATAAGTATGTAGAAGCCGTACAACTGACTATAGGTAATATAGATCCGAATATGGTATCTACAATGTTGGCAAATACAGTCCAAAATGTAATGCCCACCAGGTACAATCCATTTGTAACTGATGGGGCGGATAAAAATGTAGATTCTGGTATCTACAAGAAACCAGATCATTCCGCATCTAGTGGAGTGGTTGATCCGAACAGTATAACACTACAAGTCGGCTCAAATCAAGCATCAACAAGTTGCTAATGCCACCTTCTTATTTTTCCCAACCCGAACATAGCACTCCAGCAGGACCGAGATTGCCTAACCCCAATCCTGGTTCAAGTAATGCACCTAATATATAAGTTCCAAGGTCAAACCCACCACAACCTAATGTGGTAGGGGATACTTACTTACCTAGACCAGCTCCTCAAGGACATAGTTATAATAATTATAATTTAGGAGGAGGGGGGTATTCCTATTTGGGAAATTCATACAACCAGGGAGGGAATCAGAATAACTCCTACCCCAGGTATGCGCCTTCCAGATCATCCGGAAATACTGGCTACAGTGGAGGCTACCCTAGTGGTTCCTCTGGAAATTATTCTAATAACGGACCCCCAGGAGGTAACCCTGGAGGCGGCCCTGGTGGACCTGGATCCAGAGGATCAGGATCGGATGGAGATGGCAGGAAACCGAATCGGAGAACATCCATGCCAGCAGGGATGCAAAGCCAATGTATCCAAAATTTGGGCATTGACTGCTACCAGAAAGGAGCAGATAGCATGGAAGTCATGAACTGGAGCATGCAAGAGGCTGATAGACTACGAGTATGTAATAATCCGGCTCGTAGAAAGGCAAGATACCCAGTGCCTATGAATCAAATGATCCATGGAAGGACAGGTATCAGGCTTTTGTCAATGAAGTTAACTGTAGTGGTTGGACAAAAGAAGAAGCTCTGCCTTACCTAATCTGCTGGTTAAACAAGGGCGGAAAAGTAGCTCTCAACCAGTGGAGAGCAGCGTATGGGATATACGGTACCTACAACGAATTAGTCGAGTGTGCCGCGTACCTATTTGGTTCCATCGTAAGAGAGGATCCATGGGTAAATTTTAAGAAGAGGACCCAGAAACCCAAGGAGTCTCATAAAGTCTTCAGGTTGGAGCTACAGGACCTGCTATCAAAAGCACGTCCAAATTGGGCTCATGATGATGATTGCTATCTGCAGGAATTGTTCACACAATTCTATAGCGGATTGCGAGATCTGGATCACAAACAAACTATGATAAAGGACCGTTTTGCCAAAACAACACCCACCCCCAAAAGGAAAATTATTGAAATTGACAATCCTACTGAATCTGACCCAACTGTCAGAAAACACCCCAGGATGCTACACCCACTCAACCAGATCCACACTAAAACTCAGACCAAAAATCTCAAAAGTGCCAATAATGACACCACTATTCCAGCTACCATGAGCCAAGAACCAAAGATTAGAAACTCATCTTCCACAACCAGTGTACCCAAAGAGGCCCAACATGATACCACTAGATCTAGAAGTACAAGCCCATCTAGCTCTGGCTCATCTAGCCGCTTCAGCTCATCTGATAGTAATTCTGATGACTCATCCACTAGTGACACACCAAAAACTAAGAGCCCATCACCTAGTCATGGATCTCTTCCACCAGTGACTGACCTCACTAAGGACTTAGCCCTGACTGATGATGAAGATGATGATAATCATCTCAACATCCCCATTATCAACATTTCTCGAAGTGTTTCAACCATATCCAACAATTCAACCCACTCTGCTAGTCCTGTGCTAGTAAAAACTAAGCCTACCAAAACACCGAAAAGCACTGTTTCCAAAGTGACCAAGCCTGATGTATATGAACCAGCCCCCTTGAAGAAAAATGACACTTCTGTACCATATGTACTAACTCCCATAGACAATCCCGAGAAAACAAAGAAATACACCCCATCCCAGCGCCCTAAGCCCAGACTACAGACACTGCCAGCCGCTGAAGTGTTATCTGACATTCAACGAATGGTAACCAAGATTAACCAAAGATGTGGATATGCCCTAAAGCATGCAATGATACAAGAAGGATACCTGGAACCCCCAAGGCACTAGACACTTGAACTCTGAAAACCATACTTGTATGACTATAATTTTTTTTTAGTCACAATCACTATTTAATATTTAACATGTTCACTGTTACCATAGCAACGTTAATATAAATCATATAAAATATTTATCAAACTATGAATGACTTGTATTCATAAGTATTATCTATTGATTTGTTAATAATTATCACTATAAAACACTGTTACTAAGATATTATTTTAGAACAATCACTTTTCCCATGATGCACCTGTTTTGTCACTAAGCACATAACGACTCACGATGTACCTTAGAAGCTTAAATTGTTGATTGATTAACCCTGATGATGTTGTGAACATCGAAACTGTTGGTTCAAATACAGCAATAAAACTTATGTCATTATTTACAAACCAAGTTGGGACTTTAGTTGTGTTGTTTTTCATATGAAAACTACAAAAAAAAAAAAAAAATAGTTTGGGATTCCTGGAAAGACGAAACATCCTTCAGCGACCTCTTCATAGCCATTGACGGTTAAGATATGAAGAAAAGATTAGTGGGTCTGGCACCTAATCCGCTACGAGCTGCTCCATTACAATACGGAGCAGCACCCGCTCAAGTATCTAAGACATTGCAATTGGCCCCTGTTGACCTACAGGAAGCTAATCAGGAAGACGAATACATCTCCGATGACAACGGAGAATATATTGGTTCAGTCCAAGTAGCTGGAAAGTATTACCACCAGAAACGGTATCGCAAAGTGAATCTGAAAGGAAAAGGAGTATCCGTTGTAAATAAAACGACGTCCGTGCCAACTCAGGCTAGTAATATTACAACTACAACCATCCCTACCGTAGCAGCTGCTGCTGCCCCTACCAATCTGGTAGAGACACTGGTAGCACGGCTTACAGACGCTCTGAGAAGGCCCCTGAGTGGATAAATCTCAGTGTTTCCGATGTCAGAAATTAGGGCACTATGCAGCCAAGTATGGCTGATAAGCCTGTCCCTCGGGGACAGGGAAGTATCTCTGGAATAACCACAGAGGAAAACTGAGGAGGGGTCCCTCGATGGGCAGAGAAGGGGATCCCGATGACAAATCTTGCCAAGATCTCACCATCCGTGACGATAGTTCGCATGCAGTAGCAAATTCGCCTAGCACCGGAGTGGTTGTAGACACCCAGAAGGTTAGGGAGGCCAATACAACAGGTGCCCAGGGAGCACAGGGGAAACCCAGTACCGGTAATGAGGTAGGCGGTTATTTTTTAGCCAGGGTTGGTAGTGCCCACCTACCCCCGGGTCATCCTTGTCTGGAAATCCTAAAAGGATGTGGATTGACTCCAGGTGTGAACAATGACGTCCCAATTGTCACGGACACGCCCTCCGTACTGAACGGAAGGCGGTGGTATGTTTGCCTCACTGTTAACGGAAGATCCACTGAATTTCTTGTTGATACGGGTGCTAGCCACTCCTGTATCTCCAAGAGGTTCTACGATCTTATACCGAATGACCATGATACTCTCATATCGGGAGGAAATGCTCAGAGGGCCGATGGCAGTACTATGCAAACGTATGGTAGAACTTGTGTGAAATTGGATGGGATGCATGACTATGTCATGAGTGCCACCGTTGCGGATATAGCAGATGAGGGGATACTCGGGTTGGATTTCGCATCCCTGTATGGTGTGGTCTTGGAGCCACAATCAGGAGTGTTGAGTGTTAAAATTTAGAGGTGTGTAGTGAGACAAGCAGTATGGAGTAAGCAGTATGGCTAGTGTGGCACACACTGTCCGAATTCCCGCAGGTGTAGCCTGCGATGTGCTCTTAAGGAGCGATCCTGTGATGCGCAAAAAGCCTGCAGTGATAAAACCGGATGTAGTTACTTTATCAAGTATTGGATTAACCTCCGTAGATACTATTGTAGCGAATGCATCCTGGGCGGCAGTACAGGTTTCCAACACTGGGGATGCTACTATCTACCTGAAAAAAGGACAGGTCTTTGGAAATGTTACACTTTCGGAAACAGTAACCGACAGTAAGTTGAAGTTACCCAAGGTAACGGATAACAATGATATATCAGATGGCTTATCAAAGTTGGATGAAGAAACTTCATTAGAAAATCCGGAACATGGGAAAGAGTTTTATAATTTGCTCCATCAGTATAGAACTGCCTTTGCCAAACCCGGTGAAAAATTGGGTACGACAACTAAGGTAGTACATAAAATAGATACTGGAGAAGCAAAACCGGTAACTAAAAAAGATGGTACTATGCGCTTCTGTATAGACTACAGAAAGTTGAATGGAGTAACGAAAAAGAATTTGTATCCATTACCGAGAATAGATGAAACCATTGACTCCTCAGGAGGCAATAGCTGGTTTTGTACCCTAGACTTGCAATCAGGTTATTGGCAAGTGGGAATGAATCCATCCGATATGGAGAAAACAGCATTTTCGAGTCACATTGGATTATTCCAATATAACGTAATGCCTTTTGGCTTGTGCAATGCACCAGCTACATTTGAAGCAATGATGGAAACTCTTTTGAGTGACCTGTTGTGGAAAAAATGCCTAGTATACCTTGATGATGTAATAGTCTTCGGAAAGACATCTTATGGGGGACTGACTTTACTCTACGTACGGATCACTCCTCTTTAAGATGGTTATTGAACTTCCGAGATGCTGAAGGAATGTTGGGTCGATGGTTAGCCTATTTGTCTGAATACGGGCTAGAACATCACCAAATATAGCATAGACCCGGAGTGAAGCATTTAAATGCGGATGCCTTGTCTCAAATACCAATCCGGAAATGTGATAATCCAGAATGTACCGACTGTGGGGCTCACAGAGCAGTTCTAGCAGGGATTTGAAGACCTTTTGAACCCCTAGTCGCCAGTATACTGGAATGGTCTATGGATCACATATGACGGTTCCAGGAAGCTGACTCGATAACTGCACAGCTACTGCAATTGGTACCTAAGGTATACATCCAGTCAGACCTGAGGTCTCTCTGGAAAATCGAGAAATGAGAAGGTTTTTTGCTCAATGGACCAAGCTTGAAGTCTGGAAAGGCGTGTTATACCGTTGGAAGCCATGTAATAATGGTGAGAAACTCATACAAGTGGTTATACCACATGCAATGAGGCATGACATCATGTTTTATTATCATGGACATCGGACCAGTGGTCATTTTGGAAGGAAACACTCATTAGCACGACTTTCTGAAAAATACTATTGGCCCGGAATGTCGCGAGATTTCCAAAGATGGGTAACCACCTGTCCGGACTGTTGTAAAAACAAACCCGGGCCCGGGATGTGCAAACTTCCCCTATCACAGGAACTTTTCGGAGTTACATTCGCGGGAATCGGAGTAGATATCATTAGTTGATTTAACACAACCGCTAATGACAATACCTGTATGATGGTAGTGTGTGATTACTATACGAAGTATACTAAAGTTTTCCCACTACCGGATCACAAAGCAGTTACTTGTGCCGAAGCCTTTGTAAAAGGTTGGGTACTGACTTTCGTTGTACCACTTATGCTACACAGTGACCAAGGTAGAGAATTCGAATCGAAACTCTGGCAAGGGATATGCGAATACTTAGCTATTTGCAAAACTAGAACGAATCCATATAGACCACAGAGCGATGGATTGGTCGAAAGGTTCAAGAAACGCTTATTCAGGTCCTAAAGTCACTTGTAAATGAAAACATGGACGATTGGGACGAGCAATGCCATTTTGTGACCCACGCTTACAACAGTACAGTACATTCGAGTACCAACTGTACTCCGAACCTTTTAGTGTTTGGAGAGGATTTAATAATGCCTGCAGACTTGGTATTCGTAGTTGTAGGTATGGATCCGGAACTACCTTGTCATGTAGTTTTCGTTGAATGTTTGGGGGACAGATTCAGGAAAGCATATAAGTCTGTCCGAATTGATTTAGAGAAAAGTTCCAAATGGCAGAAGGTAGGATATGATACCAATTTGAAAAATCGGAAATTCAAATCCGGAGATAGAGTGCTAAGGCGGCACGAACCACTTAGACATGTAAAATTAGCGTCTAATTGGGATGGTCCTTTTACAATGGCCCAGGTTATTAGTGATTGTACCGTAATCATCAAATCAGACCTCGGACGCTGTACAAGTCAAACGTGGCTAGACTAAGAAAATGGTCTGGGAGGGAGACCTCCACAGAAATGTATGGTGAAGGATTCGATAAGATTCTGATTCTAAATCGGATAGTGAACCAGGTAAAGAACCCAATATTAAGACCGGTGGTGGTTTGTGTTTCTACATAAGACATAATGTATCACATGACTACTGTGCATTCGAGCATTTAAACCTCTCTGAAGAACATATTGAAATTCAAAATGTTCTGATCAATAAGGATCATATGAAACCCATAATTGTATTTAATGTATACAGACCTCCTGAAGAGGGTCTTAAACAGATGTTTATTGATTCACTATTGAATATCATTGATAACATTAATAACATTAATAATTATGAAATTGTTATTATGGGTGATTTCAACTTTAATTTAAGGGATGACAATGATATGGTTAATCAGTTGTTAAATAAAATGAAAAGTCAAGGCTTTATGCAAGAAATTAAACAATCCACTCGTAAAAATGCTATACTTGACCTGGTCTTCACAAACTTGAGAAGAAACTTCATCCAGACGGGAATACTGGAATCTTATATATCTGACCACCTCCCTATCTACCTGGTTAGAAAGAAATGGCATATTACACCTGAAAAGGTAGAGATTACTGGTCGCTCATACTTGAAACTCTCTGATGATATCCTGTTTGCCAAATTCGATAGCTTTGACTGGATTACATTTAATCAGACTAATAGTGTAGATATTGCCTGGGATGAATATGAAAAAGCTATACGTTCAATCCTAGATACTTATTGTCCAGTACATAAATTCACTGTTAATAAATTAAGAGACCCATGGATTACCCCACAAGTTATAGAACTTATCAGAGATAAAAATACTAAATTAAGGGCTGCTCGGAAATCCAAAGCTGAAAAAGATTGGAAATCTGCTGATAAATAGACGTACGACAACTCCAATCTAGTTTGGGCGAATATTTTATTGGACCTGGCCAATAAACATACATAACCAGGCCTAAGTAACACAAGAAGAAAGAAAAAAAAAATCTCCAATGTGAGACCGGTGGTCCTTCCTGGGGCTAGGCAATATGGCCGACTACAAAGGCCACCAGTGAAGGAACCTGTTACATAACACCTGAATGGAAGTGGTGACATCTGGTAATACATTGGGAACTGCTACTGCCCATTTATCACCACTTATATGCGCGCATATAAGTAGCTTATAAATAGACGTACGACCACTCCAATCTAGTTTGGGCGAATATTTTATTGGACCTGGCCAATAAACATACAAAACCAGGCCAACACGATTTTACATGAATAAGGCGCTAACCATACGCCGATCAAGATCGATACGAGCTTGTTTGGATTTTGTCAAATAATGCAACACACTCAATGATTTCCAATCACCAATGTTTTTGATGTCCAATAGACTGAAACCTGCATCTGCCAAGGCCGATGCACCTCCTCTTCGTAACGAGTGTGAAGACAACTTATCGATGCCTGACTTGGCACACAACTTATGCAATTTGCCCAAGTACCATGAGTAACTGCCACGACACCATTGGCCATTTTTCATATACGACACTACTTGTGAGTCACTGGATGGGTAGTTCACCATAGATAACAGCAAGGTCAGGTAAGAATGAAGGCAGAAGATAGAGTCATTGATGAATGTGAAGGGTATGAACAAGACCCGCTCCTTAAATCGGCGAAGTCTGACGGAGACCCTGCACTGACGCTGGTCGCGCCTGGTCCACATGATCACCTAGGGTCCTTCGAATACCTCTCATAGTGATGTAGAGTTCAAATGTATTAGGATTGCCATGTGAATAACCTAGGACCTTGTGCAACACCCAAAGTCCTCCTAGGTACTGTTTAATAGAGCTGTAGCGCAGTCTCTCAGCCAAGTGTGTAACATATAACAACACAACTTCTATACTAGCGGGGAATGGAACAAGCACACCATATAATATGCAAAATTCCAAATAAGAGTTCCATTGGCTCTTCCTAGTACGCTCCGTGGCTCCAGCCATCCACTGTGACTGGTAGTTCCGTAGTTTGTGAGTCAAGACATCCCCTGCAGCAGAAGTCATTTATCAGAAATGAAGGCAATCCTTTTGCACACCTTTTATCCGTACAACGCGACAAAAAGTCAGGAACAATATTGTCTTTAGATTTAACACGAGTAGCAACAATATGAAAATTATGTACAACTGATAACCAAAATAATTCTCTTATCCACCACATACAGCGAACACTCCGCGATCTGCCAGTATTTATCATGCGTTGGACTTGGGTATTGTCGGTTCTGACTACAACTTTTGTATCCGACCAATCATTTCCCCAACGTTGCGCTGCGGCAACCACTGGCCAGACTTCCAGTAGGTTAATGTCAGCTGTCTCATCATATTCACAAGGGGGTTCAACAGTATGATGTAATGGAAAGCGATTATACAACTGATTGTAGGCAGGTAATTTCCATGCACCTACCAACCAATCACCATTATAACATGAGCCGAAACCAGTTAGTGATGAGTCAGTGTCTACGATAGGATGATAATCAAAGGTACATAGGATTTTGGCAGAACCATTGAATACATAACTGAACCTTTTCCACCAGCGGATGTCATCCATAAACCAATCAGGTAGTTTGACCACCGTGACACTGTCGACCATGTATTTGAGTAGGTTAATGACTCTACGGGAAAATGTTCTGCCTCCCCGAATAACTCTACTAGCGTGTACCAAATGACCACACAGTTCTTTTTTGGTAGCAACAGTTTTACCCAAGAACTTGTCGATAAGTACTAATAAGTTGTCTAACTTTTGTGGGGGTAAGCTGATTTCCATTTTCACTGTGTCAATTACCAGACCCAAATACTGGACTTTGGTAGCAGGGGTTAAGATTTTTTTCCATGCAATATGGAAACCGAGACGTCGGAGCAGATCTACCAATATCGCATGACGCCTCGCACACTCCTCGTAGCTGTCAGCCACAATGACAAAGTCATCAAGGTAACCGAAAACATTGAAAATACCTCTACAATTCATACACCGGATGACAAACTCGGTTAGTTGAGTAAACATAAATGGTGCACATCTAAGACCAAACGATAAGGCTTGATCTTCAAAATATTCTGGTGCACCATCCAGACTCCACACAAAACCTTGCTTGGAACGATCGTCCTGATGAACAGCCACACTGCGATAAGCAGATTGGATGTCCAATACACACAAAAACGAGCCCTCATGTATGACATCAGTAACACTATCTACCTGAGTATAATGAAACGGTTGGCAAGTTGTGTACATAAAGTCATTGATACTTTTAAGATTATCATTGGGATCACCATGGCTGCAATCTGTTATGGGTCTTAAGCTGCCATCTGGTTTTAAAATAGCCCCCAGTGAATGTACACACTGGGGTCTACTAAGAACCCTTTTGACTTTACCATCAATTAATTCCTTCCTTACCAGATCGTCCATTTGGCATTTTACACCTTCTTTGATTATGGAATGGTAATTTTTTTTGAAAATAAGAACCATTATAATCCACATCAACGATTTTGAACCCGTTACGAACACCGTCTAGGATATAAGCATAGTTACCATCAACTTCCTCAAACCCCATGCATTCATCAAAGAAGGCGTGTGGGTTGAGTTGGAGGCACATGCCATCTAAGACATGAACGGAATCACAATCCAAAGGACAAGGTCTAAACCATTCAACACCATCGACAATTCTGGAAGTGTAGATAGTAGGAGGTAATATAATGTCTTCTGTATTTGGTAATGAATCTGAAGAAGTGACATGATTTGAACCACAAGGAATTACAAATTTGTTGACATCCCATAATAAACTATATTCAAGTTCACTGGTATTGTCAGAATCGGACGATTTTATAATTCCACAATCTATGCCAGACTCCTCGGAGTCACTGACCCCTGAATCAGAATCCACTAAGGCCTGATATCAATCATTTGATTTTTTCACAGTGCACTTTAGTTTTGTGTGATTACCCCCACAAGAACGACATACATGTGGGTGAGGGCAATCTTTGGCATTACAACCATTATCACCGTTAAATGCATAGCAACAGTGAATTTCATCTGACTTTTTCTTTTTGTTCCTTTTCCTCTTACTACTCGATCCCGCAACAGTACCAGCACCACTTTGAGATGATGGAGGCTGGATACCAAGAACATTACATAAGTGCTCAGCACTAAGATTCTCAAGACCAACACTGTTTGAGAAGATGTCGTGATCGAAATAGCAGAATGTGTGTTCACCAAACGATTCTCCCCTTTCACGCATTGCAAGATCATACTGAATGAGAGCATCCTCATTGTAGAATGCTTTCTTGTCAGTTAGGAATTTAACATGTTTACCATAGTTTTTACATGGGAAGTTTCTAGCCAACATGCTATTCAAGAGACCCATGCTAGCAGAAATAACATCATTCAAGGCGGGTTTTTTTACTTTGTCATGCAGCATGTGCTGTTCAATGTCATAGGTCACAAACTTACTGCCACTGGCATTGTTCGGTGAAAATATCACCATTGGCGCCTTGAGCCTGATGTTGTAGTTGTTGGTTAGGATACCATGCTGTTGGGTTTTGTAGAATTCCTGCAGCCTGGTACTGTTGTTGTGGATTAGGAATAACGCCAAACTGATATGAAGCCTGCTGCTGATGGAATGTTGGGACTGGAACCCCATACATATGAGAAGTAGTCGGGTTACCATATACCATAGGTGTAGGTGGGAACTTTAGCCTGCCATCTGGTGCCCTAAATTGACCCACACCAGGCCAATTGACAGTCTGACTAACAGGTGTGACAGGTGGGGAATAAGGTGTGCCATCTCTGTAGAACAACTGAGGAACAGTGTTTCCCATGGAAGGTTGGGATGGAAACAAACCCTGAGTAGCATTAGGACTACTAGAACTGTCAATACCACTAGAAATGCCTGAAGCACTGTTTTTAGGAGCTACACCACCATTTCTCCATTGTTTCCACAGTAAGGATTCCTGATAATCACTGTCTAATTCACCATGGAAATGTCTCTCACCCACTGGATAGTCAGGTTGATTGTCTCTGGGGACCGGGTGATTGTACCGGGAAGGTGGCTTGTTATCGCGGGTGAGCGACTTGTTTACTTGGGTATTCCGCTCTCCTGGAGGCAATTTTTTACACAAGTTGGGTAAATCAAACATACCTGAGCTGGTTTCAAGGCCGGATTGGCCTGTGGAGGGTCCAATAAAACTAGAAATAGGCCCTAAAACATTGTTTAGGGCCGAAAGCCGGCTTTCCGGAAGTACAGGGCGGCCATTTTGGACTCCGCACTGAAGGTTAGAACTGGCTTGTGATTGGCCAGTCTGGAGGCCTGGTGCGTTCGAGCCACCACTTTCGTTCCTTACCACATCCAATTCTGAGGGATCCAGACCAATAGGACTAGCAGTAAGGGAAAAAGATTGGGCCTCGAACGCACCCATGGCTCCATGCCAAGCACGTACCCCATCGTTAAATTGGTGGATAGATCTGTTATTTTCAGCCCTCAGGCTGGCCAACTCTAGTTCCAACTCTTTGCGTTTACACATTTCATCAATTTTTGATTTCCTGGCTTTTTCAAGTTCAATCTGATGCAATAAATCATTTCGTGTAGAATCCTCCCCAAGGCTGCCAAGCTCACCATGTTGACCGTCCTTCCCCTGGGGCGGCCGGTCGCTCTGCCTGGCCTCCGTGGCCTCCTGCTCGTCACGCTCGGCTGAATCCATGGAACCAGGTAATTTTTCCGAATCCTCCAGAGAATAACGTTTCCCCGGATTGGTCACCCCACAATTCGGGCACTTAGCCGCGTTACCATGGTAGGAAGTATCACAGGCCATGCATTTAGTCATGATGACTGGGAAAAAAAATCTCTAATGTGAGACCGGTGGTCCTTCCTGGGGCTAGGCAATATGGCCGACTACAAAGGCCACCAGTGAAGGAACCTGTTACATAACACCTGAATGGAAGTAGTGACATCTAGTAATACATTGGGAACTGCTACTGCCCATTTATCACCACTTATATGCGCGCATATAAGTAGCTTATAAATTAAGAAATAAATCTAATAAATTGGTCAGTAAAGCACGAAGATTATTTTACAAAGAACAAACAGAGATATACAAAAATGACCATCGTAAATTTTGGAGGGTTATAAATAAATTGATCCCTGGTCATGAAAATAGAGCTAATGACATAAATTTTTTTGGATCATGAAAATCCTAATACAACCATCCCTAGAAATGAAACTTCTGACTTTATTAATGGACCAAAATTAGCTACTAACATGCACACACCTTAGCTACTAACATGCACACACCGACTGACAATTTCATAACAAATTTTCAAACCAATGTTCAAGAAATTAATAGACTGGTTCACGACATTAATCCACTCAAATCCTCGGCAATTGACCAGATATCATCAAAAATCTTAAAGAAAGTTTTCTTACACGATCCCAATAAACTAGTTAAAATCTTTAATTTATCCTTTGCAACATCCACTATACCGGCTAAATGGAAAATCTCCCAAGTCACCCCTATCCTGAAAACTGGAAACTTGAAATTAGTAAATAATTATAGGCCTATCTCCTTGATTCCCTTACCCTGTAAATTAATTGAAAAAATTGTTCACAACAGATTATATGGTTTCTTAACTGATGAAAATATTTTAACAAAATTTCAAGGTGGTTTTCGCCCTGGCTTCAGCACTGTTGACACCCTTGCTAAATTCACTGATGATATTAAAAGAGACCTTAATGTAGGAAATTCTACTGTTGCTGCCTTTATTGATTTGAGGAAAGCTTTTGATACTGTGGACCACTCTGTTCTTCTTATTAAACTGCATAACTATGGTATAAGATCTGATACATATCACTGGTTCAAGAATTATTTATCTGATAGAAAACAAATTGTTAAGGCAAATGGTACTGCTCCTGAAATGTATAGTGTAATATGTGGTGTTCCTCAAGGATCAATATTAGGTCCGTTGCTTTTTTTTAGTATATGTCAATGATGTAATTAAATGTATAAAAAACTGTAAAATCAGGTTATATGCTGATGATACTGTGATATATACTTCGCATAAAAATTTTGAAACTGCCAAAATGGGTCTACAGGAAGACCTAGAAATGTATAACACTTGGTGTGAACAAAATAAGTTATCGGTTAATATTGCTAAAACCAAAATAATGATTTTCTCATCTTGTACCATGAAACTCAGTACTTTATCAGCGAATATTACCATGAATAATATGCTGTTACAAGTTGTACCTAGTTATAAATATCTTGGAGTCATTTTGGATCCCTTACTGAATTATAGTCTACATATTAAAAATCATATTAAAACTATTGCCCATAAAACCTACCTATTATGTAATCTAAGGAAATATATTAATACTAAGTTATCACTAAGAATTTTTAAAACCACTATTTTACCATATATGGACTATGCTGATATTATTTTCCACACCACCTATGAAAAGTATCTAGAAATGCTCCAATATGCTCAAAACCGGTGTTTAAAGATTTGTCTCAAAGTACCCCATCTCACCAATACTCGCTATATCCACGATATATCCAACTGTAACCTTTTATCTGATAGAAGACAAACTCACCTATTGAACTATATGTATACAAGATCTAGATGTAATGAATATATAGACCACAGACCGATTAGAACAAGACAGCATTTGGCTCCTACATGCAAGGTATTATTTCCAAATACTGTTTCTTACATGAAAAGTATTGAGTACTTTGGTGCCATAAGTTGGAATGCTCTCCCAATAATTCTTCGTAATACTGAAACTTTATCAATTTTTAAATCTAACAACAAAAAATTATTACGTGAACTAGTCCCTAAAATTGGGTGAGCAGCTCAACTCTAAAACTATTATATATACTTATCAATCAAATTCTAAGTTGTTTCCCCTCTCTCTCGTCCAGCAAATCACTTAAACAGGAAAACTGTAATTGCAATATATACCATTATTATTTTATATTATATTGGTACATTACTATTTTATATTATCTATTTTCTTATGTGTGTCAATCCTATACAAACATAAATAATCAGTATAGGTAGGACCTGAAATATCAACCCTTATCTAACTATTTGAGCCTCAGCAGTGCTTTTTTGCTCATAACCCCCGTGCGTTATATAGCTATAACGCACTCTCAGACCTTTTCTTCGTCTTCAAGAAGCTGCTGGTTTCAATCCGGACATGTTAATAAATTGGGGGAATATACAAAGTCAACTCCTCCATACATTTCCTGTTAAAACCGTTTAGGTTCAACGGGGAATCGATCCCCGGCCGCTGTGGCAGGAGGCGAGCTCGCTGTCCACTATACCAAGCCGACCGGTGGTAGAACTCAATACACATGGAAGATATGAAAAATTTGTCCGACATACCTGATGTTTACAGACCTCGTTAGCATAGAATCCAATGGTGCCGGGTGGAGTTATTAACAGAGAACCATCCTTAGATATCCTAGATGAACATGCCATGCCAAATTCCTCCATTTTCTACGAAATAAATAAGAATCCATTGATTTTCCATAGCGATACACGACTGACCCGGCTGACCTCCTTGCCGGAAGTGGGTTCAGCCGAAAGTAGGTCAGATACATCCGGGCACCTACCCGCTCTGTCAACAAGAAGCAATGGCCGTGTACCGGGCCGTGTGCGTTGGATCGGTATGGAAAATCAATGGATTCTTATTAATTTCGAAGAAAATGGAGACAAAATGTAGGCGAACACCAACTAGAGATCGTATATTTGGCCCTGCTAGAATAACAGGGCTTGACATGCTTGGATTCTACCCGAAAATTCGTTGGAAAAACGAGGGTCTGACGGGTGGAGTAAAAACAATGGCTACGCTGGCTTGGCAAAACGTGCGGATAGGAATATCTTCTCCTGGATTAAATCTTGGGTTATAAGGTAAGAAATTGATACAAAATGGAGAAATATGTTCGATAAACGCTTTAATCAAGTTATGATAGAGCACTTGTGGGTCTATGGTTCAATATTCCACTCCCGCTTCGCGGTCGTGGAATATTGAACCATAGACCCACGCGTGCTCTATCATAACGTTGATTAAACGCTACATACACCCTACGTGGTGGGGATGAGGTCCGTCACCTTCTGCAGTCTCAGCTTGGATGTCTATTCTTGATGTTTTATGATTTTCTCTTTAAACTGATCAATATATGTTTACACATCGCATACCTTACATGTAAATGTCGCTATATCTGAAATCTGAGACAATAAAGAAAACTTAACCTAAAAAAATATTGATGAGAGGCCGGGGTAGGCCTAGGAAGATATCTGAATTAGTACCACCATCGCTAAAACGGACTAAGCGTGGTAACCTAACCTGTATACACAACAAGTGTAATGTTTACATTTAGAGGAACGAATAACAACTGACCTGAAAGGTCTAATTGTCGTCGCTGTATGATGTACCAGTGGGTAGTGGACGAATAATCCCGTTGATTTGCTTAAGCTTTCCATAAACTCTACTTAAAATCCCTAGACGAGTTAAAAGCATGAGTGATAATTACCTAAAAACATTCGGGTTGTTTATGTTCCGTCCGTAGCACGTGCGTTGCTGCATGACGTCATCGTGTCCAGTCTCGGCTGACCTCTTGTGACCCCGTCTGCAGATGCTTTTCCGGAAGCATTGTCACCTGTTACACAGGCAGATAATGACCTGATGGAGGTGGAGGAATCCGCCGATCGGTCGTTCAAGGCGAAGCTGGCTTCATTTTCTTTGAATGAGCCAGAAAAGCCAGTATCACCACTTCCTACCGAGGGATCTGGAGAAGCTTCGAACCCAGAAGTAGAGCTAGGTGCAACCGGATCCGAAACTACCCAGGTAGACGGATCCAAAGACCAAGTGAAGGAATAGAAACTGGCCGAGGATAACCTGTTTCCAGCATCTTATGATGGAAGGTACCTGTACATCCACCTGGAACTACAGGCACAGAGGGTACATCCTGATGGTACTCCAGTTAAACTGGATCCGAAGGTGAGACTTGCGATTGAGGATGTGATGCACCCACTCCAACTCGAGAGGACGCCACTGGAGTGGCTTAGGGATTGGACGTGGTTCCAACGAGGACTCATGGTGGACATTGCCTTCCGAGAGTCAGTTTACGAGCCTTCTTGCTGGGAGCCTATCTCAAGCCCGATAGATCTCAGTGGAATGTTAAAAAGATAACATTGATTGGGTGGGTTGTGTGTCGGACCCTCGTGGACAGACCTATCCCCACCATAACACGGTCCGAAAAGAGCTGCACACCCTTAGGGAGTACAGAGAAGCAGCTTCCAACTTTGAACAGTGGAACGACAGCTATTATATAGCAGAATCCGAGATTACCCAGGTCAGGAACTCTTCCCTCCTAGAACTGGACCGTCAAGCAGCTCTCCATATGATCATCTACCGTCATATGGCAGCAGAAGAAGAGGCTCGCAACAAAGCCCAAGCTGAGGAGGCGGTATCAAAAGTATCCGCTCCCCCGATGCCTTATCTAAAGTTAGATACTAGAGGCTTGGACTCTCCTAAATCCGCTTCTAGCAGTTCTACCGGAAAGTCTGTTGATCCGGTAATCCCAAGTACCTCGGTTGAGGCTGGAAAGGCTGAACCCGGAACCAAAGATCCGGATCCGGAAGATTGGAAAGTATCCAAGAATAGAAGGTCTGTTTGAAGTCGGCTTAAGAATCTACCCGATTCTGCCAAAGCCGAACTGAAAGCCAGTACCCCAGGTACAAGCAGTTCGAGTACCGCCATGGAGTTGGTCTCATCGGACGATGACTCTTTAGATGAGTCCTCAGTAGAGTGTGATGAGAAAGTTATCCCATCTACTCAGACTGAGGCAGAGTGTTGGGCTAACACCAAATCTGGGTATAAGTCCTTGATCCCGACGTGTTTCCAAGATTGCGCTTACGGAGTGAAGAAAAACGGTTCCACTCTGTATGCCTGCCCCAATCCGGTCAACAAAAATGGGGAATCTGATTGGATGCGTCTTACTGACGAGGATCCCAAGCAAGGCCTATCGCAAGATGTGGCTTATGCTGAACCACACTGAAGGGTATTATACCTATACCCAGAGGAGGAAGTTGCGTTGGGCACTTGAGAAGTGGTACGGTGACGACCAAAAGTCCTGCCCCTTCTCCATTTGCCAGGATGCTATAGTGATTACTCGAGACCTGGAATACTTCAGCCCAGTTCCAAAGGCATCTCGTAGAAGCCCACTTCCACCATCACCCGGTTTACATTTGTGACCCGAGTTATGGTAAGAAGGGTAAGAAGTGTACTACAAAGGTCACATACAACCGGCGTAGTGATCTGGCAAGACACCAGAAGAAAGGCCATACTGAAGGTCTAGATACAGCCCGTAAAAAGATTATAAAGGTGCATCAGGAACTCATGAAGGAGTTCGATAGCCTAAGCGCGGATGCTTGGTCGAAGATCCGACCAGGGGACCAAGTCCTCTGTGAACCAAGGATTCATGCTAAGATTATCCTTACTCCAGGAAAAGGAAAGATGGATATGCATGAGACTCTTTGGCAGAAATGCTAGGAGTCTGGAAAGGACGGCAAACGAGCCTGGGAGAGATTCCGGGGCGGATCCGGTAATGGTCAGGCTAAAACCAGCACCCAATCCAGGGCGGATGATCATTCCAGATCCCCCCTGGCACGTCACCCACACGAGCAGACCCAGGGTACTCCTGTCTTCAAGAGACCCGGGCCTGCCGGATATGCTCGAGCAGCATCTAAACCTGGGAAATGGGATGCAAACAATTTCCCGTCAATGTTACAAGCCCTGGACCTGAAAGCCAGACCTTGGTCATTGGGAAAGGGGGTCGCCTTGTACCTAAAAAAGGCCCCAGCACCTGCGGCTGCTGGATCCGCAATTGCCGTATCTGCTCAGCAGATATCGTTACCCCTGAACAGGTACAGATGTACATGGACATGGGGTTGAAACAGAATCAACCATCCACTTACTGTGTCCCTGTGGCACCTTCGGGAACATCCGGAAGTCCAACATCCAGAAATGTCATTCCGGTAGTGTGAACACCCCCCAATAGTGTTGCATTGCCCGTCAAACCAAAGGATGCGATTACTATTAAAACGGGTAACGCTGAAATCTGGTTCGAAAAAATCTGGCCAAGGGGAGGCTGATGTCCAGAAGGCCATCTACACCCATTGGGAGAAGTGTGTAAAGGAGAGAGCTACAGAATTCCATCGGGGTCTTCTGAATGACACTCTCATGTGTATGAAGGAAGTAGGCGATGCTGAGAAGGAACACCTGGAATCCGTAATCCGAGACGAAGTAAGGGCTCGGGAGGAAGAAGCTGTAGCTGTGAAGGAACAGGCAGCTATAGATGTACACGTCTGAGAGAAACGTGTAAAAGAAGAAATCACCAGAAACACTAATCTGAACACTTAGTTCATGAGAGTGTTCGGTGTCGACATCGATGAATGGGACGGTATTCCCAAGTCCCCCCTAGACCTTCTAAGGAAGAAACATACTAAGAAATCTACTTAGTGTGTTCCGGGTTACCTACAATATTTTTTTCTTCTCTCTTCTCACAACCAGACTTAGTGTTTTGCAGAAGGTAGAATATCTACCTCCTGATGTTCCCCATACGAATTAACACTTAAGTCCATTCTATGTGTTCCGGGTTCTTTTATAACCAGAGTTAGTCAGATCAGGATATAATTTAACTATTATCTCCTGATAGTTCTCTTTCGGATTATGAACTTCCTATAAATCCGAATAGTAGTTGTGCTGATAGAAGATATTACTGGATGCGGATACCTATACCTGATGCCTGATATTACCTGATGGACTTACCACTATGACGTGTTGCTGTCGTACTCACCAGATGGACTTACCAATATGCCGTGTTCCTGTCTTATGTACCGAATGGACTTATTACCATTATCTACCTACTTCTGGATCTAATATTTGTACTACAACTTTGTCAACTATATCCGAAAGGACTATTATTACTACATGTTGACAACCGGATTATTTATTAACACCATTCGGATTATTACAACTAACAATAGCACTCCTATAGGATTGTGGGTAGCTGCCCCTAATCAACTAGCGTGTATCTATACATCACTTCATATGGAATACTATAGACGCACGTCCATCCCGTGGTTAGCTGACCACACTTCCTCTCCACATCATATCCGACATACTTCAAGACTATGCACAACGCTTGACTCATATTTTTTGTATATATATTATCATGATCATTATCTTAATGTAGTAACGTAATATTATAACGCTCTTACATGTTCTTATCTAACTATCTGGCCCTCAACAGTGCTTTTTTGCTCATAACCCCAGTTCCTTATCCAGCCATAATGCACTCTGAGACCTTTTCTTCGTCTTCAAGAAGCTGCTGGTTTCAATCCGGACATGTTAATAAATTGGGGGAATATACAAAGTCAACTCCTCCATACATTTCCTGTTAAAACCGCTAGGTTCAATGGGGAATCGATCCCCGGCCGCTGGGGCAGGAGGCGAGCTCGCTGTCCACTATACCAGGCCGACCGGTGATACAAAGCAATGTACATCAAGGATTTCAAAAAGTTGTCCAACATACCTGGTGTTTACACACCTCGTTAGCCTAGAATCTATGGAGCCTGGTGGAGTTATTAACAGAGAAACATATGTAGATATCCTAGACGAATATGCCATGCCTAATTTCGCCATTTTGTTTGAAAAAAATAAGAATCCATTGATTTTCCATAGCGATACATCTCGGCACCCGCCATTGCGGCTTCCCAGCCCGAAAGTAGGTCAGGTACATCCGGGCACCTACCTGCTTCGTCAACAAGACGAAATGGCCGTGTACCGGGCCGTTTGTGTTGGATCGGTATGGAAAATCAATGGATTCTTATTTATTCCGAAGAAAATGGAGACAAAATGTATGCGAACACGAACTAGAGATCGTATATTTGGCGCTGCTAGAAGTATGGGACTTGACAAGCTTGGATTATACCCGAAAAGTGTTTGGAAAGACGAGGGTTTGACGGGTGGAGTAAAAACAATGGCTACGCTGGCTTGGCAAACCGTGCGGATAGGATGCACTTACAAAATGTCTTCTCCTGGATTAATTCTTGGGTTATAAGGTAAGAAATTAATACAAAATGGAGAAATATGTTCGATAAACGCTTTAATGTATGTTATGGGAATGCACTCGTGGGTTTATGGGTTAATGCGTTCCCATAACATACATTAAACGCTAAATAACATATCAGGATCTATTGCTACTTGTCATAACAATTAATATGATCCGACATAGATTATAATACACCAGATTGTCATAATTGTCTATTTATGACATATCATTGTATAATATTATCTATCTGGTGCTATGATGGTGGTTTGAATGCATGACGATGTAATATATGTTTCTTTGTATTTTTACAAGTGTATAAAAACAAAAACAGTAACATGTTGAATAGTTCTAGAACTTTAGGTGGATTAATTGATTAACTAAATGTATTATTAGATAGTATGTTTATGTTTAAAGTCTTTATCAAGACTATGTACTTATCATGTTTGTAAAAATAACAAACTCACTATGATATTAATATGTGGTTCATTTGAAAGTTAAACAGATCCCTACATATATCTGTTACTATCCACATTGTCGAATTGTATCGACTTTCCTATTGATTACTCATAACTATTAATACTATCGAGTATGTTAAATACCTATCATATGATGCTTTAAAAAAATGTTATTGTTATATCTATGGTTATACTTCTATTATTAGGGTAAGACATAATGTAATGTTATCCCTATATAATATATACTATAATAGTTAGAACTCCTGCCTAATGTCTGGGGGAGTAGTGTAGAGGTATTATATTATAACCATATGTACGGGTACCATCTGGCGTGGCGGGTGAGTCCAGTCGATGGGTGTTCCTAAGGTTCCAGATAGGTGGCAGCACCGATCCTGGCCTGTGGGGAAATCTGGCGACAAACACCAAGGTCCGTATATAAAGACCCGGACTCAGCCGCTAAGTCAGAGGCCCTCCGAGCTTATAGACCTAGTTATTAATCCATATTAGCTGTCCCACGACCACCTTCCGGGTAGCCGCTGAGTGTCTTTTAATAAAACCATTGGCATACACTAGAATCACTGCCTTACTATTTCTTTCCTAATCTGTAAGGCCCGAACCACCAAACTGGTAAATCAAACCATTACAGATTATACCACACATACATGGAAAGCACTCCCTATATTTATGTGAACAGTGATGGTCAGATAAGTTATGAATAAGTTAAAGCCCAAGACAAATGAGGTTCTAATAAACTTGTATTGTATAAGCTGGCATGCTATTTTAATACTATGACAAATTTGTTATGTCAATATTCCATCCTACTAGTTGGGAAGGTTTTGATGATATTAAACAGAGAAACATACAAGTGGGTCAGGTCGTTAGAAAGTGTAAGATTCTGCCTTTGAAGGGCCTTTAAAATTATTTTTTTAATTACTTTATATAACCTTTAAAACAATTATGAAGGGACATCCCCTCAGCTCAGAAAACCAGAAAATACCAACTATGGGCATCCGGTTCCATTTTTATTGCTTGTTTTGTGTCATGTAACGTCCTGTACCAAAATGATGAAATATGAAGGTAATTGAAGTTGTTCTCAGAATATAGGAATGTCCCATTATGCATAACAAACATATGAATAGACAAGGCCAATATGTCTATTATTGACTTCAATTACAAAATGGATCAAAATTTGAGTTATGCATGCACAGTAGACTGCCTCTTACATGATGATAAAAGTACCGGACGTTACATAACGTCAGGTACTTTTATCAGAATTATTTCACATAAGCTGTTCTCACATGGAGACAAATGCTGCTTGACGCACAATTTTTTCGGCAAAGTAGGGGATAATAAAGGCCTTTATATGATCAATAACAAAAATTATGAAGTTTAATTTTTTCCATGTTTTACAACTGATTTAGATTTTGGTACCGGACGTTACAAATTACAGATTTCCATTTTCAAAGACAAATTCTCACTCAGTAACATGTCCAAACCTCATTGAAATGATACCTATGATCATATACGATACAAAAAAAAACTTTGGGTTACTCCAGATGTTCTTTATGCAATACAGGACCCAAAAACACAAAATCTATGGCTTTATGGCGACCTGACCCATGTACATGGGGGCAATTGTTTTATTTTTTTTTTCATTAAATCCTTTGATAGATCCTTTTGACCAATGAAGCAAATTTATAAATATTTCATAATGTATCACTGCATTGGGCAGTCTACTGACTACCAAATCTCCAAATATTAATATTGAAAGTCAATGGTCTAGAGGAAAGTTCTGGAACACATGCTTAAGATTAGAAGAGCTGAGAATTGAAACATACCAAGCGTGTCCTTGGTTGGGATAAAGCATGCTGGACTGTCTGTGTCTGTAGCATCAAAGCAGCAGCCAGAGAGCTCACAATCATTTTGTGAAATGCCTTCATACAGACACTGAATCTTGTTAGTGGAGTCTATGCCACAGCCCATTGGAAAATTTGGTGATGCTGCAAATAGACAAACATTAGACAGAAATAAAATGTAAAGCCCCCTGAAAGGTCGAATACAAACATCCAGATAACATGTAAGGACATGTTTTTTACCAGTTGACTCATTGTTACAACCGATGAAAACCTAGATGTGTCATTAACAAGCTATGGGTGTTCATCAAAATGGTATACATAACATCCAGATGAGTAGTGTATAGGGGCAAACTCAGCGCATAGGAACATCTATTGAAATTGATTTGACCTACTTACGAACTGGAAGTGACCTAGTTTTGAAGGCTGGAAATTTGAAGTAGTCGCAGTTCATTCCTTTTTGTAGTTGGACAAATCCTTCGGGTGGAGTCTAACTTAATAGTTGCCAATTGGAAATTATTCTGAGGTAATGGCACAGGGAACAATTGATGCTATGCCTCAAGCCGCCAACATTGAGTTGGACGAAGACGAGGCCCCAGCAGCCGCGTCTCGAGTGGAGGAAACAATGGAGACCTCTGATGCTGGCCTCGGACGCGAGCCAGAAGTGGAACTTTCTCGCTGTGTTATCGACAGCCGCAACAGATAGGGACCGTATGCCTCCTGCACCACCTCTGGGTCCAGTAGAATCTGCGTCGGGTTCTTCGGACCCGACCGACTCGACAGCAGAAGTCTTAGATATTTTGGATATCCCATTGTATCCTCCGAGATATAAGACGAAGATCGGGTGACTCGTCCGTTGACGAGGAAGCCGGGATCGTCTACACGAACTGGGGAACCTACATCCCAATGCACCCTTCAATGTTTGGGTATGGCGAAGGAGCTGAGGTCCCTGGACAGCCGAGAGAGATACACGATAATTTCAGGACACTAGTCATCGACTCGTGTTCTGACGAGCCGGCAGACAACATGCCAGTTTCATGGCTGCTGAACTATAAATGTCTCGCCGGAGCCATGATGTTAGATGAGGAGTTGGCACGGGCTGTGTTGGTATCCGAAGGGATTTCCCGGAGGACCACACAGTTGCGGGAGTCGGAATCCGACATGAACACTGACTCCACCATCACACCGCAGTCAGTTATTACAAGGCTAACTAAGAAATTAGTTCACAAGCCTGCACCAAAGGGACTCCTGACCGAGTCGGACCTCGAGGAAAAGGATATCCGGATAGCGGTCGAGAGGTCCAAGTCCGAGAGAGAGCCGGGTGCCAACATCCCAGAGGCAGCCGGTTCGGTTTCGGACGAAGACATCGCCCGTCAACAAGCTGCTCGGACTGATACCACCACCAGTAGCCGAAGAAGTACCAGGGGTAAAGGAAAGGAGTCCGGTAACATGGATTCCAGCCCTGAAGCCCCAAAACAGCCCATTAAGGGAAAGAACAACAAGGAGAAGAAGGTGGTGAAGGAGAGTCCTGCTGAGCCCACTCCTACTTCTGCAAAGAAGGGGGACAAAAGCCAGCTGAGGCCTCTGACACCTACCACCACAGCACTTACAACGGCTACCCCTGTTACTGCAGCACCCACTGTCACTACCAGCGGGTCGTTTGCTGTCACATCGGTTGTGACTATGACTGGTACTGTCACCACCAGTCGAGTCCAAACCAAGGGGGCACAGATTTACTCGAGCAGCGAGTCGGGGAGCGAAAGTGTCCTGGTGCTGCCCGAGTTGGCCAAGTCTGAGTTGGAAGCGGTGATGATGTGGGAGGACATGACCACAGACGTCCCGAAGGATGACAACCAGAAGTGGATGTGGAAGAATGCAGCTGAGGGATTTAAACAACGAGTCCCTCGCTGCTTCGCCGATTGTGCCTACGACACGATCCACTATGTATGTGTCCAGGCACCATCAACATGGAAGGTGACAGCGACGATGAGGAATGGATAAAATCCGGACCTAATGATACACCGGTGGGGAAATTTTACCTGATTTGGATTGATCAGCTAAAATCCAAGTTAGGACTGGTCTATAATCATAAGGCGAGAACAAAAGTTCAGTGGGCTATTACTCAATGGGGACCCAGTGGCAACCGTCGCAAGTGCCCATTTGAGTCTTGCCAGCTCTCGCTTACCGGAGAGAAGATATTCAGCACCAAGCCTCGATTAGCCAGGCACATCGTGGAGCACCATATGCACCACAATCCCTTGCTGAGGTGTATCCCTGATGATAGACCCAGCAGGTTGTGTGATGGCACATTCTTGACCAACAGGCACAGAGACATGGCCTTGCATTTGCAAAAGGCCCATGGAACTGGCCTGGAAAAGACACGAAAGCATGCAGGCATCTCTTATATGCTAGAGATTATTCTCAGATGACCACCCGGAGCCTACGGACTGGAACGACTACCTGCAGCTAGATGGACGCTACCCGAACCACTCGTGGAGCACCACTCGAAAGGGGGCTCCATCTACACATCTTCATCAGGGCACATCACAACAGCAACGTGGCTTGCCACCACACCTATGTCGCCGGATGGACCTGCAGAAACCAGTCATTCCAGGTTCGCTGGAAGTCAAATTTTTATTGTAAGGGTGATTCTACTACCCTGGTAGGACATCTCTTAACTTATTATAATTGTTTGTATATATATCGTTATAGAATTTAAAACAAAACAATTTTTTTTTGGGTTAATATGAAACGCTAAAGTTTCATTCACTCCCGGATACGTCTATAAATACTGTATAAGGTTAATAATGTGTGTCAATAATAGTAAAACTTTGTAATTACATTACTTCATAATATAGGTTGATGGTACATAAGGTGCCACTTCCTATCTGGTTATACTTAGTTACTTCGGGTTATATGTGATGATGCCTATTTATGTACATAATATTTATAATGCCCCTCTATTGTTATATTAGTTTTTTAACTACTATATCATATGAAGGTTTAAAATAGTCTATTGTAACACCTAGCCTAGGTAAAGTCTAGGGGGATGGTGTAGGGGCCGGCATCGTTGTAAATATACTAGTGCAGATCATCCGAGAGATGTGCTCGTGTGCTGCTTGTTCCTTCTATGCCAACAAGGTGTCGCTTCACGATACCCGTTTGGTACAAGAGGGGGCAGCTCCTTCTCAGGAACCAATAAAGGCCATACAAGCAGATGGAAAGTTAAGGGCTTTGCCCAACCCGAACCTCTCGTGTTGTGTGTTGCTTATAGTTATTAAGCGAGCCTAAGAGCCACCCAAATCGATATATAGAACGAACCGTTACACTCCAAAAGATCAAAAGGCAGCAGCACACCCAAGGGTACCTGTGTTTCAGGATCAAAGCCAGTCGTTGGATTTAACCCCATCCTACCTTTAGTCATACTCAATCATAACATTTTTTCAGCACAACCTCTTTGTAATGTTAAGTAGGATTTTTTTTTTAATTTTTACCAAGCTACAAGCATAAAAAAATACTTGTGCTCCAGGATCAAAGCCAAATGTTGGATTTTACCTTTTCCCCTACACCTCCAATCACACTCTTCATAACTTTCTCTGCCATTGATGCCTGTGCTCAGGGATAAAAAAAAGAGTCAGGTGTAAGATTTGCCCATGAAGGATGGTTAGCTTTTACCTCCTCCCGGCTTACGTGTCATTATTAACGTGTTCAAATTTATGGATTACACCCTGTTTGCATAATAAACGATTCCATGTATAAACTGAAAAAAAAATATATGACAAGCCACGCCTATGCCACATGCTCCATGATCACATTGCATTTAACATTCTCCATGAATGAACCTATCAAAATGTTCCAATTAGCCTTTTACATGGTACACCCTGCCATGGCATGCGTGCCATAAGTTTTAGGATCGAACGGAAACCTCCAGTCCCCCTCATCATAACATTCTCCCACCACAACTCGCCAGCATCAAGCACTGGACACTGCTCAGTACTAAGTGCTCAGTAATAATAAACAAATTTTGCTTTCAGGTGTAAGGATCAAAAGAAAAGTACTACCATCTTACATCCTTCCCTACACCATAACATTCTCCCCACCACAAGATTAGAAAAATAAATGACCCTATCTACATGTTCCAATTAACCTTTTACATACTGCACCCTACCATGACACACGTCATCATAACATTTTCCCCACCACCGCCGCAGCCTCGGTTAGCGTCCATTGATACCAGTTCAATATCCTAGGATCAGTTCTACACTCAACTGGATGTGTTGATCTCCTGGGCGATGATGCCGAGTCAGATAAAGGCACCCGGTCAGCCCATAGTGTGTGGAGGGCTGGGGAGGGCGAGCCTCCCGTCACCACTGCTGTCACCACCACCACCATCACCACCACCGAGACTGCACACACCCCATTGCTGGTCACTGGTTCCTGGTTAAATAACAAACAATTTTCTTTTGATGTTTAAGCTAGAATAAAGGAGGCAGAGAAAAACCTTAGGTAGGGTAGGTAGGTGTAAAAACGGTAGGGTAGGGTAGGGGTAGGATAAGGCGAGGTAGGGGTAAGGTATGGGGTGGGGGGCACCCCTTGAGTAATAGGGGGGATAAAATCCGCCCCATGCGTGCTTATGTATAACATACACACACCCCCTACCCTACCCTACTTTACCCTGTATATAACCCCTACCTCTACCTACCCACTCATTCTACCTACCTCCCTATCTACCCTACCCTTCCTACCACCATAATAATGGCAAGAGCAAAATATCCTACAGATTTGTCACTGTTTATAGTCAGTGAAATGATTGGAGACAATTATTTGAAGGAGCTAGCACCCGCTTTAGAATTCACATGGATGCACTACACTAACGTACATGTGAAGACGTTTCCCCCAGCATTACGGAACGTCCATGCTGTGGAAATACTTGGACAAAACGCACCCTTTCAAACATGAAAAACTAAGGTCTACTTTAGAAAATATCGGTCTAGGTCGAAAATTTTACAATTTCAATTTCAGTGGTAAACACCAGAGAGAAAAAAGATTTCATCAGCGTGACAGCCACTCGCATAGGACCACACTGGAAGGTATTGGGAAAGCAGCTTTTATTGACTGATGCGGAACTTACCGCTTTGGTCACACCCATGTCAAAACCAGCTGAGTGAGTCCGAGAGTGAGCCGGGTGCCAACATCCCAGAGGCAGCCGATTCGATTACGGACGAAGACATCGCCCGTCAACAAGCTGCTCGGACTGATACCACCACCAGTAGCCGAAGGAGTACTAGGGGTAAAGGAAAGGAGTCCGGTAACATGGATTCCAGCCCTGAAGCCCCAAAACAGCCCATTAAGGGAAAGAACAACAAGGAGAAGAAGGTGGTGAAGGAGAGTCCTGCTGAGCCCACTCCTACTTCTGCAAAGAAGGGGGACAAAAGCCAGCTGAGGCCTCTGACACCTACCACCACAGCACTCACAACGGCTACCCCTGTTACTGCAGCACCCACTGTCACTACCAGCGGGTCGTTTGCTGTCACATCGGTTGTGACTATGACTGGTATTGTCACCACCAGTCGAGTCCAAACCAAGGGGGCAAAGATTTACTCGAGCAGCAAGTCGGGGAGCGAAAGTGTCCTGGTGCTGCAGAGAAAAACCTTAGGTAGGGTAGGTAGGTGTAAAAACGGTAGGGTAGGGTAGGGGTAGAATAAGGCGAGGTAGGGGTAAAGTATGGGGTGGGGGGCACCCCTTGAGTAATAGGGGGGATAAAGTCCGCCCCATGCGTGCTTATGTATAACATACACACACCCCCTACCCTACCCTACTTTACCCTGTATATAACCCCTACCTCTACCTACCCACTCATTCTACCTACCTCCCTATCTACCCTACCCTTCCTACCACCATAATAATGGCAAAAGCAAAATATCCTACAGATTTGTCACTGTTTATAGTCAGTGAAATGATTGGAGACAATTATTTGAAGGAGCTAGCACCCGCTTTAGAATTCACATGGATGCACTACACTAACGTACATGTGAAGACGTTTCCCCCAGCATTACGGAACGTCCATGCTGTGGAAATACTTGGACAAAACGCACCCTTTCAAACATGAAAAACTAAGGTCTACTTTAGAAAATATCGGTCTAGGTCGAAAATTTTACAATTTCAATTTCAGTGGTAAACACCAGAGAGAAAAAAGATTTCATCAGCGTGACAGCCACTCGCATAGGACCACACTGGAAGGTATTGGGAAAGCAGCTTTCATTGACTGACGCGGAACTTACCGCTTTGGTCACACACATGTCAAAACCAGCTGATTGTTTTATATTTTTTTAAGTGTTGAGGATATGGAAATACAAAAAAATATTGCCGCCCTTCATTTTAGTGGATGTCCTACATGGACTCAAATTGAAAAAGGCAAGCTGTTATGCGGAGGAATCATTAGAAGCAGTGGAAAAGGCTGCATACAAAAAAACAATGGCAGATGGTATAGTCGATTTGCTTTAAAAAGATACTGTCGCTGCTGCTGTTGCTGCTTCTGGTTGAAAAACGTTAAAAGAGGAGGTCAAGCGTTGCCAATTTGTTTTGAGCACAGGAATAGAAGGACTGAAGGAATGAGGAGGGGAAGATTGAACAACATACTGATCACAAGACCAGGAGCACCACCTGTGGGGGACATCCGTCACCAACGACGGTAAGCCACGAGTCACCAAGTGAAGGGAGAAGTGAACTTAGTGACAAGAGAGAGAAATGCATTGGATCTTTCCTGATATCAGGTCTGCCTCTCACGTTGGCGGTGAATCGACACACAGTAACAGAGCCTGGAGCAGATGTGGCCTTGTGACGGCACAGGCAGCGATAGCTGACAGCTTATGTCTCTGGACACTCCTAAGGAGGATCGCGAAACAGATTCTAAACTGCAGCCCATAACAGATGGGGTACGGACCTCCTCGATAACCATTGGGGTGAAGCCTTTTATATACCCCTTGTAGAACGTGCAACTAAGGTGTCCAATGACGAAGTGTGAAAATAAAAAGCAAATAATCTAAACTATCTGTTGTGTTTTGTCAAAATTATTATATTGCTACAAATTTAAAGAGTTGTGATTTTCATTTTGAAACCGAAAATAGGGTCTGTGAGGCTATAAGCAGTTCCAATAATATCCACTAGGTGTCAATTGTGAGGAAAAAAATAGTTTTTTTACAGCAAAAAAAGCACAGGCAGGTAAAAGAATGCGCAGTTCCCATAATATCCACTAGGTGTCAGGGCGCTTCTAGTTTTTTAAACTCCACTAAACCTAGCTATAGTTCCAATCATTTCCACTAGGTGTCAGGTCAAAATTGCGTTGTCAAGGTCAAGGTGACATCATGGTTTACATTTTAAAGTTGACATGACAACAACATATTTCTCAGCCAATCAGAGCTCAAGAAACTAGGTCATGACATCACTTCCGGTCTCTCAACCAATCAAAGCTCAAGATTTCAAATTTGGAGTATGTTATATTGGTTCACAATTCATCCTAAATCTTTTAAATTCAATTATCACTGGACACTGGCTGCCGATGAGCCACCATCAATGTGTCCTTATGACCTTAAATTTGACTCAAACCAATGCTGTATGGGCCAGATGTCCTGGGGACTTACAATTGACATTTTTTATACATTTGCATGCTTATGCAGCCATAAAATATAAACTTCTTGACCAATATCTTGATTTTTGGTCTGACTAGAAGAAAACACCCTAACCTTTCAAATGGATGTCTTTTTTTCAGCATATTCAACCAGAATTTTGGGTTTTGCAGCCCCAGAAGTTGGAAAAAAGGTAAAAAAAAAACACAAATTTTACCAAAGCCCAAATCATTTATAGGCCTCCCATTTATCCTGGATGGGTTCTAGATCATCCAATATACCGTATTTATTCTAATAAGCGCACATGCTCTAATAAGCACACACCCCTCCCTTTTGAGTCCCGCCCTGGTTTAAATTCAGTCAACTGAAGTGTAAAAATAAAGATTTTTTATGGCAAAAACAACGATTTTAGCCTCTTAGGGAATAGCTTATTTGAATTATTATTTCTTATAAGGTTTTAAGCACCTAAAAATTAATTTTCCGCACATGGCGCTTATTAGAATGAATACCAGTAAACCAGCCCCCAGACAAGCAGCCACCCTGAAATATAGCCCTGATGAATGTAGGCAATTTTCCTAACATCCAGCACAACTATCTTCCTCCTTTTTTCAATATCTCCAAATTGTCTGACTGAAAATGTGATTTTTCATTTAACATCCATCACCTGACATGAGATCAACCTGACATGATGTCAAGCTAACATGACATCAACTTAACATCCAAACCACCTAACATCCGATCAACCTAACATCCGCACTACTTAACATCCAGTCCACCTAACATCTGGACCACCTAACATCCAGTCAACCTACCATCCGATCTACCTAACATCTGGTCCACCTAACATCCGGTCCACCTAACTTCTGGCTGACCTAACATCTGGTTCACCTAACATCCGATTCATTTAACATCTGATTCACCTAATATCCGATTCACCCAACATCCACGATGTTGACCCTTACTAATATTTCACAGTATTTCCTTCTTATTTGTCAATCCCTAAAACATTTTCCCAGCAACTGTATGTCTATCATCCTAAAATCAGTTCATCACTAGTCCATCACCAGTATGTCTCCAGTCCATCACCAGTCTGTCACCAGTGCATCATCAGTTTTCACTGGTCTGTCACCAGTCTGTCACCAGTCCACCACCAGTCCACCACCAGTCTGTCACCAGTCTATCACTAGTCTGTCACCAGTCTGTCACTAGTCTGTCACCAGTCTGTCACTAGTTTATCACCAGTCTGTCACCAGTGCACCACCAGTCCACCACCAGTCTGTCACCAGTCTATCACTAGTCTGTCACCAGTCTGTCACTAGTTTATCACCAGTCTGTCACCGGTCCACCACCAGTCCACCACCAGTCTGTCATCAGTGAGATATGTAAGATAATGATCTTGAATGCTGATGGAAATGGGGGTAAGGTGGGCCTAACCGAGATTTCAATGCGAGAAGGAAGCCTTGGCCTAAAGTTTGAGCTAATGGTGTACCAAGTTGGTGATTGATGGGAATATAATAATTGATTGTTTTTCATTGTTTTTTATTCCTCAGGGGCAGTTGTACATGCCCAGAAAATCCAGCCCATATGTCCAAGGAAATCAGTTAACAATGCAATGCAATATCTGCAATATCATGATAGTATTTAACATGTATATCAATGTCCATTAGCATCTAAATACAGCAAGCACAAATCCCCTTTTGTTGGTCACACATTACTTACCTAGGGTGTATGAAGCAATGAGGTGAGCAGATATAAACAATAGTACCATTGTGATTGAAATTAAGATCCTAACTAGATTCTGCTCTGAACTTCTGGTACTTTCCTGCTGTAGTATATTGGCACAAGTGTCTGCCCTCCTCCACCTGTATTAGATGAAGCTGTCAGAACAGTGTGTGTGAACAGGTATACAAACTCCCACATAGCTTACACAAAATGCTTTTGTTTTCTTTCCAGTTATCATGAATCATCTAAAGGGGTTACTTAGGTATGCTTAGCAGGAGTAAGGTGGCATAGTTTAGTTTTTTACACACAGGAAAACAGTGACGTCACAGATCATGCTGATCAAGTATACATGATGAATATTTGATTTGTGTACAGAAAAGAGTAACAATTTTGCCAGATAGAGTACAGTTGACGTCCCTTGGGACCAATAGGTTTTTGGCAAACGTCTGGCCCTATCCATCTATCAAATAATAATGGGGGATTATCAGAACTTCCAGTAGTCCAAGTTCATCGGATACCATTGAGTTGATTTAGTTTATTTTATCAACTCATTATTTAGATATTCTTATTTGATGGGAGAAAAGGATCTATGTGATGGAATCATTTTTGTTCTCTCACTGCAGTCAAGCATTGGGTGAATGTAGTGGTCTATGTCAGGAGTAATTCTGTCTAAATTGTAATTGATAAGTCTAGTAAAAATTGTGCATGCAATGATTACTGATGACCACACCAAATTTAAGGGTAGCCTACCCTCTGGAACTGCAAAGGGCAGGTTATGGCAAAACATCTGGTGAATGCATATTTCAGACGGATTTAGATGTACATCTTGGGAAAAATGTTTTTGGTGATTTTTTAAAAAAAATAATTATAAAAGAAACAAGTCTTTCCAATGGTGTTGGGTATCTGTTTTTCATGGTTTGGTGTATTGCATAGATAATATGGTTTCCTGTTTGGACTCATGATTCCCTTTCCACTCCCCTGTGCTTCTTTCAGTGGCAGTGTACCCAGAAGAGATGTCTGGGTGAATGGAACATACTTCAGAGATGTGATGGTAGAAACAGACAACACTACCATCCTAAATTATGTATCATTACTGTGAAGCATCATTGTTTTGTCCTGCACATTTTAGAGGGTCTTTGAATAATGACTAGTCTTGAATTCCCGAAATGACAGGTTGGTGTTCCAAACGTTGCCCAAAAGATTTGAGAAGGTGAATAGAATGTCTCATATTTCTGCTTCAAGGTAGAAAATGAAGGAAATCCAGGTATCAAATATGTGACCTATTACTCTAGCAATTGTGAATCAAAGTGTGATTGGGGTAGTTTTGGAGGAACCATACATGCCATATATTCCAGATCCTCATATATTTGACGCTGCATGGTATAAACCTATATTACTCTCAAACTATTCTACTTATATAAGGTATTGATAACAGAAATGATAACAAAATTCTACCAGCTGCTTTTGGATATAAGACACTGAAATGTGACATGGAACCGTATGTGCCACATGGAACAATCTTTAATGCCTTCAAAATCTTTAATTCGAAATAGAGATGTCTATGACAGATAACCAGAATAAAGAGAAATTGGCAAGTATCATAGATTTAATATCAATGTGGCCTGTTAATGTAGGTTAACCCTGCTCCTGAAAATAAGGCTATTTGGACCAAAATCCCATAGGATTCAATGCTATATAATTGATTTGAAGCTGAAATTGACAATTATTGATATTAGTGTTCCCAATTTTCGTGCTAGGCCCTTTTATATATTAGTTTTGCTCATACAAACTTTTGAAACTATCCAAGCATTTTTATTTTTTCACTTAATTCGATCTCTGTGACCCCAGTTCTGTGCATTTGACCAAATGCTTTATGCTTGATACGGGAAACTACAGGCTTTTAACATTGATTCCCATATCAAGCTACTTCCTGTCTAGACTCTCTGTACCTGGCAAAGACTTTTCCCATATCATGACACTTCCTGTCTGCCGGCGAATTTGTTTTTGTTTTTGTTATGCTGATTACACTGTACAACGGCCAGATAAAACAGAGACCAACATACCAATAACACCTAATTTGAGGCTACTGAATCTGAAATTGAGGTTAAAAAATGCCTATTGGCTCTCAATTTTGCGATATCCATAAGGTGCATATATGCCGAAAATCACCTCCAAGGGCAATTATTTCACTATGTTCACCTATATAGTGTAGTCCAAACATGTACAAGAAATTTCTCATGTCATTCCTGGCATTTGTCTGGGTAATATCAATAGCTTGGAAACTTGTGCAAATCATCTTTCACCCCAAAGTGGCTCCTAGGCCTCTATCATTCCAAGCGTCGGAACCAGTTTTATGGAACATCATGTGTTTGGTGTTCGCACACTTCATATGCATGGCTGAAGGCTTTAAATTTAGGATTTTCATATGCTTTGTTGGTATAGGTAGACTGAAGTAACATGACTGTATATAAGCAGCCCATTGAATAGTTCTTATAGTCCTGAAGCTTGCAGCACTGGCAGTGTAAAACTATTAGATTTTTCATCTGTTGAAAGGGTTCATGACAACAAATAAGTGACTAATGGCCGGCAGTTTGTTTTGTATTTGTATACATTTTGGGCCATAAAAATTATGAAGCCTCTCAACTAATGAAAAATTCGATAATGTTACACCTGAAATTTTGTCAGTCCTATACAGGCTTCAGGACTGTTACAAAGTGTTCACATCCCCACATAAGCGCTCCTTTGCATTTACACTGAAAACATGGAATATCCGAACCTAGTCAGTGATGACCACTTTAGGTCCTCAAGTTGACGATACCTAAAACTACAGCCTCAGGTAGTAAAAATGACAACTTTAGGTCGTCATCCTGACAACCTGAGTCGTCAGGATGACAATACTGACAGTACAGAGCAAAGTATTTATATATTTATCATAAGAAATTGAAGAAACTCGACTGTATGTTTGAATTCTTCTTTAGTTGTCATGATTCTTGGTAGCAGACCTACCTTGTACCTTTCTTCAATTCAATAAAGGCCTTTCGTCATAATAACAAAGTGGATTATCTGTATTGCTTTCAATATGACAATGTTATAATGGGTATAAATGATTTTGCATCACGTGCAACAAAGGTATGTGATAACTAAGAAAACTGCAATTTCCCTTTTGATATATTCATCAAAAAATCTAAGAATACTAAGATAAATGAGTGCAAGATCTTGCCACTTTACCATCTAATCTGCTGCTGATGTTACTGCCCTTAGGTGTTAATTGTCTAACCGCTACATCACTCACACCGAGCTGACAGACACAGTTATGGGATTGATTTTACACAACCTTTGAGCCTTTGAAGGGTGGCTGGTTGAGGAGTGCACCATTGTTGCTGCTAACACAATATATGAATGAATAAGTACAAATAAAAAGTAAAAGAAAAAAAGACAGGCGGCGCCACCCACTCATTACATTACTCCGACGTTCTACTCGCGTCACTTCACCTCTACGCTTTACACACCTTTTATGTGACTACTCCCTCACACATCACTATATATAAAGTCTAGCATAGAGGTAGTAGTGGGGTGTTTGTGGTAGTAGTGCCTCCCTCCTGTTGTTAAAAGTGATATCACAGTCCTCACAAAGGTACACTGCTGACACCCTCTCCTCCTCCTCCTCCTCCTCCTCCTTTTTCATCCTCTTTAATACGGCATTACCTCCATAATCATCAGGGGTAGGGTGGGTTTACTTACTTCTTTTTTTTGTTTGGGCAAGCTTTTAGCTTGCCTTAAAAAATAAATTAAATTTTTTTGCCCTATTTTAAAGGTCCCCCAAACCCCAAGCCCCCCACCCTACCGTAAGGGGCCCCCACCCCAAGGCCCCCCCCACCGTTTTTAAAAACTTTTTTTTTACCCCCAAAAAAAAGCCACATAGTTAAATCACATGTTGTTTACAAACCAAAAGGTTACGTTATTAACCAACCCCCATTTACATAATCGGGTCACAAATAAAGGCCTCTAATTGGCTTAGGGGTGTGGTCTATTTTCCAAATAAGGAGCTCACCCCACGGGGTCCAGTCACGTGACCCCTAATTAGGTCAAGATCAAGGTCACATGACAATATATGGTTATGCACCACGGGGGTTCAGGTCACATGACCAATTGGAGGCCTCTGATTGGCTGCATCCTGTAGTTAGCTATAGTCGTGTTCCCCTAATTAGGTCAAGGGGGTGGCCTATTATGCAAATGAGGGGTCACATAACCGGGGTAATCCCCTAATTAGGTCAAGCTCAAGGTCACATGAGCATATATGGGCATGCACACCCCTAATTAGGTCAAGGTCAAGGTCACATGACCATATATGGCTCGTTCTCACCAATGTGATGCAAGTACGGTCGAGGAGGTTTCTGACCATTTCTGATCGATGTTTCTGACCGGCAGTTATTTATCTTCCAGTTTGAAATTGGTCACAGAAAGGTACTGTTTTTTCACTTCCCCCATGTTCCTTATGGTTCAGGGCACCCTTCCCTTTGCTTTTTGTTCCTTTCCAGGAACATTTTCTTGACTTCCTCCTCTCCTAAAGAGGTTTCTGACCGGGGAGGTTTCTGACCAGCAGTTATAAAAACATCTATTGACCTGTAGTTTGAATTCAATCACAGAAAGGCATAGTTTTTTCAGTCAACATTTTAGAGTGACTAATTTTTTGCCACCCCTTATTTATGGCACAATTGGCCATCTTTTTTCTGGTCAGAAAGCTTCACATATTGAAGGTTTCTGACCGGGGAGGTTTCTGACCAGGGAGGTTTCTGATCGATGTCTTGATGAAGAATACAGTGCTAGTGTGCAACTCATCTTTCTATCCCTACTGTTGTTCCTTACTTATTTGCCCTCTCTTCATTGTTTTAAGGGGAAGCCACTTCTTCTAGAAGTTCTCTGACCTGATGGAGGTTTCTGACCGGGGAGGTTTCTGACCAGCAGTTATAAAAACAAAAATTGACCTGTAGTTTGAATTCCATCTCAGAAAGGTATAGTTTTTTCAGTCAATATAGGATTGATCCTACCTTGACTTTATTTTAGAATCATAAATTTCTTGCCACCCCATATATATTTATGGCACAATTGGCTATATCTTTTTCCCAGTCAGAAACCTCCCCGGTCAGAAACCTCCCCAGTCAGAAACCTCGGTCAGAAACCTCCCCGAACGTAGTTGCATCAAACAGAGCCATATGGGTATGCACAACAGGGGTCCAGGTCACGTGACCAAATGGAGGCCTCTGATTGGCTGCATCTCCAGTGAGTAATATCCTGTAGTTAGCTATAGTCCCATTCTGATACATTATATACTACTTTGATTTGATATGTAAGTTGTCATAAACCAAAGATTAATTCCTCTCTTCTATCATGACTTTGAATTGAGTTCAAAAGTGTTAAAAAAACAGCTTTCCCAAACTAAAAAACATTCGTTAAAACAACATGTCAGGTAGCTTAAAAACAGACTTCTATATCATTTGATTATTGGGACCTACACCAGTGCAGAAAACCGGTGTGTTTTTTACCTTTACCTTTTTTCTACAGGTTGATACAGGTAGCCCTTAGGTGTGTGTTAGGGACCAACAATACACACTGGTCGGTATCAGCATTATTCTTGTTCTATCCACAACTACCCGGTTTTCACTCGAGTGTCCTACTTCAGGCAGTGGATAAAGGAAATGACTGGTGTTTAAGATGTGTCAACTGGTACATGAACGATAATAAAAAGTACACAACTTACAAAATAGTCTGTCTTTCTAATTCTCCTTGTCTGGTCCACCTATTTCATCTATTACTTTTGTGTGTAGGCTTGTATGATTTCATTTGCTTCTTATCTTTAAATCATGAGAAACTCATTTATAAATGGCTGGTGTATGCCCCCAAAAACTCCACACATACATCTGTTAGGTCAGCCTCCCCTTACTTGCCCTGAAGTGACTCAGTGACAGAGGTAAAAGAGTCCATAGATTTCCACTATTAAGGTGCCACAATTGGAAGGTAGTGCTAGAAAAAAACTGCTGATGAATAAAATCAGATTTTACATTGGTATGTGTGGGACTCTTATCCCTAAAACAGTGCTTAACCCGAAGACAGATAAATGTTTTTGGGTTAAAGACAAACTCTACAGGCTGACCAATATTAGTTCTTCTACGGATAATCTCAAATAACTCTGGATAATATTAGTTTGATATATAAAGAAAAGATAAATGCAAAGGAATTCCTATGTCACGGTGCTTATTTCCATGTTATGGCCATTTAATTGAAAATGCCTTCACCATAGAAATTAATGGGAATTTTTTTTTTTTTTTTTCATATTTTGTGTCATAGTGAACGACATTTTATTGATTCATCTATGAGACTCTCTGAATATATAAAGGACATCCTTACAAACATTTTAAAGAAGAAAAATGGGGGTCACGGTTGAAATGAATCACTATGAGAATCCAAATGGTATATGAATATATTTAATGTAACTACTGTGATTAGAAATGACCTTGAAAGAAATATGTGCAGGTACAATGGTCCAGTTGCAGTGAGAAAACTCATTAACATAGTATAATTGATGAGTTCTGGAGGGTGTTGCTCCTATAGTAAAAGGAGTATGTGCCCTCTTTTCAAAACAAGTCATGCTCTGCTTCGCCATTCAACTTGCACTCACAATATTAGTCTGAAAAGACACCTGCCTTGATTAAAATAGAGAGAGCTCCACTATATGTTATTATAATACATGCATATTTCAAAATGTATCGTTGAGTTTCCTGTAAATTGGATGGATGCTATCTTTGGGTTAGCCACGTGTGCATCCTGACCTTTGTACAACTTATGAAACTTTAAGATGAAACTAAGACATTTCCTCTAGTGTATCAAGGTCATCAATCGATGTATGTCTGTTAAGGCATTGTACAGTTTCTATAAAGGCCTGGAAAAAAATCTACTCTGTGAATGATTACTGAAGATAACGGATGATGCATACCATAAACAACAAGGCAAACCCCTAAACTAGTTTTTACCTACACAATTCCAACATGAGTCATGAGTTCATAGCTAGCAGCCCAACCTTGTACAAAAGCAAAAATGAAAAAAAAACAAAAAACATTGCACTATGTCAAGGATATTAACTGAGTTATTGATGGTGGTTTCCCAGGAAAAATGTATTAGTGAAAGTAAGGGGACATAGTCTATAACCCCTGTATGAGCTACACAATAAGGCATTACATCAAGGGGCTGAGGAAGGACTTCTCTGTTACAATGGTGGAAGCTATAACATACAGTAAGCTGCACAATACATAAGCAAATTTCCACGACGAAGTAAGTCAGGTGATACGGAGCTAGCCTCTGCTTTTAGTTTTGATATAAATGTTCCTTGCCCAGGGCAATATCTTCTTTTTTAACATGGCACTAATACATAGATATACCTTAAACAATTCATAACATATCATTTAACTAGTTCAATCTTTTTTTTTTTGCGTAAAACTTCTAATAACCATACCTTAATACGAAACTAATTAGCTCTGTATAAATTTCAAAATGGCGCCGCTGAATATGCGAGGATCTTATTCCATCCCCCCCATCGAATACGGCGTAAGTAGTACTAATCTATAGTGTCGTCGATATTAGCCATATAATAAATTGATACACATCTTTTAGGTGGCTAGGAAGGTGCTGTTAGTTCCTGTGGTAGGTCCTTTAATGGTGGTGTACAGGAACAGGGCATTGGCTATTGATGAATTGTAGTACCAGTGCAATCATTAGGCACTACTATATGTAGGTATGTAATGGCAGAAAAAATAAGGATCTCACTATGACATGAAGAGGTCTGGTTGTACCATCTTGAGAAATCCCTTCCGGAGGTGAAGCTGATACAGTCATATGCTGTTATATTACATATAGGAATGCAGGCATTATGTCAGTCATCATAAAACACTCATATTTATGATATCAGTGTTTTATAATGACTGACATAATGCCTGTATTTCCAGAAAAGGAAAAAGTAGACACTGGGGATACAACTTTTGCAGGAAACCAATTATATTTTTGCAAGCAATTTAAACCTATTGGGTATGAAGTAAATATGGTAAAGATGATTACATTATCTCATCTGATAATAGTCATGTCATTTTATTTATATCATATTTGGTTGATGAAGGCACTAGGAAGAGACATTGTCAGCTGTCATCACTACCATATTCATTAACTGTTCATGATGTCAGACCAGTGAGAATAAAGGTCTGACCACAACACATTGAAATAGACAAGTTACTTCTACTGTTCAAAGGATATAACTGTTGCATCTACATGGGATCCTTGTGAAAATAAACAGTGCACCACCGTAAACAGGGAGCCAGTGTAGTTTTTACAGGAAACCGGAGGTGGCAGTGCAATGGAACAAGATATCTCTGTGAAAATAACGAGGGATCTCTGGCAACTTTAGGTTGAGGAATCCATCATTATTTTAAAAAACATTTTCTGAACAGTGTACTTTATGGGCCCTTTATCTTTAACTCGCTCCATTCTGAGACCACACTGCAAAAATGGTGTTTAGATTTTAAACATGTTCAGGTCTAAACACGTTTAAACCTAAACATATAGGTCAGTTAGGTGTCTCATAGACTAAACATTTAGGAATTAAATACTTTTTTTTTAAACACCTAAACAATTTTGCTAAACATGTCTAGATGTTGAGTGTTTAAACATATTGAATATTAGGTGTTTAGATTTAAACATCGATATGTTTAGATAGTTGGATGTCAATTACACACCAGGTAGCAGCACTACCTCTAAATGGACATATTGTACACAATCACAATCAATTACTGTGCAATATATCCCCAAACCCCATGTTAAATATAGTTTCATTTCATTGACATTCATCAAAATAGAAACAGCACTAGAGAATTTACTAAATTTGACTTACACCAGCATAATTAGTCTAAACTAATCAACAGGTTCCATGGTAGACACCTATTTCATGGTATTTCTCAAAAGATAAAGCAATGTCCTCCCTGTCAAGCTGTTGTACTTTCTCAAGTGTCTCATTCTAATGCAGTCTATACATATATGTGTAGAGACTTAGCACTTGTAAATACCTGCTGATGTTCCCCAGAAAGTAAATGAAAAAACAAACAAAAGATAATGCTTTTTTTCTCAATGCATTCATTTTTGAACCTTAATTTCCATCTAATCATTTAGACATCTAAACATAAAATTTCATATCAGAAAAATTCTGAACACCTAAGCTAAGCATATTGTTAAGCTAAACATGTTTAGGAGGTTAATGTGAATACAAAAACGTTGCAAGAATGTGTTTAGAATTGTGTTTAGGATCTAAACACCATTTTTGCAGTGCAGTAGAGAAAGGTCATTGAGTACGAAAGTGGGAATATACATGTAGGATAAAGCTTTCTTAACACCATAACCCTCTAAAATATAAGATGATTGGCAGATGAAATAACTTCCTTTGAATCCCACCTGCCACACAACATTACCATTTAAAGAGTTAGGTTACTTAAAAAGCTGGATGGTTTATCTTGCACTTAAGATGATTTATAGTTTTTTTTTTCTGAAATCAAGACAATTATTTCAGCCTGTGTTCTTACATAGAGTGCTCTAGAGGAAGATAGAAAGAGAGAGAAAGAGAGAGAAAGAGAGAGTAAGAGAGAGAGAGAGAGAAGTGACTGAGGGAGGGGAGAAGTAAGAGAGAGGAGAGGAGAAATAGCAAATAAAAAAAATAGCAGATAGATAAAAATGGGCAGTTATGCTCTGCATTGTTATATATCACAGAAAAATTAAGCCTTTTCACAAGATTAAATTTGATCTCAATAAAAAAGTAGGGGTGCCCAAAATCCAGAATATATTCCTTATAACACTTGGAATTTTGGTAAATGGGGAATTCAAGTAAAACTAGAGTCTGAATTTCACATATTTTAATCACAATAATGTTTTTTTATTCATGCACACCAGTTCAAGGAGATTTTGTGTAAGGTGCTTCACACTAACAATACAATTCAAAACAACAGAACCAAACAGGCTCGCTTTGAGAAATATTGTCAACTCTTTCAGCTCTGCACTTCCTATGACGCATATTGTTGTTATTGCCTCAGTAATAGTCCCATTGACATTTGCCCTTTCTCTTTTTATAACCAGTCATAGTACATAAAGAACTGTAGTGCTATGACTGCCAACCCCTCTATTCCTAGGACTCCTTCCTGCTACACGCACATTTAATAACACGTTCTAGGTCCTAGCGATAGTACAATAGTGTTATTTCCATACTTCTAAAAAGAAACCCATCCGAAGAGAAGTTAACCAATAGTCTACTAAAAAAAGGTAACATAGGTTAAACAATAGGGAAGTATAGATTATACCACAAAAGAGTCCCCAGCTTTCCTCTTACCATATTATTGCCACAGACTGGTAACATACCACTTTCCCTTAACTGTTTCCCAAGTCTCCTACAGCTAAGCCCATAACGTAGAACAGGACAGCAGACTCAGGACACCCACAGAACCTAGTTATGGACACTTTGAGTTGACAGGTCAATCTCCATCTTAGGCTAGGATCGGTCCATAGAGGGTACTTTTATTGAGCCATACTGAAAGAATGCTTCCTAGTTTAAAATAACCTTATTAAAGGTTAATGTAGCAACCCATGAACACTGCTTGGGTCATATGCAAGGTCTTCACATTCTAGTTAATAGTACACAATTGAACAATAGCTGTATATCGAGAGAAGTTAGTCTAGGGTGGTCAACTTGTACCAACACGGCGTGTAGTCGTGTCCGGGGTGACTTATCCTAACAAAATAGTACTAGAATATGTGACTCATTTTCTTGCCATTCCAGCCCGCCTTAGAAGGTCAGAGGCCACCTTCCTTAGTATTCCAACTTGACTGTCTGATGGAACAAGTAGCAGAATGATATGTACAGCCTCAACTTCAGACAAATTACCAATTCAGCCCTTACTAAGAAGTCAGGCATATACACCCTTGTACATCTATCTCACTGTCGATCTCACTGAGATGTACATGTCACAGAGATATTCAAGGGGTAGGTCACCTTGATCTAGATTCCTTCACTGACTACTGATTAATGCTTGCAAATACTGGATAGGAATTGAATTTTATAGTGGACCAAATGATTTTAGATCTCCAATGTGTTAGACTTAACAGAGGCTGGTGAGCGGTTGCGGCCACTGTAAAAAAAAAAAAACATCTACGGTGAATGGGGGCTAGTTGTAAGTAGCCTAGATGATGGATGGTAATATGATATGAGAACCCTGAGGTGAAAAGAGTGGAATAAAGTAAATGGTATTGCTCTTTTTACTGTAAAGGAGCAGAGCAATATGAAATGAAAACAAAGGATACAGTGTACAGGACACCTACTGTAAGAAGAAATGTTACCTGCATCAAAATATCACTAATAGTATTATGTCTCAGGAGAAAAGGGTAAGCACAAATACCTCTAATATAAATGAAATCAACCCTGAGAACTTGGACAGCAAACAATTTACAGTAGCAGCAGGTTTTGATGTATGCTGGAGATATGACATACAACCTGAAAGCTTTTATTGATAATTGTAACCAGGCATTCGGTTCCTACCAAGATCATTTCTTAAATCACACCATTTCAAGGAAGCATGATAGAGAGCCACTCCAGGTATCACAGAGACATTGGCATAATATTAGGCCAAAGTTGGCCCACCATCGGCTTTACATAGGCTGCCCATCCTGCCTATGTAGGCCCGACGGTGCCAACCAAATGCCAATGTAGGCCCAAAGGTGGCTTTTGATCGGCAAACATTAGCATTGGCAAATGGTCAGCCAGGGGCCGACCATTTGCTGATGTCCTGCCAACATTGGGCCAATGTTGGCATTTGGTTGGCAAATGCCACTGGTCAGGCCTACGTAGGCCTGATGGGCAGCCAATGTTGGCCCGATGCATAGGCAAATTTTTGTGTGCTACCTGTGACAGTAGCATAATTATAATCCAGTTATGTGTGTGATGCTTGCTCTAGCAGACTGGAATCTGATAAAGGTAGGTTGTGAATGCTGAACATAAGAATTTGATTCAATGTCGGGAAACAAGATGAGAGGAGCAATCTTGTACCTGTCATGTTTTACACAGGCTGGTGAGCAGTGAATGCCCTAGACTATAAAAACCACCCGGAGCATCTGAATGTGTTCTGTAAATAGAGGGAATGATGGATGGCAATATGATGTTAGTACAGTGAGATGAAGAGAATATAGCAGGAGAAACATCTTGGCATAATGTAACTAATCCTCTCGCTGTGAAGAATATATAAACATAAAAACACCAAAGGAATTAATTATTTTGATGTAATTGTTAACATCTAAATTCATACAGAAGCTAAATACTAGCATGTATTTTTTCAACTTGTTACCTGACTCAATATCTAGCACAATGAAATCTGATTTGAACAAATTATTCTAAAGCTGCAGACTGCAACTTTCTATACCCAGGCCATGATCTTATGAAATAAAACATAAAGCCTGTACCTTTGGAAAGAATTCAATTGGATAGAGATAAGTATACTCTACACAGTCAGTTTCATTAGACTTTAAATGACCAAGCTTGCAATTGAAAATCGAAATTCTAAAATACTCATGTCCACTCACCTATGTGATGAAATCAATCATCTGAGATTAAAAAAAAAAGAAATTGTTAACACCAGCAATATCCAATGCATGTTAGATCTGATACTTTCGTCACAGTTTCAAGCTGGACAAGTGTGCTGTGTCGCATACATCCAAGGTGGGAGATATTTAAAGATTGATGGAAAGGTCGGCTATTGCCGTGGGCCTTTGGTAATTTATAACTCCTTAGCATGAAGCTAGAGTGGAAAGTGTCAGTGTTTGACATTGCATCAAACTAATGCTCACCATGACAACTCTGGCTGTCAACCAATAGGATTGCAGCTTACAGATCTGAATTATCCATCATGCATCACAGAATATTTTAACTCTCCAAGCATAGTTTTGGATTACTTGTGAATGTGTATAATCTTCAAGCCGATTTTAAACTTATGATGGGATGGGCCTTGTTGGTACAGACAATCCGTTGATCCTTTTAGTGGAAATATGTGTTGTTGTTTCAAACTGAGTGTCTCATCAGGCGCAAGCTTAGAATATTTAGGACAAATTAACTCCTTAGCATGGTCAGGTCTAACCTTCGCTTGGCTATCCATTAACATCCCCCCTAAAACACATCCTGCCTTTAGGAATGTCCAGGATATGTACAAGCCATGAATCTGGGGGAGTTAGTAAGAAGGTGATAAATGTCAATGTGCTGAATGACCAAATGTGTCAGAAGCCTCCCAGTATAATTGACAGCATGACAGACGGTCCTCGTCGTACATGAACAGATCCCTCTCACATTTAAAAGGCAGTAGCGGTAAGGAAGGTGCGAAGGACACACTGGGAGGACTGTCAGCAGCCTTAAGCTGAAGTTGTACTAAAGTATATGATACTGCATATCCTCATCTTGCAGTATCACTGAAAGATGGCGATACGCCGCCAGATTATAGTCAGCCAGTTTACAATAAGGTGCAAGTCTGTCTGGATTGATTCAATACCAACATGGGCCTATTCTCTGACCCCTGGAACTGAAGCTTTATTCTCTATGATATTATCTTATTTCGAAACTTTGCAAATTAAATCAATGTCCTAATTTCATAACCGGGTAACATCCTGTCTCAAGCATCCTTTCACTTCCTCTGCCTGTGATTACTTTCATTATGTTAAAAGATGTCTACCACAGTACTACTTTATAAGCAGCCCACTGTCGAATTCAGAACATGCCTAAGGCAGACATATTAATATGACAGACTCGCTATGCTAAGGTTAAAAGTCCAGGTGGATAAAGGTAAGTCTGTATGATTCTTATTTTTGTGGGGGAATTGGCCATCTTGTGTCAGATGAAGATTTTTGACCATGGAGGTTTCTGACCGGCAGTTAGGAAAATATATATTGATCAGTAGCTTGAATTCTATGAGAGAAAGGTATAGTTTTTTTTCAGGCAGCATGTGTTTTATCCTATCTTGACTCTATTTTACAATCAGATATTTCTTCCTACACCTTTTATCAATGGCAAAATTGACCTTCTTATATCCAATGAAGGTTTCTGGCCGTGGAGGTTTCTGACTGGCAGTTATCAAAATATATATTGACTTGTAGTTTGAATTCCTTCACAGAAAGGTAAATTTTTTTGGGTCAACATAGGTTTAATTATATCTTGACTCCATCCAACTGTGAAAACTCATTTCTCACACATTTTATTCCTGGTACAATTGGCCATCTTGTTTCTAATGGAGGTTTCTGACAGAAGCCACATTGGAAGAATTCTGAATTTGGAGGTATCTGACTACCAAATGAAGCACTTTGAATCTTTTAATGTGTTCTGGGACATGCATTAAGGAAAACTTTGAAGATGCTATTTTAGGTTTATTATAAGTAAATGATCTGGTTCACCTTGTAAGTGTAGATAAGTTCCAAATTTCTTTTGGGGGCAGCATAATTAAGTCTGCCCGCCCCCCTGTTTCAACACACCTGTTTCCACCACTACCCTATCTGATGTCTGACAGGACCTACAATACAATATTGTAGGTAGTAGAGTGTGTGTTTATTATGTTGATAGGGTGAGTCTATAGCAGCACTTATGTCTTTATCTGACATGGGCTGAATACCAAATCACTAAGTAAGAAGTAACATTCTTATCTACAATATACACATTGGTAACGGTCATGCTCTGAAATCATAAGGATACTCATATTTACTTCATGGTTCCTCGTGGTTGACGTAACTGCCCTAGAGAATATTTACAGCGATCCTCAGTTATTTGAGCCAAAAACTAGGAGTACATTATGAAAGGAATGTGAAATAAATCATATTGCCTAGGAAAGACCAAATATCACATGGTGCAGGTAATTGCCCCATAGCAGCTTTATATCCAATTCAGATACCGGAAATACAGGATCATGATATCTGAACAACATTCCTACATGTCTACATTTTGTTGATTAACTCGTCAACAATCATCTTACGTCTAGATAATTTAACATTGGAAAATCACAGCAGTAAGGTTTTACTCACAGGCCAGGAGGGTGTTGCTTCTATTGTAAAAAGAGCTGTGAGTGTGTGCCCTCTTTTCTAAAGATGTCGTGCACTGCTTCACCTAAGTACTTGCACTCACCACATTAGTCTGAAAAGTCACCTGGCTGCACTACCAGGTACCTACTGATGTCACACCCTCTATAATTTATTATACTGATTGACTTCTCCCAACTAGGTACCTACTCAAATCCCCCTTTTTTAGCACCGTACTTGAATGACCACTTGTGAGCAACAAAAGGGACAAGTTATAGCTACATGAAAAGAAAGGACTGGAAACAAGGGCATTTTTAGCCAGCTCTTCCTTTTACTATAGGAGCAACACCCTCCAGTCATGCATGGATACTTGCTCCAGCAATCCATGATCTGGTATGGGCAGATTGGTAATACAAGAACTGGATTCAATGAAGGAAAATAATGAGAGAAGCAATCTTCCACCTGTCAGTTTTACACAGGCTGTTGAGCAGTGGATACTTCTACACAATAAAACCACCCGGAGCATCTGACTGGGAATGTAAATAGAGTAGATGATAGATGGCAATATCAATATGAGAACTATTTTTCACACATATTTCTGTAAAATTGAATATTTTCAGCTTATCCTGTGCCTCAAAATTTGGAATCCATACATGGACAATTGCAATTTTTTTTGCTCGAGCACGGAAGAGAATACTAGGACCTCCAGAAATAGATCCTCTACCATTCCGAGCAAATTGTTGTCATCTGTCGCCATGATTGGTCATCAATGGTGACTCCTTTTTGAGTGATAACTCATTCCGTCATCTTTCACCACTGTGTGTTAGACTCACGTGGCATAGCAATTGCTATTCCTGGTGATCTTGTGCTATAATGACACCGTGTTCCATCTAGCGATATGTGTGAGCCACTTCACACAGGTTGACGAGGACTCACGACAATTTGCTGGGTTCTGTTCCAGGCCAGGATGCCTATAAATAGAGGCTGTCCCTATGAACAGCATCAGGATGGATACAGACTGTTGTATTCTCATAGCTAGCTTTGTCTGTTGATCTTGACGTATTCCATATGAATTACCATGCATTGTGCACCACACTGTACAAGTGTGTGATTGGTTTATATGATTACTCCTTAAGATATTATCAACTGAATAAAAACTGAATGACCTCCTAGTTGTGCTAGTTCGGCAAACAGGACTTTCTTCACTATCCATATACCCCTACTAATTTTGTAAGTTTTTTATATTTCTCTGAAAGTTTCCTTTGGGTAGTACAACTTCTGACATTGGTGATATCCCATGTCAATCTCTTTCTCATCAGTCTTGAAGCAGAATTCCACCCAGCTTTAACCAAGCTCTTAAAACAGATAAAGTGATTGAAGGACGTTTGATGCTTTCTTTAAAGTGGAAGGAATTAGGAGTGGTGAGAGAGGATCAAACAATAAGTGCTTAACATTGGGATCCTTTTAATGTTATAGATATGCAGAAATAAAGTTAGATGCAAGGTTTAAAAGAATTCAAGTTAAATATTCATTTGTAGGTGAAGGGACCTCACACTAGGATTGGGAAAGGCACATTTTCTACTTTCTAATATAGTGGTAACAGTAACCTTGATTCTACAGGGTATAGAGGTTTTATGCCATGGCAGATACGACCGTTACTATAGAACAGTACTGGACATGTCGTATTCAATGGGGGGATAGAATATAATGTGCCCGTATTCAATGGCTGACGATCATGTGACCTGTGCAATAAAAACAACTATATATTGTTGAATTACTTTAAATTAAAATCAAACCTGTGTAGCCATGGTATAAATGCAAATGTCCACTTCCATGGAATATTTTTGCACCGTATTCCCAGAGGTGGTGCTGCCCGTATTCCACGAAGCCATCTGAGATTTAAGCACTCCTTTGGTTGCTATGGTTCCCAGATTACTGTCAAGAGGTTTCCAGTGTTAACTGAGACTGGTTTCCCTATTGGTTATTTGGTTGAAAATTGGTAAAAATAAAAAACACGTTTAAAAACGTTTTTTGCCAAGTGGGAGGTTTTCTGTCTCCTTAGAGTGACTGGTCTGACATTGAGGTTGGGCCTCTGTGGAAAACCCTCTTTAAACACAATTTTGCATCTTCCTGTCTTTGAGAAAGACCAGCATGTAATGAGCCATGGAGATCGGGGAGGTAGTAAAAAGGTGGTAAGATTAATGCTCTTATGTTGAATGACCAGTAGTAACAGAGACCTCCCAGCAGCACTGTCAGAATTACAGACAGCCTTCGTTGTCCATGAACAGATGCCTCTCACACTCACATTCACTGAATATTGGTACTAAGGAACGTTGACAAATTGGGAGGACAAGGAAACTGTCAGAAGCCTTGCTTTGATACATCTGAAAGAGCTTCAGGTTGTTACAATTGTAAGTTTTATCAATAAAACAAGGAGGTGGCAGATCCAATAAGATAGGGAGGTAAGACTATCTCAATCTCCTGTATCGGCACTGTATAAGCACTCCGCTGGTGTAGCCTGCGGTTTACCCACATGACTGTAGGACTTCATGTAGTGAGTATTCTGTCGTATTGTATATCGTATACTCTCGTAACTTCCGGTCACAGACTTCCGGTCAGTATTTTCCGCTCAGACACCTCCACACAAAGGAGTTGGCAGTTGACTTGATCACACACACTGAATCTATTGTCCTAATAAAACATGAAGAACCCAGGATCTAGTTTGGATTAATATCATATCAACACATGCATATGATATGATCCACTTGGTGAAGATGGCTTTGAAGATGTCGTTATTTTACTAGTATAGCTACAGTCATAGGAAAGTTTCAAAATGATTGAACAACTGACAAGTGTTAATATTGTTCATTAGAGTCTAATGCTGGATATCTAGAGTAGCAACATAGATAAAGAAATTTAGTAAATGAGCCTGTTCATAGTGTGGAAAGCACTAGGGTAACTGGCAGTTACCCCATCCGACATGGCAGGTTCTTTCTTACCAAATAGAGAAAATTTATTGTTTTGTCATACCATAGAGTATAAGATCAAGATTATAGCGACTGACACGAGGCCTAGATTTCCTAATAGGCATAAGACATGCACTGCAGATTACATCGTCTTTCAGAAAACAAATTATGTTTTTCAAGTACGTCGAAGCCATGAGGTATGAATGAGATAATTACTTCAACTAATTACATTATAATTTCACCATTAACCATGGCACGATTCAGTGAATGGAAGCAGACTACAGTATTAGAAATAAACCTAGAACTGTCATCTGTCATTACAACTACATCTATTAATTGTTCATAATGTTAAATTGATAAAGCTCACATAATGATGCTTCTAATACAATTAACAAATAGGTACGGTTCCCTTTTTCTTATCTGTGAGGACTTAGTAATGCATTGTAAATACACATTTGAAATATGGGCATTAGACTGAAATGACAAGGTGTGATTCTGTCAGTTTAGGTTTCAAGAATAAAGGATAAAACAGTGTTACAGCCATTTGTTTAGGGGACTGATGATATTCATACAAATGAAGTCCCAGGGAAACAGCTCCAATACCAGGCACACAGTACTTGTCTTCTAGTACTTTGAGAGAGTTGGGATCTACTGTGGGTGCTCACTGTGAGACTGAATAGTAATCAAGGTGGATGATATCAAAATCTGATTAATGGTAAATAGCGATTATCTCAGTGGTATACAGTATGTATTGGCTAGGACTCAGGGAATGTAAGAATAAATAGAGAATCTACGGACCACATGACCAAATGGGGGCCTCTAATTGGCTGGTGGTCCAATGGGCAATTTCCCTCTTATGCCTACATTATTAGCCGATACATACTCTACTAATTACCTGCTTGAAGATACCGCTTTAATCAAACTGCTTAATTGAACACTGTATCACAAAAGGGTGTTGTTTTTGCATCACTATGCATGCAACATTTATTGTCCTAGCAACGTTAATCAATTAAATGCTTGCCTCTCACCAGTTCAGTACTGTTGGGATAATTACGGTCTCTCTCGCTCTTTGGATTTAATAGTTCATCCTCACTTCTCCCAGATAGACTGACTCCTGAAATAAGAGAAATTAGTGCCATGGCCCCTGCATCGTGGTAGACTGTTCTTAAATGCAGGGGGGTAATATAAGTAAATAACTCTCTAGGATCCATCATGGGGGATGTGGGATGAAAGCAATTTTCACTTCAAGACTATGCTGTGCTGCGGTAATGTCTGACCATGAGGTTTTGTGTGTAATTGATCACTCGTATAGATCCATTGGTTAAGAATGTGCCTAAGAAAGATGGTGTCATACACAACTACTTCATAAGGACCTCCTGGTGGAGTTCACAACACGCCTAAGGCTGACAGATTAATATGGCAGACCTGCTATGCTAATGTCAAGGTGGATAAAGGTCAGTCTGTATGATTCGATCAGTCTTTGCTGTCGTCCATTAGTGTCAGGGGTCCATGTTCAGGTGCTTAATCATCACCGTCAAATCACTTAACCACCCATGGTAATAAACCCATGGAGAAGTCTACTCAGGAGGCCATTTCTTAAGCTACTAAATTCTGCCTGTGTCCACTGCAAATTGTGGCCTGTTTCATGACACTTTTGACGTTGCCTAGTAAGATGGTATCACTAAGTGATGTGACGTTGCTAAATAACATGATGTTGCGCCAGAAGTCACCACTCTCCCAGCAGATACTCTCAGAGGTTTGAGTTGAATAGCAAATTTCTCTGGAACTAAACATTACTTCTTCACATGTTAACCATCAAATTAAAGGTCTCGAATAGTACAATTCAGATCTCTGGCCATTGCTCAGCTTCCTCTATAAATAACATTACGGAGGGCAGCAATCTATTTCAATAGAGGGCCTCTTCGTTAAGCTTTTTCAGTTTCATTGTCATTAAAGATGCATTTATAGAGCCTTGTAGTGATCTAGTGGTCTCGAAGAGGTCTACAGCAGCATGTGGCTGAAACGTCAAAGGAGCAACTACAAGACCCAACAGAACTGTAGGACAGACTTTGACTGCCAAAAGGCTGGAATATATAATATGAAGTCGTGTGCATACAAAGTGTAGGAGCTGTCACATGTTTTTACTTGAGGAAGGAAGAAAAAGTGCAGCTTCCGTTCATAAGATAGACATCATAACTATAAAGTAGTTATTTAGGACTCCATGGCATCTCACGTCTAAACCATTTAAAGGCTGACAGTGCTTAAATGAATGATGCAGATTGGTGTCATGATGCATGAATGCAGCCCTTACAAGCAGAAACTCACTGCTTAATGCTAACCATTGGGCAAGATGTACTTTTTTCAGTGGTCCTTAAGCAGAAAACAAACATAGCGCGGTTCCCGACGCACGGACCCAAATCAGATAATGCCTGGTAGAGGTTTTCTGACGCCCTGACGCATACATTGGCATGGTTACTGCCCTCCATGTGCACGCGACGCGTGATGTTTGTTTTCCGCTTTAAATGATTTTCATTGATTTCTACCCCACTGACCTAATGTGTGGGTGATACCTCAATAAATGCATTGTGAAATAGAGGTAAATTTGAACCACACACTTCATAGAAGTCTGTACGGTTGCAATTCCCAGGATCTTATTGATCTCAACTATAACCCTGGTCTTATTCAAAGACCTTGTAGTTACGCAGACCTATACCTTTGCTAGTTCTACTGTAATTTGCAGGTTGATTTAACTGAAAGCTGGAATTCCTACAGCTACATGATATATCTCATAATGCACCCTGACATTATTTGTCAGTTTTAACCTTACAGTGTAGAACTAGAAATGAGTCACACTGACAGAATAGGATAGGGGGATCAAGGCTCTGATACATGTATTCCACACACACAGTGCTGTATCGTATTAACATCAATTCATTGGCAGTGACATAAATTGCATAGGTTGGCCTACTTTGCAAAATTTAACTTATGTCCTCCCAGTATAAACTGAAAATAATGTTGCAGAGCTTGAATGAATTCTTCAAAAATTATTCTTCAATAAACTGAAAACCACTGTTTATTTATTTGTATGTAACTTAGAAATTCAGATAGGCATAGAACCTGTGGATTGCTCCCTTAAGGTAGTGCTTAGTATGCAGTAAGAAGAGTGCTTTTAGACACAAGTCTGTGGGTTCTCTGACAGGGAGATTTAGTACTTCTCGTGGACTGAATATAGATGATCAGGGATACATTTGTTTGCTTTAAGGGTGCTTCTCACCTGTCACTGATACAGTGCAAAGGTGTGTGAAAAATACTGAAACAAAATCTGTTGCTCTTTTACTGAAGATGATTTTCTTGGAAAATCAACAAATTTTTGCTTAAAAAAAACAACAACAATTTTGAAATAGGTTTCATCTTCTGCTTGTCTAAATACAGATTTACACTTTGTTAGTTGCTTTTCCTCATTTCCTCAATGCAAAGCCTAATCATTTCTGTGTAAAATTGTATTTGTTCATGGATTTTCTTTTTGCCTATTTGAAGTGATGATCTGAAATATATGATTAGGAGTAAGAGGAAATGTATTGACTTTTTATCACACAGCATCCTAATTATCTGCCTTTTACAGGGACAAAAATACCCTTCTATGTCATTACGTTTTATGTTCAATAAAACTACCTTCTCTTAAAAGGGACTCACAAAAGTCACAATGCAGCCAAATGATAGTTTGTTGCCAGAAGTGGTGCTATCGAGGGAGTATAATGATGTGAGAGATGCTGACTCATTAGGATGAGGGCTTAGGACATCACTAGCTAACATTGGCCTATTCTCTTTAGCTGGACCATCTAATTGCACAGGGGGGATGGTTTCTAGATAGGCTTAGGGCAGCTGTGTGACTGAAAACCCCTGGGTAGTAGTCCTTAGAAGGGGCAAGTTGAAGATCTCTATCAAGGATGGTATAGGGAACCTATACTATCTTTGATCTCTATGACAAGGTGGAAAGGCCAAGACTGTTTCTATGCACAGCATTCCTTCCCATTTTGACACCGCTAATGGCTCAGCTCCAAATTCTTTACCAAGGTCTATTGAGCCCACTGTGTGTCCTAACGTAGGTAAGTATACAGCAACACACAGACATTGATTGGTGAAGGCCTCTTTCCCTGCTCACACACTGCATGGTCTAAGGACATACCACAAAGGTTTCATTAGATTGTCCACACATTTGGCACTGTACCCGAGTCCATCTATGGAGCTTAGCTGTCACTGTCTGCTAGCCAGAGCTGATACATACATCTTGCATTCAGCCAGTCACTGTGTGAGTGCCATTACCTCAGGAGGTCATTTCTCAACACACTCTGACTGCTTACTTTAAATTTGCAGTCGGATTGTATAATCAAATGACATTACAGGCTAAGTGTATTGGTCATGTGGGGCCTGTGGCAATACAGCTGCCCGTCCAACTCCTATATGATTGCTACATAAGTGTTAATTGTGCAGACCCATCTTACGGCAAACCTATAATCACAGACTCTATTTTTTCTATTATATTCAGATAAGTACTCTGATACCACTCATGCGTCTCCCTCTTTCTTATGCCTACCTTCAAAGTGAGCAGTCATCTCAAATCCCCTAAGTAAAGTAACTTGGATTTAGGTAATCAGCCATCCCCAAAATCATCAAGCATAAAACTTATAATTTCACACAGGACATTGTTCCTGGGCCGAAATGAGCCTCTATTGTGTCTGAGTCTGTAACCCATACAATACTGTCTCTTTGTATTGCCTCATATCTCGGGAACCCACTTTGCAAGACATCTTGGTTGCCAGCTTGGCCTAACTAGGGTAACATGTAATAGACCAATGCTGAAAGATTGGCAGATGTTGAGAATCCCTGGTGGTATGTCTGTATACATGATGCTGGTATTGGATTTAAGTCGTATCACAAAAAGCTAGTCAACTCTGTCGTGCATCTTGCAGGGTTCTATTCCTGGAGAACTGGCCAGCCAAAATGTCTAGCAAAGTGATTCGGGGTTGTAGGATATCTACCACTCCTGAAGGCATTGACAGGTTTACTGTACAACATAGGTACTGAAAAGGACTACCTGGTGAAGATGTGAGTATTTATAGAGCATAGAAGGGCTTATCATGATTAGATCTACAAGGTTTCCTTACACTCACCTTTCAGATTTGCCACCAAAAGGTTTATATTACAGACAGTGAGGGGATCAGTGTGGTGTAAACATAGAGGGACATGACCAGGGTAAATCTACACAACTGTCCTGCAATTTGCCCTTCACCAATTGAGCTCTCACTACAAACGTTTACCTATGTCGCATTGCAGACAGTGGGGGGTCAGAGATTGTAGATGTGACCTGATTGAATGTACAGGGTCAGCTTCTGTTACATTACGAGCAGTGGTGGATTATAGGTTAAAGATATAGAGGGGCATGACATGATTGAAACAACAAGGATGGTTTACAGTCTAGCATTCTGCCATTTAGTTGTACATTTACAGGTGAACACATATTACATGACAGATGGTGGAGAGGGTCAAGTTATAGACACAGTGAGATGCCGACTTAAATAATCCTACCCGTAATTCACCTCCTTTATTGGATGGGTAAACTGACTCTCATGTAGAACAAAAAGATAAGACCAACCAAAGGAATAACCCCAAAAAATAATAAAGAGTATGTTCTTGTCTATAAAAGGGCCTTCATGGGCACATAACTTGCCTATTACTAGCTTCATCAATGAGGACAGCAAAATGTCATTGACATTATCAATATCATTTATTAGTCCCTGGAGAAAATTAAGATTTGTCTAAAACAAAAGGCAATGCTGCATACTTGTGTGCAGGACCCTTGACCACATAATCTTGATCCTGAGTCATGAATTGCTATCCTCTCTAGATTTCATCATGTTAAGAAACCTTTCATCTAATCTTCTTCTAAAGCTACCATTCAAGCATATGCAGACTCTCTTTTGTGAGTCCCTGGTGAAGGAAGCTAGTTTTCTATTTGTGTCTCTAAAGGTAGATAACTTGGATATAAAGTGATAAAAAAAAAACATGAATTTATTGACAGCCACTTCCTCTCCATTAATCCATCCCTGCTGATCCCTGCACTTATCCTGCATTTCCTCTTTCTCGCAAAGGTATGATTATCAGTGAAAATCAACAAAACCGAATGAAAAAACTAGCAAAGATTTACATGACGTTAGACAGTAGGAGACCATTCAACAATCATATAAATAGTCTTTGTGATGAATATAATGAAAAAGCAAAGAACAACAGATTTTAAATTCTGCTTTGTTCAGATGTAATCTTGAAAGCTGTAGCTATTGAGTGTGACTAAGTGCACATTTGATTCTTCCTTCTGTTTTACTGCCTTGTGAACCCTAGGTTTGATAGCATGTCAAGGGCTATTGCTAAAAGTCCCTCTTCTGACACATTCTATTAGATGATGAACATGGTCTCTGTGACCACTTTATTGAAGGTTAGATATTGCATGGTTATCATGAAAATCAGCCCTCAGTCAGGGCTTCGGGCTGATTTAAAGGGCAGTAAGGACAGCAAAGGATTGGTCTTGCAGTAGAGTGAGGTTGAAGTAGTATGTATATGTGCAGCGTACTATGCGACACATCAATTCTGTCACAAGTGGCCATTTTCTATATCAGCCTTTGCCGTGAATCAGGATGACATTTGGCCCAGAGAATACAGTGATATAAATGCAGGCTTATCCATTCTACTGATGTCCACCAGTTACAAAATACTCCAGCACCAAGGAGCCAGGCATCTCTAGGGACTCACTGACCCAGATGAACCAGAGGTCGTCACCTCTATTTTTGTTCTTTCACTTTTTGGAGGCCATTTCTCAATGTACTACGACTACACACAGCCACTACAATTTAAAAATGCCAAGAATAAGCCATGCTATCGTAGGAACTGCCCTACGACTGCTCACTACGATTAGCAGCTATGCAGTAATTGCATAAGTTTTAGTAGGGCAGTCGTACTGGTGCAGACATTAGGGACTACTAGTGCATGGTACTGTTATGGCCAAATTATTAGGGTCTCACTACGATTTAAAGGGCAGAAGTCGTTGTGTGTTAAGAAATGGCCTCCAGCTTTTTTCTCTCTGTAAAGGTATGCCGTCTTGTAACATGTACGGCAACATTGCCATACACAATATGATCTTAACCTTTCTACTCATCCTCAGTAAATCTCAGCAACAGCTCAGCAGAGATCAATTGACACAGATATATCTGTACACTAAATCCAAAAAAGGGGCAAGACTCAACTCTTAAACAGAAGTAATGTAAACCTGTATATTTCCCTCTGTCCTCACAGAACAGATACTATTATTGCGAGTCCAGTAGGATGGAGAGGAGCAATTTAGAATGAAGTCTTGTCAGAAGGTCACCTGCCAGTTGTCTGATTTAGGGTCTTGAAACAACCTGACAGACATATCATTTTTCTATATCAATGGAGGGAATTTCTATCAAGCAGATAATTGGAAATCTGTAGTGAGCTGGTGTCGATGGTAATGACTAAAATGGCAATGTCTTCAATTTCACTTTTACTGCCAGTCTATATTGATCAGTCAACTGTCAAATAAGGGCAAAAATATGTAGATTTCCTGATCTACTTGCTAGGGTCTAGTCTCCTCAAAGTATAAAACAGCTGTACAGACCGTGCATTTACACAATTATCACTACCAGTTATTGATACCCAATATCATATTTCCACAGACCTTACATCAGCTGAGGAACATGATACCTTTAGTAGGATGTGGAATAGGCTACCCCAGATCACTCTTGGTGTGACGTCCATACAGCCCCTTGACTACCAGGTGTACGAATCTAGATCCATCATGGATTGAGGACCAATATAGTAATGCAGACGATAACATGAGTGAGTGAGTGAGTAATAGAGGTTTAACGCCATTTCGACAGCTAAGGTCATATTCATGGTGAGAACTACATTTCACAATTTCACAATGTGTCAGTGCCTGCGCATATGTGCACCACACACCGCCTGAGGGGATAGGAAAGAGGAGAAATAGACCCTTTTAAGTGGGCTAGGGAGGCCCGAGACGATAACATGAAATGCCTAGCATGATTGATGATACTAAATATCAAGAATGGTGAACACTGTGAAATGGGACTTACTTTTAAAGCTGAAAAGCCAAATAAGCATCATGCTTCTCTCACTTGATTATTGAAATATTGTCAAACATTGCCCTAACTGGAGCCAAGTGAAAAGAGGACCGTAGGACCAATACCTTGTGCCTTCAGATTGTAAAGGATGAACAGAAGAGCAAAAAGTAAATCTAATCTTATCTCTTAAGATATCTGAAGTTTAACTACTATAGCATTCTTACCCTAACAGAGAAAAAAGATCCCTGAAGTGCATTTGTCATATTAAAATGGCATTCCAACTTTTCTTACTTTCTTTAAATTAGGTCATCCCCAAATCACCTCAAGTTCAGTCAAATGAACAGCAATACAGTTTTAGTCATAAACCAGTCATGCATGCAGCAAAGCTTGCTTTAGCGATACATAATCTGATAGGGGCAGTTTGTGAATACTGAATACAAGAACTACTTTCAATGCAGGCAAAAGATGAGAGAAGCAATCCTGTACCTGTCAGATTTTACACAGCCTGGTGAGCAGTGGATATGGATAAACAATAAAAACACCAAGAGCATCTGAATAGGAATGTACCCAGCAAATTGTCGTCATCTTTCGCCACTGTGTGTTAGACTCACATGGCATAGCAATTGCTATCCTGGCGACGTTGTGTTCCATCTAGCGACATGTGTGAGCCACTTCACACAGGTTGACGAGGACTCACGACAATTTGCTGGGTAAATAGAGTAGATGGAAATATCATGTGAGAACTACAAGGTGAATGGAATAGAAGAAAAGAAACAAGGAATTACAATGGGATTGGTTCTCTTGCTATGAAGGGTACTTGAACATTCCTATATTTTTTCAGATCTCACTGTTAAGTCAAATTAGTTCAGCTTAACCTTTGCCTCAGAAGGTATAATTTTATGGTTTTCGTCCATGCATGCAAAATTGCATAATTTTTTCTTGAGCACAAATACAAAACTAGAACCTCCGGAGGCTACTTCTCTATCATTCTGTTCCATGGCCAAGATCCTTTGAAATAGAGACTGTCCCTATGAAAAACATCAAGTTGGATACAGACTGTTGTATTTCTTATAGTTAGCTTCATCTGTTGATCATGATAGTGTCAACGAGTCCGTAAATGATGAATAAGGATGAATACAGACGAATCAGGAATCCAGTAGATATCCACTTTATTCATTGAAGTCCACGAGGTATAGTTGGTGATACAGTATAAAGGTGCCCAACAGTGTCCAAGCCTAGCCCTTGAGCCAAGGGCCTTGGTCTCACGTGAGTGTGTGAGGTATGAAGTATGGAGGTGGAAAGATGAGTGAGCTGCTCCCTCCACAGGTATTTGTAGTAGGAGCTGCTCACCCAGCTCATCCTAAAAATAGTATCAGGTGAGCTAAATATAGTAACTGGGGAACTCCAGTGCAGGTATGTAGGGGGGATCCCAAACATAGCACTGGGGTTCACAGAGTTCAGTGTGGTTCTAAATATAGCTGCTGGGAACTCCCGGTATGCTGTGAGCTGCTCATGATCAATGGGCATGTCCTCCAGCAGGAGGAGTTGTTTCTAAACATTGTCTGCTAGGAATTTCCAGCATGCAGTGGGCTGCTTGTGATTGACGGCGTATCCTCCAGTGGGAGGAGGCGGGGTCACTGAGTGCAGTTGATACCGCCAGCCTTTGGTCTATGGGTATGGCTTGGCTTGTGGGTAGACTCGGACACTGGGTTACATGGTAGAGTCAAAGGTGAAAAATAAATATGATAAGTACAATACCTATAACGGTCTACTGACAAATCCCCACATTCCTACTCGATTCCACGCGAGGTTTTAAGGAGGAAGTTCGTGAGAAAAGGTCTACTGACCATATGTTTGATGTGTAATAATAGGTATTACATCTTATCATTTAAGTTGAAAGTTTACAGTATTAAGGAGATATTTAATATTGGTTTTTGATTGAACATGAATAATTTATAAACAGTACAAAACGAAACTGTGCCAAAGAGGTGTTGTTTGTAATTTTGACAAGAAGAATATGAAGAATTCAGGTCGTGGTAGGATACAAGGGCTGGATTATTTATCTAGTACTAAGGTTTACACAAGGATAGAGGAATAAAAACTATCCTAAAACATGCAGTTATTGGCTTTAAGGCAGACCTTGAGGTAGACACGTTAATACTGAAGTTTGTTTCAGTACCGGTAGGCACTTATTATTTAGGTCTTGAGCCAATATACAATACAATATAATAAATAAAAACAGAGGTAAGGTAATTGATGACTGGCAAGTCGATCAATCATTCCTTATAATACTGGTAAGGCTTAGGGAGTCTGAAGGCTTTTAGGTGATATGTTTAAGGAATTTTCTAAAAAAAAAAAAAAAAAATTTTGGATTTTTGGTCTTTTATTTATCTGTAGAAGTTTCTGTTAATTTTGTAGAAGGTTTGTCTTAGTCAATGGGAAATTTAGCATGTTTAGCCTTCAGTCTACCTGGGGTTATCATTTGCTGAAAAAGGACGAGGTTAATACAAAAGTAAATGGAGGCTCTGGCTGATATTTAGTTTGGATCTCAATTGATCCTGCAAAGATACTGGTTGCCAGGGCTTCCTTGTAAAAATTTTTAGAAAAATATAAACTAGCTAAAACCCATAAATATTTGACATGGTTGGGTTTGAAAAGGTACAGTGTGAAAAAGAAAAGAACTTAATGGCATCTTAAGATCACAAAAACCTGCTGCCTGGCTTGTGTTCTTCATAATGTTCTTATAAAGGAAAATAAATGTAAAAATGCAGCGTGTTTTCATGGTTATGTATCATAGCCCTATACAAACAAGAAAAACTGGCTTTAAAAATCAGTTGACTAGGCTGACTGAGTCAGTGTTCATAGTGTCCATGGGCGGTCGGTGAGTGAAGTGTGTCTCTACACTTTTAGTCCATAATTTTAAAGACAGTTTTAAAAATAAATAAAATAAATAAAGGATGGTTATTGAAATTATTTTCTCCTTCTATGGCGACTTTGGTTTGCAAGACCCTTTGGTGGTGGGTCTTGGTGGTTAAAGACGTTTGGGTTGAGGGAGCGACCTAGTGAGGGTCTTCTCCTGGATCTGGATTTTTTGGTGTTGGGGACAAAGTTTACGATTTTGCTGAAGTGCATTCTGCTAGGCTTGCCTGAGTCAGGCTGCAAATTCAGATCGGAACTGTATGCGGGGTCCATGTCTATTGGTTCTGCTGAGAGGGAGGTGCTAGAGTCACTATCCTCCTCAGATGAAGCTTGGTTAATTTTGGGTAGGGGTCTCCAGACCTGGGTCGAGCCAATTGTTTTGAAGGTTTCTGGTCTATTGTCTTTGTTGATACTGCATGGGCAGCTGTAGCTGTACATTAGGTGGGGACAATTTGTTCCCAGGGTGGCAAATCTAGTAGGTGGCCCTATTGGAGAGCAGACTCGTGTGCTCCAATGGGGCAGGCCGGTTGGTATGGGCGTGCCTGGTCTGCTGTTATCTCCTGCTGGCCTGTCAATGCGGTCTCCGCCTCCTCGATTAGGTCGTTGGCCTCTGTATTGAAAAAACAGAACAAGAGAAGGGGGATTTTTAGTTGTAGGGTCGATCATAGTGAATGGATTACAAGGCGACCAACAAAAATACCAAATTGACAGGTAAGGCAGTGAATCAGGCAGTGCATACTGATGTGCAGTGTCACCGAGCCGGTGTAGAGTTATGGCAAAAGGTGAGCGGGAAACTGGAATATCCAGGGTCCAGGTTAGTTCTGCTGCGCGGCGCGGGTAGCGTCACTGCATGGGGATCTGTTCTTATTTAGTTCAAGCGACAAACATTGGCTGGCGCCACTGAGCTGGCGTTTGTTCGGCGTTCGTGAAATGGTATGGGGAAATGGTATGGTGAATGGTGTAGACTTGCCATGTCCTTGTTGGGTCATGTGTAAGTGTCTGTACCCATGTTGGGTTAGGTGTTTTGGGGCCTAAAGGTGGGGTTAATTGGTTGAAATTTTGAATTTTGATGATGCGCTTTTTCGAAAAATAGGTCCAAGAATTAACTTTATGCTCCCGTTTTGGATCCTGATATAAAAAGGAGCGGAGGCTATTTTGGGATCAGAGAGGCGACCGAAATCTTATTGGGAGATACCCTTAACTTTTGACGGCTAAAAAAAGGAGGACATTTTGATTCGGGATGATTGTTCGTGCCCGACTTGTCACCATGCCTTCGGGGTTGGTTGTCCTGGCCATAGTGGCCGTAGGCTACTTCGGGTGAGTACTGACATGAGAGCTGATTTTGAAATTTGAGATGGTGAGCAACTCATTAGTGCGCCGGTGGTCTGACACTGTGCTGTTTCTTATGTTTTTAGTGTCGTGCTTCTGTGGGTTATCGTGGGGTGGTCTCCTCCCCACTGCCACCGGGTCGTTGGCCCTTTTGATGGCCCGGAGGGAGGCTCGAGCGGGCCCTGCACCGTTTTTGGTTAGAGTGGACGGTATGTATAGTCTTAATTTGCTGAATTTTTGGGTTGCGGTAGCTGGGGTTTTATTGAAATCGGGTTAGGTAACTTAGGCTGGAGTTTATTGAATTCGAGTTTGGTAACTTAGGGCTGGAAAGAAAAAAAAGAAAAATTTTGGAATTTGGAATTTTGGCATGAGTGGTGGCTTTTTATAAGTGGGGATATTGATTCTGATTTCAGAAATTCGGTTCGTAGGCGGGCGACGGGTATGATCTTGAAGGATCAGGTCGCGATGATCTATGGGAGGATGATTGATGGAGAACGATGAATAAGAAGAAGAAAAATCAGAAGGTGGCACTGCCAAATGCGGATATATGATTGAACTGTGATTTATATGATGAAAAACTGTGATAACCATACGTGCCATGAGCCTGATTTACTGTGATTTGCCAATAATATATAAGAAGTCCACCACCAGTTAGAAGTTATGTTGTTTATTCTGGGCTTCCAAATTGGCAAGGGTGGGCTTCCAAAACTCATGCGGGGTGGTATTGTTAACTTGGGTCGAAAACAAGTCTAGTGATATTGCTAACACGTGCTTATGTTATTGTTTTGACGCAGATATTGAGTGCGGGTGTCCTGACTGACGTTAAGTTGTCATGCCAACGTGGGAAAAATGAAAGAGATCTGACGTTGGGGAGGCCGACGGCAGTGGTGAGACGCAGCGCCGGCGTTCTGACGCAGCGTTTGGCGGGGAACCAGACGCGACGTCAGAAACAAGATGGCGACGTCTCATCGTGCAGTGGGCCTTCACAGTGAGTCGAAATAACTGTGTTATTGTGGGTCGAAAATGTGCTATGGTACTGGAGATGTTGTTAAAGGTTTTAATTGTGGGTGGGGTCGGGTTTTAGAGCTATTGAGGATGGGGATGATCCCCACATGAAGGTGTTAGATGGGGCTATCCGGTGGATTGGGCGACTGGGAGAGTCCATTACCAGGTTATATGGGGGGTGGCCGGCGGTTAATTGATCCCCACATGAGGATCAAAGTAGGTTTCTGATGAAAACTTACCGCTGGTTGATGTTGAGGGTGGTGTGAGCATCATCTCCGGTTGCTTGTACATGTATTTGTCTTTCTTTGGCTGATGCCGGAGTGGGGTGTACTTTGTGAGCTCAGCCGGGGAGTCATGGCGATCAGCCGGCCAGGACTCACAAGGTAGTTGTATGGCGGGGTCAGTGTCACTGGATGCAAGTTGGAAATCGGGTTGTCCTTCTGAGGAGATGACCACTGTCATGTGGTGAGCTCCTTTTAAGACCCTGTACAGCGGTATTCTCCATAGAAGTGGTACCGGAGGATAGCGCTGCAGCGGGATCTGTCGGACTTGTCCCCCGATTATTGTCCTGATGTCAGACTTCCAATGGAGATCCAGGTGTCTGCCCAGGGGTGCCGTAAGGCGAGCTGGGGAGACCTTAGGGGCTGTGATGGTGGGGGCCCAGAGATTTTGTCCATAGATCATCTTGCCAACGGTGAAATCAAAAGTTTGACCGTTAGCATGAATCTTGGCCACAATTGAAGGTGTCCTGTGGCTGTCCTGTTTGCAGTAGGGCCAGTGTCGCAGGCACCTCTTGGCGGTACTCCATGTGATGTATAGGAGGGTTGCCATTAAAATCCAGGTGAACATGTTTTGGTAGCGGTCAGGCGACTGTACAAAATCTAGATCGGTGTCTGGGGTCGTTTGTGGGGCAGGCCAGTTTTTGTTAGCTTGGCGTATCAGATCTTTAAAACGATCCCAACTTTCCGCATTAGCCATCTTGGGTGTTCGGGTTGCTGAGACTAGTGTGATAAAGCGCGCCAACTGATTGACACGAAGATGGTTTTTAAGGGTTAATGCGCAGCAAAGTAGTGCCAGGAGGGGTGATACCAAGTGTATCCAGGGTGAGAACTGGAGGTGATATCCCAGATGCATCAGGGAGTTGGTGGATAGGAGGGCGGATTGGTCCTTAAGTCCCTGTGCAGCTCTTTTAAGGGTTAGGGTGTCTTGGAAGAGGGGTGCTATTTTTTGATTGTGTAGGTGTTTTAATTTTTCAAAATTGGGCAGGTGAAGGGTCTGGGTAGTGGTTGCCATGGTGATGCCGGAAACATTGGCTGGAGGTTGACCAAAATGTCGCCACAGCGGTAAATTGAAATAGGCCTTTGATATGGGTTCTAGGGTAAAATTCTGGGTGCAAGATAAATCAGAATTGGTTAAAATCATGCCGGCATTTTTAATGGAGCACAGACATGGGACTGAGATGACTGAGTATGCGTTATTTTTAATTTTGACTTGGCCTGAATCTGTGCATTGCAGCATGGAAGTTGGATGGTCAGTTATTAATAGAAAGGTACTTTGAGATAAGGGTTGGATAAGATTTGGTATGGGTGCTGCCATGTGTGCTTTGAAACTGCAGGTATGGTGCACCGCCTCCGGTAGGTCTAAAAATAGGGATAGAGTGCATGTGGGGTGTGTGGCCGACAACAGAGGTAGGGGTAGGTTACAGCTGATAAGGTGACCGAGGTCACACATATCCAGGTCAGCCTGTGTAAACTGTATGTAGTGTGAGTGGGTCTTGGACATAGCCAAGTAGCCAGGAAGTGGCTCCACCTGGGTGTGACCTACTGACTTAGTTTCGGAGGTGTCGAAAGGTACGGGGAAGGTTTCTATTCTAAATATAGAGAAGGTGCTTCCCCCTCTGGTTATGGGTACTGGTATGGTTATTAACAGGCTCGAGTTATGGCTCCAGTGCACATGTACTCGGCGCTGATAATAATAACTTATGGGTAGGCCTTCTAAAATAATGCCGTGGTATGCCTCGTGCAGGAGGCTGGATAAATTGTTTAAACCTAAACTGAGGTCGTCTTGTGTGATGACGGATTGGGGTAGGGTGCCCTCAAGTAGATTATTAATGGTTAAGAGCAGATTTTCCAAGTCGCTTTGGAGGTCAATTAAAGACTCTATTTGAGAATTTGCTGCTGTGAATAACATGGAATAGAAGGTGTCTTGTCTGGATTGGAGTTCTAATTTTAATAATATTGATGAGATGTTAGAATTTAAATGCTCTAATTTTCCGGAAATAAAAGATAGAGCATCATCAGTGTCATTTTGGAATTTTGAGAAGAAGTTGACAGAATTGTAATTAAATTCCGAAATATTTAACAAGAAATGTGTGGCTAATTCTACCACGTGCATTTTGGTGGCTAACTTTTTATCCAGGTCAGACATCTCAGAATTCAAAATATCAATTTCTGGTTGAGTCCCGAGGCCTATTGAAGCTCTTAAAATGTCACCAATGACTTGGCCGGGGGCATTTCTGGCTTTTCTGACGTTTGGAGGTGAAATCAATTTTGACAAGGTTTTTAGTGTTGTTTTTGACTTGGAGAATAGGCTCTGTATCATGTTATCTAGGGCATGGGCTGTGTGCTTAATGTATTGGGGTGCATCAGTGCTGATGAGAGGGCTGAGTAGTTCTGGCTGACTTAGGTTCTGGTCAAAGGTCAAGTTAAGGCTGAAGGTCAAGTTAAGGAGCAGATGTAAGAATATACAGACTGCTAGGATGGCTGCTGCTCTAGAAAATGAGAAAAAATTGAAAATTTTGAGGATTTTGAAAATTTTGATGGTGGGGTTCACTTTAAAAATAACATTAGCTTAGTCACAAATGGGATGTTAGTATGGTCAAGTATTTACAAAGGTCGGGGATTCTGTGGGTGGTAGTGTTGTTTTCACATGAGTGGATTTATGCAGATGGACTGGTGCCTGTTGTCGTTGTCAGGGGCGGTACACGTGCTTGAGCATGAAACCTGTTTATCTCGAAAACAGCAAACTGGAATACTAGGCTGGCTGTATTCCTTATGGCCAATTCGCGTCCAATTCTGGAGTATTGGCGGGGTAGGTCCCTGAGGGGCTGTTCTGACGCTAGAAGCGTGCGAGCACATAAGAGTGCTATGTATGATGCAGATCTATGGTTAAACCTGCCCCATGGAGGCCGGCGGGGATTATCCCCAGCTACAGCGACCATGAAGGCTTTTATGGTTGCTGCTATGGAGTGATTGCTCATGTCCAGCTCCTGTCTTAGCACAGGGCTGCTGAGGTAATGTTTAATATCTTCCTGGGCGAGGAAGGTGATGAGGTGTTGCTGTTCCATGATTATGCTCCTAATTTCAAAAGGATCCATGAGATGGCTCCTGATCCCATGTGGTCCAAGGAGGCTGTGTATGGTCCATGTAGCATTTGGGCCGTGCTTATTTGCCGGTGGGTCCAGGCTGTAAGTCATAAAAGGAAAAAGGGTCTAAGTGGGCTGTGAAAGGGGGGAGAGGTAAAGGTGGGGAATTTGCTTGGCTGAAGAGGTTTAGTAAATTGGATTATCAATGTTAAAAATTATAGGATAGTGGAGAAGTTCTTCCACATTTTACACACACTTAAGGCTCACACCGCCATTGGTTAATAGGGGTACCTGGGCACCATGATAATAAAACTACTATCATGTACAATGCTAGAACGACTGTTAAAAATCCTAAATGCTAAAATAGACCCATAAGATAATCCTACCTGGGCTGGTTGCATGATGGGTCTGCCATGGTCCCTTCCCAGACACTTGTTGCCGTGTTTAAGGTGTGGTGGTATTGGTTGTGGGTTGTGTTGTGATCAGATGTGGGTGGGCAAGCGCTTATAAACCTGAGACTGAGTTTGGCTATTCTCAGTCTGAGATCTCCCATAGGTGGTATGTCTTGCCCTGAAAGAGGCGTAGGCCAAATATTATTGGTGGATGCAAGTGGGGTTGTACGGTCCCATATGCAAATTAGGGTTATCCTGGCCTGGATTGGTTGGTGGTGAGATATTGTCTAAGGATAGCATATTGGGAAGCTTGGCGGGGGGGGGTGTTTTATCCCCGGCCAAGGTGATAAGGTTGCTTATGGCGTCCCTGTGGTTTTTAAAGACCTTGAGGGCAGTGTGTTGTTGATTTGTATATGGCCACCACAGCACTTAAGGGTTGGCAGAGACAGCGGTGTAAACATGGGGTGTGGGTGTCAGAGGTCCATCTTCCTACAATAGGTTTATCATTGGACATAGTGGTCTTGAAGTGGTAACAAGCCGTCGCATGTGTGTATTGAAGTTTATACACAAACCGAGGATACAGCGCTGCCTTGGGCGGTCGGTATGTGGCGTGTGTAACCTAACCTAATTATTTGATAATCCATTTGCCAGTGTTTGGCGTTCCACTTAGAAAGGGTAGGTGTGTGTATATACAGTTAATCAAGGCGGTGTTGATTTTGGATGCATAGGAATTTTTATGGCTGTTAGTATAAATAGGTTGGGCGTTGGTCTGTGACTGTTGCTGTCAGTGTGTTTAAGTGGTTGGTGTATTGATGGTTGATTAATTTGGTTGGGGCGCGTGGCGCCTGTGGGGATTAAAGGAGGGTTGTTTATATGGATGCTTGGTGTTTGACACAACGTCTTATGATCTATAATGGACGCTTAGAAATTTTTCTTGATTTTCTGGAGGGCATGGGGCTGAAGGAGATTATTCCCTTTTTGGCTGGCCTTCCTCTCTTTTTTTTTGTTTTGTGAGTTGTGAGACTCACATTGGAGGGGTCGTCTTGGTCGGGGTCGTGAAGTGAGCTTGTGGGCCCTGATTGTAGCCTTTTTATGATGGCTTTGGCGCTAGCTCTTGTGATTGGTCTCCTCAGCCTTGATACATATACTGATTTCTTCAGTACTTTTCCATCTTGTAGCCTTTTTAGAATAGCTGTAACTGGTGAAGTCATCTTCATTATGATGTAGGGGCCTGAGTATGTGGGTTGCAACTTTTTTGATGTACATTTGATTAGTAGGGTTGGTATATGTAAATATACCAATTGGCCTGTGTTATATGAGCTGAGTTCTGCTGAAATGTCATGTCTGGCTTTCATCTTTTTGTGAGCAGAGATCATGTTTTCTGCAGCTTTCGTTTGAATATCATCCCTAAACTGTAGTAGGCTGGTCATAATTTTCTCCTTGGTGCTTGAGTCTTTTTCAGCTTTAATCAAGGACAAAGCTGCTTCAGTTGGTAGGTGTGTCTGCTTGCCAAAAACTAACAAATTTGGTGAGTAGCCTAGGGCGCTGCTTATAGTATTATTGATACTGAAGATTACAGCTTGCAGGAAGGTTGACCAGTGTTTTTGTGATTTTGATACAAAAGCTCTGAGGGATGATTCTATGGTTTGATGTTGGCGCTCACAGAGACCTTGGGACCTAGACCAATGTGCACTTCCTGTCACATGTTTAATGCCGAACTTTTCACAAAAATATTTGAATAATTTTGAGATGTATTGCTGGGCATTATCTGTGTTTAGTACTGAGGGAGTGCCATGGATACATATGACTCTTTGGAAGAAACCAAGTGCTACAACTGCAGCAGTGTTTTCTTCACTTGTCCAGGCAGTCACATGCCTGGTGGCATGGTCGGTCACCACATGTATGTAGTGAGAGCCATCAGCGGCCTTGGAAAAAGGGCCTATTGTGTCCATGGTGACATGAGAGTATGCTGTGAGTACTGGGTCACGTAGTTTCATTGGAGTTTTCAGGTTTTTGGGTCTCTTTTTGGTGGTCAGGCATGTGTGGCAAGTACCGCAGAAGTCAAAAACTTCTTTAAACATTGATCTCCAGTAATACCTAGCCCTTATGGCTGTATAGGTTTTGACTGGACCTAGGTGTCCACCTAGGGGAGAGCAATGGGTTGCTTCCACTAAAGATTCTGTCCACTTTTCTGGAATTACAATTTGCAGTGTGGGCTCTAGGGTTTTACCCAAGTTGGTATCAGTAATTCTAAAGAGGACTTCATCCAGTAAGATGAATTGGTCTTGGTTACGTAGTATTTGATTCATTAATCCTGAGTCGTGTGGCAGGCTACCTTTTTCAATGTAGTTTGCCATGGAGGATGCAAAAAGGTCTTCTTTTTGGCTTTTAATCAGTGTTTCTCTAGAAGGTGTCAGGGATTGGTGTTTACAGATTTCCTGAATTGCCCTTTCAGCTAGAGGTAGCACACGGCGGGAGAGCTTAGCTCTCTTGGCGTTTGCAGCTTTGATGGAGACCCTAGGTGACCTAGATTTGGCGGGCCTGCCTTTGGGGCGAGGACTGCTGCACTTAGGCTTGAGTGGGCGGGTCTTTTTACTGGGCCCTGATTGGCTGGCTGCTGGAGGTGTGTCATCCTGGGACTGGGACTGTGCTCGAGTGAGTACACACAGGTCAGGATTCACACCTTGCTGCCTTTCTGGGGTGCCCTTTCTTGCTATGACGCCTTTTGGTGGTTTATTTGTGCTTCCCCAAATTTTGCCTCCTTTTAATATTGATCTAGGAGGTCCCAAACAGATGGGATTATTGGGGATTGGGTCGTCTGATCTGAAAACCTTTGTCATGGATATATCTGAAAATTGTACCCTCTTTGGTGGGAGGATAATTTTTCCTTGTGATCTAATTGGTATTGGATCATCAGAGCCAGGGGGATATTTTCTTCTAGACAGGCAATCTGCCACTAAATTGGCTCTACCTTGTAGGTATTTTACTTCAAAATCATAGGACATAACAGTATCTATCCATCTTGCCAATCTCCCATTGGTGATATTCTCCTTTTTGTTGAAGAGGGAGACTAGGGCAGTGTGATCTGAATATACTTTGAAGTGAGTGCCGTCCACATAATGGTGGAACTTTTTGACAGCGAAGATTATCCCAAGTAGCTCTTTGTCAGTTATTCCATATCTGGTTTCCTGAGGTGTTAGACCTCTCCCAGAGAATTCAATGGGTCTATAAAAACCATGTTCATCTACCTGTGTAATAACTGCTCCTAAGCTGAAATTGCTGGAGTCTGTGAAGATGATAAAGGGTTTGTTATAGTCTGGGAATTTTAGGACTGCCTCAGTGCAAATTGATGCTTTGATTTTTTCAAAGGCTGTTTGGCATTGAGTGGTCCATTTGAAGGTACCCTTTGTGGCTTCATATAAGGGCTTCATTATATGGGCAAAACCTCTAATGAATCTCTTATAGAATTGTGCCATTCCATTGAAACACCTAAGGTCGTGGATGTTTTTAGGTGCTGGGAAGGTTTTGACCGGTGAGATTTTGTCTGGGGAAGGTGAGATGCCGTGTTGATCTAAGGTAAAACCTAAGAATTCCATTTTGGTGGTGCCAAATTCACATTTTTCTGACTTTAATTTGATGTTTCCTTTGATGAAAAGTTTTAGCACTTCATCTAGGTCTTGCAGGTGTCTTTCCCATGTGGGGCTGTATATGGCCATATCATCCACATAGGCTACTGCATTTCTGTATTTGCACTTCCTGAGCAATTGTTCCATTACATTCATGAATGACAAACCAGAAGTTTTTAAACCCATGGGTAATACTTTGGCCATATATCTTGTGCCATTGGCGGAGAAGGTTGTTAGAGGCCTTGATTCTTTAGCTAGAGGAATTTGATGGTAGGCGCTGTATACATCCAATTTGGAAAAATATTTAGCACCTGTTCTGCCAACTTGTTGCATGAGGTCGTCTGCTCTGGGGAAGGAGTAGGAAAAAGATTTTAGGTTTTGGTTAACCCATCTATAGTCCACGACTATTCTCCATCCTGAGGCCACAGACCTGTCTCCCTGGGGTTTGGGTACTAAGAAAGCTGGGGAGTTCCACTCACAGGGTTTGGTGCATTCTTCAATGACACCTTGCTGTAAATGTTTATTTAACAGCTCTCTTTGGAAAATCTCTTTCTTGGGTGACATTCTATAGGATGGTCTGTTGCAGGGTTTGAAATCAGGGATTAATTCTAATTTGACCTCATTTTCAACATTTAGTCCTATAGCACTCTCATTTAACACAAAGGCCTCTCTATTTGATTCAACAATGTTTTTGATTTGTTGTTTTTGGGCCTCAGTGAGCTTGTCACATATTGTATATTTTAGAGGGTCGTCCCCTTTGGGTAGCTGATCTAGGGGATCATCTCCACAATTGATGGGGAGCATGTCTTTGTCAGAGATTATGCTGTTGAGGGAGTGTTGGCTGTTCAGTTTTCCAATGGGAATGGCTTTGTTTAGATTGTTAAGTGCAAAAATGCCTAGGTTCATGTGCTTTTTGATATTGATGGAAAAATCATTTGGGTTGGCCACTGTTACCGGTATGATTTTTCTTGTTGACCTTGGTTCAACAAGGGCGTGTTTCATTAGTACCGGTAATGTCGTGTCAACATTTTCTGTGATGCCTGTTTTACCTATTAAGGAATCAGGTCCTATGACGATTGCATTGAATGTGGATTCAGAATTTGGTGGCATGGTTAGGCCTTTGGCTGCTCTAATGAAGTGTGGTGAAGGGGACTTGGTCCCAAAGGAAATTTTGGCCCTATATTTGGTCATAAAATTTACGCCAAGAATTATGGGGTGATTTAGCTTTGGAACAACATGTAGTCTTGTTTTAAACTCTGTGTTATTGATTAGGAAGGTTATAGTGATGGAATTGTTGACCTGAACTGAGGATTTATCAGCTAGTAGGATAACCATGCGAGATCTCCTACCATGTCTGAAATTGGGGGTTGATATGATTTTATCTGCCATTTTCTGGCTGATAAAGGAAAGGGAGGCTCCAGAGTCTACAAGGGCTCTGTAAGAACTGCCGTTAATATCAACATTAACTGCGCCTTTAGTCAATTCAGTATTAATGTAAGAGGTCTTACCTTGCTGCCCATACTTACTGGTCTCGACTTTTAATTGGAGGGTGGAAATTCTCTTGTTCTGGTTCTCATAGAGGTCCTCACTGTCTGATGAGGAGTCTTCGTCACAATTCACAGGCTGGGGGTCGTGGTTCTGTTGTTCTGCTGAATTTAATTCTGCTCCATCATTCATGTGTGAAATATGGCATGTGGGGGACGTTCCAATTTTGTTGTCCAAGGTGGGGGCGGGGCTGTAAGATGCATGGTGGCCCTCCCCTGTGTCCTATTCAATATTGTCATTGTAGTGTTCTCCTTGTCCAGAATCAGGAGGTTGGTTGTCAGGATGGTTGTCTCCTGTCTTTTTGTTGTCATTTCTGCCTGGTGTTGGGTCCCTGGATTTCTTTTGTTGCTGGGTCCAATCATCAGGGATTGGGAAATCTGCTGGGACCAGTAGTTTCTGGAAGGACACCTGGCGGGTGTTGGTGGGGGTGGAGGCAACAGGGATGAAAACAAAGTTGTTTCTTGTGTCGCTGGATTTGGACCTGCTTTTGTTTCCTTCCTGAGATTTGCTCCTGCCTGGCGACTGATACCTGTTCTTGGAGCCTGATCTGCTGTTTGAGCCGGATCTGGGGTTGTTATAACCTTGTTGATTTTGGTTGTATCCTGACTTAGGTTTATCGTCATACTGCTTATTATTGCCATTTCCAGGGGGCTTGTTGTTATAACTGTTGTTATTGTACTGGTCCTTCCTGGATCTGTTATTGTTGTTGTTGTTGTTGTTCCTTTGCCCATTGTAGTTATTATAGTTCATGGCGCACAAGTCTGAAGATTGGTTTGAGGCATGGGCTGCTTTGGCTGCTTCCATGACCAATTCTTGTTTTAATGCTGCAGTCTCGGCTTCCCTAATGCTTTTGGGGCTGTCTGAGAGTACAACATTTTTTATTTCATCTTTGAGGCCATTTATGAGATAGTCCACTTGTACAGATTCATCCAGGTTGCTGTTGGATAGCAATAAGGTCATATCTGCTATGTATTCCTCCACAGTCTCTTTGGGTTGCTGCTTTCTGTTTCTATATCCTTTGATTATTGTGGCAGGGTCAGGCTGGTTGAATCTGCTGAGAAAGGCGGTATAGACTGCCTCAGTGTCATACATGATTGGTTTGTCAAAAATGTTTGTGAAAAACCATTGTGCTGCTCTGCCCTTTAAAAAGGTATACATACAGGATGCATGCATTGTTGGGCTGCGGGGGTATGCATTTCTTATATAGAATTTGAATTCTGCCAGGAATCTGGCTGCAGACCTGTAGGGCGAGGGTTTGTCAAAGGGTTCTGGCTTGTTAAAACAGCTTAATTGAGCAGATGTGAGTCGCTCAGGTTCAAAACTTCTGTATCCAGTAGGAGCGGAGAAATTGGATTGTCCTAGATTTGGTATCATTGGTGTGGACTGAGCTGCAGGCTGGTGGGCAGCTGCTTGGGCAGGTGGAGTGTTTGTAAACAAACCATACAAGTGATGTGGCGGCTACCGGTGATGGACGAGTGGTAGAGGGCGCCATCTGGTGGGTTGTGGCTGAACTACCAAGACCTGCCTGTGTCGCGCCTTGTTGGGTGGGCGTGGCACCTGTCGCTATCACTCGGGTTGTATTTTGGAAAAGGCTTGGGGGGCTGAGCCTGTATCCTACCGGTACAGATATCGGCATTCTGGTAGAGGTGCTCATAACCTGTGAAGGTTGGCCTGAAGGGGGTAGCCTAGTGTTGGTGGGTGAGAAAAGGCTGTTTTGGCCTTGGCTGGTAGGTGTTCTTGTCCTATCAATGGCCCTGAATATTTCAGATCTCATTCCATCAATATTTCTGTTGATTCTGTCAGACAGATTGGCTGACGCTATTTCAGACCTTCTCAGTACATCAGCGTTGTCCTGAGCTGCTCTTCTTTGTATTTGGCCAATGTCATTCTCCAGGTGTGATTTCCAAGTGTCCATGTCATTCAACCTGTCATTTATTCTTGACAGTTGGCAGGAGGAGTCGTCTCCAATCCTTTTTATTTCAGCGGACAATAAGTTCATTTGTCCTGTTAATAGGTTGGAGAGGGAGTCATTGACTGCCTGGGTGCATTCTCTGACTATATTCCTCGTCATGTCATCCTGGTTGTACTCTGGAGGTGGAGCTGCAGTGGCCATGTTTGGGTAGGCAGGTGCTCTGTGCAGGTGGGGGAAGGTTACTTCTGTGTCTTCTTCAGAGGTGGATTCTGTTTGTAAATGGGCGGGGAAGTGACTGTTTCTGTGTAGTATGGGAGTAGTGGCCACAAGGTCGCCTCTTCTAGCTGCAGAGTCCAAGCTTCTTTGAAGTCTGTAAAATACAGGTGTATTTGGCCTTTGAGGGGAGGATGATTGCACTCTTCTCCTGGGTCTATGGGTGGGGTATGGCCTTTCGAAGGATCTGGCTCTTGGAGGCGTGCTCAGGGATGAATTTGGTGCTGGAGGTGTCGCCTTGTCTTCTTCAGAGGTAGAGTAGGAGTAGTAAGGCCTAGGGTTTCCTCCAGGTGGGTTGCTATCAGGCTGTGGGTTTTGGTGCGGCCTTAGCAGATTGGTGGGATTGGAGTTGTCTTGCCACTGCTCTTCTAGAATACGGTTTATTCTGTCTAGAAAAACAGAGGGACTCTCACCACACTGGTAGCTCGGTGTAGCTCCGGTTGGTATCTGTTGTGCACGTCCTGTGTTGAGTCTGTTTTCTCTCCACCTGTGGATTGCTGAGTCTAGCCTGCTCCTCCAGTAATTGTCTGCTACTGATGGGTGGGCTTGGATGTCCGGTACAGTAAGGTTGTCCCAACTTAGGTCAGGTGCGCCCTGTGGGTCAGAATCACTACTGGGTGAGGGTGATCGGCCAGCAGCTTCCAGGGCTTCCTGCAGGCTATTGGATCTTTCCTCTAGATGGCTGTCTAGGTGGAGGTAACCTGGTGATTGATTTTCAGGCGTGCTGTATGTGGTACTTTGAAGACCACCTAATCTCAGAGGTGGTGATTCTGAGGGTGAATAACCAGGTAGGGTGAGGTTTAAACCTGGTGGTGGGGCTCCTGCTGGTGTACTGGTGGGTGCACCTGTGTTGGTGTCTACTATAGTAGATGAAAAGGGTAAGGTATTTGAACTTACAGGTGTTTGTTTATGTGTGCGTCTATGGGCTGGCAGCACTGGGTCCAGCTGGAGCGCGTCTGGCGAGGAGTCTATCGGGGTGGTGTACTGTGTACTGGTGGCTTCTTGCTGATCTCTGTTTGGAGATGTAGGGATACGTTGTGGGGCTGGCTCCTTTGGTAGGGTCTCACTGTTGTCCATGGCTCATGAGAGGTGGTAACTGTGGGATGATACGTGAGGGTTTTCCACCATTGTCAACGAGTCCGTAAATGATGAATAAGGATGAATACAGACGAATCAGGAATCCAGTAGATATCCACTTTATTTATTGAAGTCCACGAGGTATAGTTGGTGATACAGTATAAAGGTGCCCAACAGTGTCCAAGCCTAGCCCTTGAGCCAAGGGCCTTGGTCTCACGTGAGTGTGTGAGGTATGAAGTATGGAGGTGGAAAGATGAGTGAGCTGCTCCCTCCACAGGTATTTGTAGTAGGAGCTGCTCACCCAGCTCATCCTAAAAATAGTATCAGGTGAGCTAAATATAGTAACTGGGGAACTCCAGTGCAGGTATGTAGGGGGGATCCCAAACATAGCACTGGGGTTCACAGAGTTCAGTGTGGTTCTAAATATAGCTGCTGGGAACTCCCGGTATGCTGTGAGCTGCTCATGATCAATGGGCATGTCCTCCAGCAGGAGGAGTTGTTTCTAAACATTGTCTGCTAGGAATTTCCAGCATGCAGTGGGCTGCTTGTGATTGACGGCGTATCCTCCAGTGGGAGGAGGCGGGGTCACTGAGTGCAGTTGATACCGCCAGCCTTTGGTCTATGGGTATGGCTTGGCTTGTGGGTAGACTCAGACACTGGGTTACATGGTAGAGTCAAAGGTGAAAAATAAATATGATAAGTACAATACCTATAACGGTCTACTGACAATAGAGTCAATGTAAATTGTTGCGCATTGTGCATCATACCGTGAAAGTGTGTGATTGGTTTATAGATAATTAATTCCCTGGACATTATTAACTGAATAAGATATTACCTCCTGATGGTGCCAGTTTGGCAAATAAGACTTTCTCCACTATCCATGTAGCCTTAGTTGTTGTGTAAAATTGTGGAATTTATATGAAAGTTTCTTAATGATAGTACTGTTAGTGATTTCCTGTGTCAATCTCTTTCTCATCAGTCTTGAGGCAGAATTCCTTCAGCAGTTTGTAACCGAGCCCATTAAACAGGTAGATTGATCAAGGTATGTTTGATGCTCTCCTTAAAGTGGGTGGAATTAGCAGAGGTGAGAGAAGATCAAACAACGAGCTCTACACATGGGGATCTTTTTAATGTTATAGATATGCAGAAATAAAGTTTGATGCAATGTTTAAGATGATTCAAGTTAAGTATTCCTTTGAAGATGAAGGCACCTCTTTACCTAGGGTTTCGCACATTTTCTACTTTCAAAGAGAGTGGTAACAGTAGCCTCAATCCTACAGTGTATAGGGTTCTTTATACACATGCGTATGGATTACCAGGTATAGAACCATTGCCAAACCAAGATCCTGGATATCCACTTTACTTTCATATAAGGCTCCATAACTGATGGATCCATCATTAGATACAGAATACCAAATGAGGCACCCAATACTCTCTGTACAGGCTACTAACACCCTGTGGGAAGAAAGGATCCACTTAGAGAAGGAGGTAGGACATAATCTCGTCATTCTCCTCTATCAGCACTATGCTAGTGTATGGCAGGTGTAGCCTGAGGTATACTACTTTATATATATCCAACGTGTAAAGATGCCGTAGAAGATGGCTTTGTTTTCACTTTCCTTTCATCTGTGAGTATAGAGCTGATGGACCCATTATTGGATCTATACAGAATAATAAATGAGGTATCTGATGCCCCCCACAGACCACTAAAACCCTATGGAAAGGCCTGGTGTGCTTAGATAAGGAGGTAGGATATTAAGCTAATAGATGATGGATATTGGGGTATATACAGCATGTACAGCCCGTGGGCCCCGATATCCATCACCTAATAGGTTTATACCACAATTTCCTCCATTTTGTATTAATTTCTTACCTGATATCCACAGAATATAGCCAAGAGAAGACATTTTGTAAGTGCAAGCGATACGGCCCGTGGCCGCTCTGCGCGAAGCCATTGTTTTTGTTCCTTGCCGGGAGAGGTACCACTGTGTATACAGTCACTTTTTGTATCGAATTCAACCATGACAAGTTTTCAAATTAAAACATACATATCCTTAGACATTCTAGATGATCACTCCATGCTTGATATGTCTGATATATTTAAAATAAATAAGAATCCATTGATTTTCCAAAACGATCCGAAATTTTCGGCGTCTTCCTCGTACGACGAGAACTTGACCTATATCCACATCCGGGCCACTGACACACTTTCGCCGAGCAAGGAGGCGGGTGGGAATGGCCGGACTGCGACTCGCTTACAATAGAAAAATCATTGGATTCTTATTTATATCGAAGAAAATGGAGAAAATTAGCACGCATTCCTTGGCTATGGATTGAAAACTTCTTGGGATTTCGATATTATAACATGTCAAGGTTGGAATCAAGACGAAAACTGAGTGCAAACATAGAACTAGGACCTCAGGTTAGAACTTATTTATTTTCACATTGGACTTCATCACCGTTCAGTGTGGCGCTATGGCTAAGGCCTTCGCCTACCTCCACTGCGGCCGGGGTTCGATTCTCCTACGAGTTGGGATGATTTTTCACATTGAAACAATGGCTAGACTGACTTTGTATGTCCGCCAGCATTTCCAAAAATATAAGTCCAACTTGACCCCGAAAAAGTATATACCAAAAATTTCAAAAATGCACATGTGTGGTATATGCAGAATAATGCATGGCTAAACTGCATATAAACCCACCGGAAGTCCCCAAAGCGTGGTATAAAATCTGATTATTCTCATGTATCAGCTCTCTGCCGGTGTATGGCTGCTGTAGCCTGCAGTAGGCTAATTATGTATACATGTAGTTAGAAATCCACTGGGTGAGGATACCTTTGAAGATGGTTTTGCTGTACTAGTAGGGCTCTGTCACATAAAAAAGGCTCAAAATGATCGAGCAACATTGTTACTTAGGGTCTAATTATTGGTATCTAGAGTAGGAACTTAGATGAAGAACATTAGTAAACAAGCTTGTAGATATATGTCCCTACTCTTTACTCAGGTGCCATAGTCTTTCATCTGAAAGCACAGTTTTGAGAATACAGTCATATATATATATATATATATATATATATATATATATATATATATATATATATATATATATATATATATATATATATATATATTCTGTGCAAGGCAGACCTTGACTATTCACACAATTCGATCACTCACTTTTTGTCTTGAATAGAGATTTGTTCTTACTTACCAAATAGAGGTAATTGACACTCTTATTTCTTATTCTTTGCAATGTTATGCCATAGAGTGTAAGAACAATGTGCTTATAAAGACCGGCATATGAATTACAGCTTCTCATAGAAAGTCAATTATATTTTCTAAGTACTTTGAATCCATGAGGTAGGAATAATATAATTACATCAATTAATTACATTATAAGTTTGCCATTAAATATGACACCATTCACTTGGTGAAAACAATCTGTGCAGACCTAGAGCTGTTAGTTGTTATTAGAACCACACCCATTAACTGTTCATTATATTAGGTTTCATTGAATTCAACTGAAGACAGCTGCATTTGAAAATATGATTAGATTTAGAGGAGTTAAAGGGGTTCTATAACTGATTATCCTTTTAGACGGCCAAGGTGCTTCATAGTGTCATATTCAGCAAATGTAGATCAAATGAAGCCTCAGAATAATGATGAATCATGATGCCTTAGAATAAGCAAACTGACTTTTTTCTTGTTTGCTAGAACATGATCATAATAACATAATTCAAAGCCAATGTAGTATGAGTGATAGGTAGACTATGGGATAGGCAGTATGTGGGAGAGGCAGAACCATACACAGGCAGAGTACTTCTCAGGTTGAGATAGGCAGACATTGGGATATGTAGATTGAGGTATTGACTTTGATTAACATGTTGCATCTATAAAAAGTTCCAATCATTTTCAATATAACCTTTGTAGATTTTTAAAATATTCTCATCATCAAACCTCCTTTTTAGTTACTTTTTTGGTCAAATTTTGAGAAGCAAGATCACAAATTTTGGTTTCAGCAGGTTTCTTTGGTATAGGTGGCCCCTTGTTTCCATTTGATATCACTCTGATAAAGATTCCTGATATCTCTATTATAAACCCCCTTATCCTACATAGGACTCAATACTGAACACAAAAGGGAGCCTACCTTTAAGGGGGGGGTAGAGGGGGGGGGGGCTGTTACACTGTGTCCATAGGTAAAGCTCTGAGTTTCACCTCCTATCTATTGAAGCTTCTTGATACCGTTGCTGTACTAGTAAGGCCCCGTCACACAAAAAGGCTAAAAATGATCAAACAACATTGTTACTTAGGGTATAATTATTGGTATCTAGCTCTGAAGTAGGAACTTAGATGGAGAACATTAGCAAAAAAGCTTGCAGATACAGTCTCCACTCTTTACCCACTTGCATAGTCTTTAGCTGAAACCACACTTCTGAAAATATAGTCATATGTATTCTGTGCAAGGCAGACCTTGACTATTCACACACTTTGATGACGTGATTTTTGTCTTGAATAGATATTTGTTCTTACTTCTCAAATAGAGGTAATTAATTGACACTCTCATGTCTTTCCTCTTCTTTGCAGTGTCATGCGAGAGAGTGTAAGAACAATGTGATTATAAAAACCGGCATGTGACGCCTAGATTTCCATATAGCCATAAGGCAGGCACTGAGAAGTACATCTTCTCATAGAAAACCAATTATTTTTTTCAAGTAATTTGAAGCCAAGAGGTAGGAATAAGCTAAGTACATCAATTAATTAAGTTTGCCATTAACTATGACACCATTCAATTACTAAAAGCTATCTATGCAGATTATGGTCTAAGAAACAAACCTAGAACTGTCAGTTGTTTTTAGAACCACACCCATTAACTGTTCATTATATTAGGTTTCATTGATTTCAACTGAAGACAGCTGCATTTGAAAACATGATTAGATTAAGAGGAGTTAAAGGGGTTCTATAACTGATTATCCTTTTAGACGGCCAAGGTGCTTCATAATGTCAAATGTAGATAAAATGAAGCCTTAGAATAATGATGAATCATGATGCCTTAGAATAAGCAAACTGACTTTTTTTCTTTTTTGCTAGAACATGATCATAATAACATAATTCAAAGCCAATTTTGGTTTGTGTTTCTTCAATATATTTGACATTATTAAGTTTTCCATCACTTGCTGAATTCCCCACTTAATTACTATCATTGATAGACGATACCACAATTAAAAAGTGACAAATGAGTGTGAGCATTAATTGGACTCATGAACTGAGAGGGTTCCTCATTTACGTCATTAATTGAAATATAAATCCCTGAGGGCAGGCGTGTGTCTTCCATCATTCAGTAATTATCAAGCTTTGGCAGCTGCCGATTTGGCCCCCGTGTATTATTCTGGTATAGGAAGGGAAGTAATGCTAGCTATATATGGTTAGGTAGAGACCAATTCCACTAATGTGAGAAGTTGATAACGCATTGTCTATAAACATTTCAAATATGAGCACCAGACTGAAATGACATGGCGGATAATTATAAATGTTTGTCAGCTTGAGTTATCCATAAAGGATTAGACGCTGTTACAGTCATTAGTACATGTTATTCATACAGTCCTCAGGGAAAAGGCTCCAGCACCATGCACACAGAACTTTTCTTCTAGCACTCCAAGAGAGATAGGATCTACTGTTGGTGCTCACTGTGAGACTTATATAAGAATCAAGATGGAGGAGATCAAAACCTGATCGATGGCAACAAGCAATTATCTCATTTAAAGAATGGCTTGTAATTGAACTGCAAAATGTAGGCTGACCTCTAAGTGATGGCAGATGGGGAAGTGGCAGATTATATGACACAGCCATAGCTTCAGTCATGACATGAGAATATTATCATGTATTTAGGTCTTTAGAGTACAACTGGTTTTAGGCTATCAGTGCCTTTAGGCTACACCTTCTCTAAAGCTACAACTGCTCTGAGTATTGGGCCCTTTAAAGCGTAATAGTACTGTAGGGGCCGGCATCGTTATATATGTAATATTGCTGATCACCGAGAGAGGTGTTCATGTGTTGCTGTTCCTTCTATGCCAACCAGGCATCACTTTGCAATACCTGTTTGGTACAAAAGTGGGCAGCACCATACCTCGTGTCCAGCTCCTACTAAGGAGCTGGGCAATCGGCAGAAGGTGACTGGACCCTGTCCAGTCCAGACGTGTTACACTACCTTACATTTTTAACTTATTAAAGGCAATCTGAGAGATGGGAGTTTGAGGGCTTTGCCCAACCCAAACTACTTATGTTGTGTTGGTTCCTATAGCTACTAAGCCAGCCGAAGAGCCACCCTTATATACAAAGGAGAGCGAGCCATTACAGTACATTGATATATCATGCCAATTGGACATCATGATTGCACATTGATGTATCATGCCAATTGGTCATCATGATACATGCATAAATGCACTGCTGAGTAAGCTCTATGTCAAATTCCAACAAACAGGGTTGATAACATGATAAAAGGTTGACATGGTGACTTCCTTGCTCAAGCTTCCAGATTCCATTGATAACAGCATACATAATCAGTTTATCAAAAACATGCCTTCAAGACAACCTGATGAATGCAATATTCATAATACAAGACTATGCTTTCCTCTTTATGCCTAGTGTCTGACCACGAGGCTTAGTGTGTAAGTATCCACTATGTGTAGGTTCTATTATTGTCCCATATGAAGTACAAGGTTATCCACTCTGGTAGCCACCTCGCTGCTCTACAGCAATACCATAGGATGGTACTTTATGTGACGCAGCAAGTCCCACATGTACAGACAAATAAAACCAATTCTGATCCTATCCAGGCACATGTAGGAAGGGTGCAGTCCCTAGTGTGAGAGATCTCATGAATAGTACATGTCACACAAAGTCACAGTTTGTATGTCACTTGTGCCCATATATATAAATATCTCAAAGCCTATTCACATTTACCACAGGACAGTTTATTCAATTAGGACTGACAAAGGAGAATAGTATTGGAATGGAAAGACTGACTCATGGAAATAACAGTAATGAAGTGTTTTACCATTTTACCATTATAAATACCTTTTCTCTTGTCCTGGAGTTGTCAATTTGAACACCACCAGTAACTACCTGCTTTAAGCTGCTTAGGTTGGCATCCACATGTGTCTTACAGAATGTAACTACAGGATGCTAGTAAAAAGCTGAGCCTACAGAACTGGAAGTCAAACAGAAAAGGTGACTTAAGAGATGCGTTTCTTTCACCCATGTGCTACTTGTAGTGTAGGCTGCATGTCTGGGGTGTAAGATGTACACAGTAAATAGGCTTTGGGGATACCTTCAATATCCAATTTCTGTTGTTAGATTTACTCTTTCTGATAGGAAAGTAGATATGCAAGCTTTTAAAACTTAGTTGTAGCATTAAGATACTGTCCAAGGCTATTCCTGATTAACATACAGAGTTGACACATATTGGGAGTGAGTGTGATTAAGTCAATGTCAAGATAGGCCCGAACTCTGACCCCTGACACTAAAGCTTTATGCTCTATGTAAGGATAAATCTAATTTTGAAACTTTACAATTAAATCAATATATTAAGCTAATAGATCATGGATGTTGGAGCCCTAGGGGAGTCTATGCTGGATATACCCGAGCCGCGGAGCGGCGAGGGTATATCCAGCATAGACTCCCCGTGGGCTCCAACATCCATGACCTAATAGGTTTATACCACGATTTCCTCCATTTTGTATTAATTTCTTACCTGATATCCACAGAATATAGCCACGAGAAGGCATTTTGTAAGTGCAAGCGACACGGCCCGTGTCCGCTCTGTGCGAAGCCATTGTTTTTGTTCCTTGCCGAGAGATGAACCGCCGTGTTCACACTCACTTTTTGTATGGAATCCAACCCTGACACGTTTTCAAATTAAAACATACATATCCTTAGACATTCTAGATGAGTACTCCATGCTTGATATGTCCGATATATTGAAAATAAATAAGAATCCATTGATTTTTCCATCGTAAGCGAGTCGCGGTCCGGCCATTCCCACCCGCCTCCTTGTTCGGCGAAAGTGTGTCAGGGGCCCGGATGTGGATATAGGTCATCCGCTCGCCGTACGAGGAAATTTCGGACCGGTTTGGAAAATCAATGGATTATTATTTATATCGAAGAAAATGCAGAAAATTAGCACGCATTCCTCGTCTATGGATCGAAAACTTCTTGGGATTTCAATATTATAACATGTCATGGTTGGATTCCATACGAAAAGTGACTGGAAACATAGCAGGTTAGAACTTATTTACCTTCGCATTGGATTTCATCACCGTTCAGTGTGGCGCTATGGCTAAGGCCTTCGCCTACCACCACTGCGGCCGGGGTTCAATCCTCATACTAGTTGGGATGATTTTTCACCTTGAAACAATGGCGAGACTAAATTTCTATGTCCGCCAGCGTCTCCCAAAATATTCTAAGTCCAACTTGACCTCGAAAAAGTATATACCAAAAATTCTAAAAATGCACTTGTGTGGTATATGCAGAATATACCACATATATATTGCATATAAAACCACCGGAAGTGCCAGAATAGTGGTATAATAATTTCATAACCAGTATGGTCACCTTCCTGTTTAAGGCATCCATTCACGTCCACTGCCTGGAAGCCTATGTGTCTACTTTCATTATGCCAAAAGATGTCCACCACCTTATTACGTCATGAGAAGTTCACACTGGAGTTCACAACATGCCTAATGCTGACCGACTAATATGACAGACCGGCTACGTCAAGGCTTAACGCCAAGGCTTAATGCCAAGGCTTAACGCCAAGGCTTAACGCCAAGGCTTAACGCCAATGCTTAACGCCAATGCTTAACGTCAAGGCTTAACGCCAAGGCTTAACGCCAAGGCTTAACGCCAAGGCTTAACGCCAAGGCTTAACGCGAAGGTAGATAATGTTCACTCTGTATGATCTTATCAGTCTGCACGGATGTCCATTAGTCTCAGGGGTCCAGGTTCTGAGTCATCACTGTCAAATCACTGAACCAACCACAGCAATCAACCCACTGGAAACTGTACTCAGCAAATGAGAAATTAAAGGGATTAAAGCAAGCACCAGATGTGATAACATCAACATAGAGTATGTACGTACAACCTAGACGATGAGATGTATGCAAGTGTGCCTTACTTGTAGAGAATGCTTCTATCTTTAATTAACTTCTGAAGTGCATGTAAGCTGCATGATATTACAAGCACTTGATAAATAGATATACCAGTAACTACCTCACAGTGTCTTCTTGTTATGATATGTGTTGGTATAAGGGTTTATCAATAAATGCTTTACGCTTGATACGAGGAGTTACAGCGCTTTACATTGATTCCTGTATCAAGCTACTTCCTGTCTAAAGTGTCCGTAACAGGCAAAAACTTTTCCCCTATCAAGCTACTTCCTGTTTGAAAAAAAAATAATGATTGTGGGTAAAATAAATGCTTGTTTTAGTCTTGATAAATATAAGAATGGCAAAGTGTCAACACATGACTTGATATCTGGTTGAAACTGCTTCCAACTGATACTGAAAGGTTTCAACCAGATATCAAGTCATGTGTTGACACTTTGCCATTCTAATATACTTAATTAGGGTGACATCCCCATGCTAATATCAAAAGTATTATCAAAGGCTGGTGTAGAAAGAAAATAATGAGATGGTTTGCAAACCTGTGGATCTGTGGAAATGCACATATATACTTCAAGACTCTATGCTGTCCTCTTCCCACTGCAGTGTCTGACCAAGAGGCTTTGTGTGTAGTTGACCACTGTGCAGGTTCTATTATTGTCCCTCATGTATTACAATGTTATCTACTCTGGTAGCCACCACACTGTCTTACAACAGATACTGTATGTGACACAGCAAATCCCACATGTACAGATATATAAAACCAATTCTGATCCTATCCAGCCAAATGTAGGAATGGTGCAATCCCTCGTGTCAGGGATCTCATGAATAGTACATGTCACACTATATCACAATTATATGTCACTTGTGGGCACTCTGCCCACAAATTTCAAAGCCTATTGACATATATGAAAGGAAAGTTCATTCAATTAGAATTGACAAGTTGAATAGCATCGGAATGGAAAGGCTGTTTCATGGGAATATAATCCTTTTGGCAGAAATTCATTGTTTTATAATCTTTTTCCTCCTGAAACCTTTTTGGTTTGCCTTTCAGTCTGATACTTTACAATTTAGACAACAGCAATGGCTAAATGGTCAGTCTGAAGTCTGCCAGGATGAGAAAGAAAACAAAACTGATGACAGAGAAATGCATAAGGTGTATAAAATTTGCCCCTCAAATAACGATGAAATGACACATTGTTATTTGCCATCATAATGTATAGATCAACACAGCAGTGAATGCATCATGCAGAGTGTCTGCCTGGATAAGTAAAAGAAAACAAAATTGATGACAAAAAAATGCTTTAAGAAATATTGGAAAGAACATTTACTTCATTAAAGACAGTGTAGAAAGAATATAATAACATGGTTTGCATATCAAGTGTAGGATAGCAAAAAGTACAGACTAAGTATAGTAGTAACTACCTTATAGTTTCAGATTTCTACTCTCCAAGTGAGGATAAAATCTTAATTGGGAAAATAGCATCCACTTGGTTTGTATCAAAGGTGTCTTCTTTTATCATTTTTCAGTTTCATGATCAAGAAAAAATGTGTTTATCATGCCTTAAATAGCAGTGCTCTACAGCAGCATGTGACTGGATCATCAAAGGGGTAGCTATAATTACCACCAGTACGGTATGGCAGAGCTTGACGGCCAAAGGTTTGAGAAATATTGATATGAGTGTAGAAAGAAAATGATGATATGGTTTATATATAATTTGAGGAAGTAGGACATATGACATATGCCATTCATATGATAAACAATAGATCAATAAAGCACTTTTTTAAGACTGTATGGTACCTACAGGCTTGCAGGCCAGTACTTTTGCCATTTGTACAATAAATCAGCCAACATGAGAAAAAGAGTAGGGATGTTTATAACTACATGGTACGTCTAACAACACATGACAAATTGCTCCTGACATTGTTATGATGTAGTCTTATCCCCACAGTGGAGATGGGAGTTATGCTGACAGAATGGGATAGGGGGATCAACATGTTTACCCAGCAGGATGACAGGAGTCTTCCTCCACATTGTGAGTTACATATCCGCTAAAACCTGTAGGCCACCTAAACATCATACAGCAGCTGATTAGTATCAGGTTGGCCTTTTCAATTTGCAACACTTCATATAGTAAGTAAACTGTAGAGTTGAATTAATTGCTCAAAATGAATTTTCCAGAGTACTGAAAAGCCCTGTTAATTTTTTGAGCACCAGTTTTCTCTCACTACAATTCTGTGTATGGTTAAGATAGCCCTAGAAACTATGGATGCCACCCTTAATTTGGCTCTTAGTATGCAGTATGTGTAGGGATTTCAGACACAAGTCTAGGGGTTGTCTGACAGGCAGCCTTAGTACTCCACAAGACCTGAATAGAGATGAACAATATATACATTTGTTTAATTTGATGGTACTTTGGCTTTGTCCTGTTAGTCAGGGCCCATATTCAGAATATGTGAAAGGTTGAAGCATTTTTGGGTAGAAATGTTTTCAGAGTTGAATTAGGGTAATTTGAGCGTGCCGAATTCAAATCTGTCGTATGCCCACACCTAATCCTTTGGCATATGCCCCAAATCTAAGATGGCTGCCACCAAGGCATATTTCCCAGCAAGAATCCTAGAATCTGAAGGGAAAATATGCCTCGGTGGTGGCCATCTTGGATTTCTACCCAAAAATGCCTAGCACCTCTTTACTAAGCATCTTTTGCACATTTGGCTCTAGACTATGTTATTGATATAGCGTACAGCGGAATGAGGGCTGACTTTCATGATAGTCAATTATGTGTAGTGACTACATAATCCAAGTTAGTCATGTTATAGAAAGCCTTGGAAAAGGGGGTTAGTGCAACAATCCTTGACAGGTTATTATTTTATTTTATGTGTTTTTCCTATGATCACCCACTCTGTATATCAAGGGTTTCAAGCCGTACTGGTTGTGTGTAGTCGTAACATCTTGAGAAATGCCCTCCACGTGCTGCCCACTGTCTGCAATGTGATATAAATAAACCTTTGTAGCTACAGCCCAATAGGCGAAGGGCAGATTGCAGGATGATTTAATCTGGTCATGTCCTCCTATGTCCACTCACTGACCCCTCACTGTCTGTGGTGTAACAGGAGTAAACCTTTCTAGATGAGGCTGGACAGGCGAGGGACAGACAACCCTGGCGGACAACCTTGTATATCCAATCAGGGCATATCCCTCTTTATCTACAACATATTGTAGCTATCAGTGTCCGATCTGTGTAACACTCCTACTTTTTGCAAACTCGGTTGTTTTCATTACCTTGGCACTGCCATATCAATTAATAAAACAATGGATCCCTTTTCATCTAGTATTTCAAGCTTTTCCTTTCTGTGCATGATGATTGCAGAGATGGCAGAATAATCAGTTTACTGTACTCCGCTTATTTATGTGTTGGATGACTTCTTGCTGTGTGACCTGGAAGGCATTTCTCAAGATGGTACAACTACACCCCCTTCAAGTCGTAGTGAAATCCCTCAGTTCAATGCCATTACAGACCTACATCTACTGGTCTCTAATGATTGCACTGGTACAACTGCCTGACCAAACCCTATGTAATAACTGCCTTAAGTGCTGATCGTACAGAGTAGTCATAGTGTGTTACCTATGATCACCAACTCTGACATTGAAGGTTTCAAGTCATACTGGTTGTGTCTAGTCGTACCATCTTGAGAAATGCCCTCCTGATCTGAGCAGTGGGGGGGGAAGAGTGAGTAGAAGAGTGTCTAATGAACAGAAACCTGGACACCCTAACTAAACAGACCATAGGATGGACTGGAGGCTATTTCTTACAGTTCTACAACTGCACAAAGCCATTACAATCTGACAGCCTGACAGATCTGGTTTGCCTTAAGTTAGCTCTTTTGTAGCAGTCACATAGAGTTTGGAAAGGCAGTTGTAGTGCAGCAGGCCCCAAATGACGATTACATTACGACTGCAATTTAAAAGTAAGGGAGTGGTCATTATTTATCAACAGGGGGGTGGTGGGTTTACGCGCGGTTTTCGCGCCCCCTCTTTGATCTATAGTAGCGCGCGGGCTTTTTTGCTAAAAAGAGGGTAAATTTTTTTAGCCCCCCCCTCAAGAGGGGTCAAAATTTTTTTAGCCCCCCCCTCGAGAGGGGTCAGAATTTTTTACGCCCCCCCCTCAAACCCACCACCCCCCCCCTGTTGATAATAAATGACCACTCCCTAAGCAGTCAGAGTGTGTTGAGAATGACCTTCTTAGGAGGCAAATCTAGGTAATAGCACACAAACGGTGACATTGTCACAAAGGACTGGCTGAAAGCCGTATGTCAGCTATGGGTAGTAGATGATGACAGCTAAGCTCCACAGATGGGCTTCGGTAGAGTACCAAATATGTGGACAATCCAATGGAGTCATTCTGATATTTCCTTAGATCATGCAGTGTGTGAGCAGGGAAAGAGGCCTTCACCAATCCATGACTGCCTTATGGCTGTATTTGTACCCACACAAGGACACAAAACTGGGCACAATAGAGCTTGGTGATGAATGGGATTTTGAAGCTTGGCCATGAGCTGTGCACAAGCACCCGATGGGGAGCCAAAAATGGGACCAACAATCCAGGCTTGTGAACCTTGTCCTTACAGTCTTCAATATGACCGTTCTAAGGACTGCCACTCAAAGGTTATCAGTGTAAATACTTACCAGTCATACAAATCAACCACCTCCGCCTGTACATGGCCGTGCTAAGCATAATATTGTAAGCTACCGATGCCCTTAGCCCTCACCCTAATGAGTCAGTATCTATCCGAGCACCTCGTTAAACTACTGTATCAGTGTCAGTACTGGCAACAAACCATCTTTTGGCTGCTTGGTGACTTTTGTGAGTCCTCAGTGAGGGAAGCTAGTTTTATTGAACATAAAACATAATGACACAAGAGGCTATTTTCATCCCTGAAGGCAGATGATTTGGATGTGTGAAAAAGATTCCACTTTAATTCAATTTCTCTTACTCTTAATCATATATGATAATCACTACAAATTGACAAAAAGATGATTAGGCCTTGTAGTGAGAAAATGAGAAATATCATTCAATGGAGTGCGGTATTTTGTATGCAGATAGGAGAAAGCAGGAGATCTGAAATATGACCTGTTTCACAATTTCGTTCTCCTTACACACAAATTGGTTGCCCAAGGGGTATTGCAAAGATTTTACTTGGCAGCCAATGGGTATAATGCATTGAAGCAAACCCAGCCCTTAGATGGTAAGCCTTAAGGTTCCATGCAGTCCAAAATATCCTTCATAGATCTAATATTATGGTTATCATATGAATGGCAGCAGCATTTTGCCTTCTTTCCTTAAACATGCACTGAAAAAAGTCTTCCTGACAAAATGACATGTATATCCATGTCAACTTGATTTGACACATAGAGCACATGTCATTGGGACATGGCACGTATGTCATCATGACAACTGTCTTCATTATGCATGTCAAGTGGAGTTGATGAACCAAATGTGAGAGTGTCAACCTCATTCAACATGCCTTTCACACATGTCATGTGGGAGACAATCGAGACCTGTGCAGTATGTGTCAAAGCGATCAGTTTTCTTTTCTCTGTGTGGGACAGCTCCTACACTTTACATGCAAACATCTCTTCATTTTCTTTCTACACTCATATCAATATTTTCAAAGCCTTCGTCCCTCAAGCTGCGTCTGACAGTTCTGCTGGTTTTTATAGCTGCTCCTTTGACGACCCAGCTACTTGCTGCTGTAGAGCACTGCTATAGAAGGCATAATAAATGCATGCATCTTCAATGACAATGAAACTGGGAAATAATGATAAAAGAAGACACAATTTGATATGAGCAGCCATGTAGGGGATGTCAACCCAATAAGAGTTTTATCCAAACTTGAATAGTAGAAATATGACAGTATAAAGTAGCTACTACTATAATTGGTGTGTACTTTATATCTACCCTACACCTAATATGCAAGCCGTGTCATTATCGTTTTTCTGTCTACACCAGCCTTTGATAAAAGAAGTCTTTGCTAAGAAGTCTTTGCTTTTAGCAGCCATGTGGGGAGGTGATCCCAATTAAGCCTTTATACCAACACACATCATAGAAAGAGCACACTTTGAGGTAGCTCCAAATAGATCTAATTATCAAGTGCTTGCTATATCATGCAGCTCACACAAAATTCAGAGGTTAATCAAAGTCCGTAAGATTCACTGCAAGTAAAGCATACTTGTATATATCTCATTGTCAAGGTTGTACAAACTCTACGTTATTGTTAAGACATTCAATGTTTGCTTCCCTGCCACATATAGTTTGCTGAGTCAGTTCCCTTTGGGTTGATTGCTGTGGGTGGTTCAGTGATTTGACAATGATGAAGCAGCACCTGAACCTGGACCCCTGAGACTAATGGACGTCAGTGCAGACTGATAAAATCTTACACACTGACCTTTATCTACCTTGTCTTTTAACCTTGGCATAGAGGGTCTGTCACTTTAATCTGTCTGCCTTAGGCGTATAGTGAACTCCACCATGAATTCCTCATAAAGTAGTAACGAGGTAGATGTCTTTTTACATAACTAATGGCTTTGCCACTAGAGTTTGGTGCAGTAGCAGTAGATTGGCAAAGTGTGGTCTGTATTCAGAGCAATGTGTGGTCTGTGTTCATGGCAATATGTGACGTGTGTGTATGGCAAATTGTGACATGTTTCATGACCCCACTGACGTTGCCTAGTGATGTGACGTTGCTAAGTGACGCAATGTTGCATCATAAAATTCATAATGGTAACTCCACTCCCCAAGCTGATTCTCTCGAAAGGGCTCAGTTCAAAGGTTATGGGTGAAATATTTCAGTCATGTCAATTAATTACAGCATTGCATTTTAGGGGTTGATAGCATGTATAGATGCGAACATCATAATGCATTGATGCACATTACTGATTTGAGCAATGCTTATTTCAATGGGTTAAACCATCGGATAACAATGGCGGTTTTGTTCTAAAATGTTTGACTCTTGTTTCTATGTCCTATGACAAGGGTATGTGCAGATGTTCACTTTTCTGTAAAATTCAATTTCATTCTTAGGTAAAGTGAGATTTGGAGGGAGAAAAGGACATTTCAATTCTGAAAATATAAAATTTGAGAGAAATAAAGAGAAAAATCGAGTTAACTCAGACTTTCCTTACTGCTTCACAGCCTGTAAACTTTGCTTCATCTGGTACCCCACGGGTACACAAGGCTGAAGCAGTCAATGATTTTGATTTCATAACCAGCGATCTAATAATGCCTCTTTTAATACAGTGTAATGAAAGTAGACACAGAAGGTACAGGCAGTGGAAGTGAATGGAGGCCTGAAACAGGATGGTACCCAAACTGGTTATGAAATTAGAATATATATTGATTCAATTTCAAAGTATCAAAATTAGAAAGACTTATCTGGAAAATAAAGCTGCAGTGTAAGGGGTCAAAGTTGATTTAATCACATTCACTTCTAATAAGTCCCAAACATACACGTTGATCATAAATAGTCTTGGCAAATATGACTAAAATGTCTTTCAGGTAATAGCTAAGTTTAGATAAATCTTAATTAACCCTCCTGTCAAAATGAGTGAAACTGATACCAAAGACAATGTCACAAACTTCAGAAACATATCTGATCAATTTCTCAGGTCTCATAACAAATTAATTAGAAGGTAATCATGCTGAATAGAATTGATGAGGAACTTCTTAACAGGCTTTCCATTCTAGATATTGAGATAGAAAGTCATTGCCTGGAGATTTGGTCAACTTTGAAAGTCCCCTTGAAGCCTATTACTGGGTACTAATGGCACAGGGGGTAAAGGAACCTTGACTCTCAAGTTACATTTTCTGTGTACTTTCGAGATCTGTTGACTCGGCCCTTGCTAGTATATATAATCTTATACCCGGTGCCGTTATCCATGGATAACCAGCACACCTTACATGTCCTTCCATGTCACATGTTACAACCCACGAAATACTCCAGGCCAGGGTAGGGATCGAACCTGCAGTCTCACATCCCAAATCCAACTCCCTATGCACTGCGCCACAGGGACTGATGAGATATGCGCGGTTCGAACCACGTCTGGATATGATACAAAGCCGTGTGCGCTGTCGCTGTCCGCTGTCGTGTGTGTTAGCGAAGGCTAATAACACTCAGCCTACGGCCTCGTGTCATTATCCTTCACTAACACACACTCGTCATGAGTTATCCATTGATTACTTGTTCACTATTTCCTACAGATGGCAGATATAGTGTGGGAAATTCCCATTTGTAAGGTACAAGTGGTTGCTAACCTTACCGTGCTTGAATTGGGTTTTTGCAGGGATTGACAGAAAATCGTAATCAGATATGGTAGGCTAGAATTTACTTGTCTTGTCAGAATGGACAAAAATAACTTTACAAACTTCACCATCAGATTCCCTTTTTTTCTCCATCCTATTGCGTTTAACTATTATTAGCTTAAATTTACAAAACATCCATTCACATCGATGAGCTGAAAACACATCAAGATGTAAATGTACATTGTGTTTTTACCAGAAGTGGGCAGTGGTCAGGGTGAATTAGGATCAGTCAACATACTTTTCTTCACAAAGTCTAATCATGCTCATTAAATGATCTTCTACCCTCGAATGTCACCTGAATCTTTGGTAATTTCTTTTTTATGTTTGTCAATTAGATTAATAATTTTGCCATTGGGAGAAAGAGGAAAGGCAGTTTGTGACAAGTAAGAATAAGTTCAGGGATCGACATAGAGATGGTTTAATGAAGATGAAGCGACTGTCAATAGAACCAAGTTGGAGCATTTTTACCACTTAATATCAAAGTTATCTACCTTCAGGGATACAAATAGCCTCCTGTGTCATTATGTTTCATGGTCAATAAAACTAGCTTTCCTGGCTGGGACTCACAAAAGTCACCAAGCAGCCACATGATAGTTTGCTGCCTGTAGTGATATTGATGAGGGTTTTTTTTTTAAATAAGCCATAAAGTACACCAAGATATCCTGAGAGTCAAGGAAGGGTGGGATCTGCCTGATTCTTGTTGCAGTGGTTAAATTGGGATACTTTATGACAGCAGTAACTGACTCAGTAGCAGGATTATGTATTGTCAGGGACCTATACACAAGTATGCAGCATTACTTTTTTTTTCTCCCGGGACTAATAAATACAACTAATAACGTCAATGACACTTTGCTTCCCTCACTTATATAGCAATCTATGTGCCCACAACGTCCTTTGTTAGAAAACGAATAAAAACATGCTCTTTACTATAGTTTCCAGGTTATTCTGTTGGTTCATCTCATCTTTTCTTTTTCTACATGACAATTTACCCATTCAATAAAGGGTGTGGATTACACATAGGATTAGTCGATTCCCCATCTCACTCCCAGCAAATTGTCGTGACTCCTCGTCAATCTGTGTGAAGTGGCTCACACATGTCACTAGATGGAACACAATGTCGCTATAGCACAAGATCACCAGGAATAGCAATGGTGGTGATCATATGGCCTCACCTCAGATGGTGAGGATGGTGATCGCTCAGACTCACCAGGGATGGCGACGCTGGTGATCACTCACCTCGCTAGATGAAACACGCACCTCATCATAGCGCATGTTCACCAGGGATGACGAGGATCATGATCACTCATCCTCACCAGGGATGGCAACATGAGTGATCACTCATCCTCACCAGGGATGGCGACATGAGTGATCACTCATTTCGCTAGATGAGACTCACACCATGTCATAACGCATGTTCACCATGGATGGCAAGGATCATGATCACTCACACTCACGGGGGATGGTCACTCAGGTGGTCACTCACCTCACTAGATGAAATGCACACCATGCCATAGCGGATGTTCACCATGGATGGCGAGGATCGTGATGACTCACACTCACCAGGGATGGCAAGGCGGGTTGATCACTCACCTCACTAGATAAAATGCGCACCACGTCATAGCGCAGGTTCACCATGGATGGCAAGAGTGGTGATCACTCAGACTCGGCAGTGATGGCGACACTGGTGATCACTCACCTTGTTAGATGAAAAGCTCATGATCATCGACATTGGTAATCATGCAGCCTCACATGTGCCAGATCAAAGTATATGTATCTTCCCTCTAACCACAGACAAGGTGTTCACTTAGATATTTCCCTATGTATTTTTCCTGTAACCAGAGAAAAGGTGTTTATGGAGAGTTGCTTTCATTTTAGAGATACTTCTATCTAAATTCAATTGATATTTTCTCTGTATAATCTTGTTTGATTCAACTCTGAAGTATTACATGAAAATCAGTGTGAAAAGAGCACATTTGATACGTATGGGACTCATACTTCATGCCCACACTTCCTAGATAGGCTACATGTTGAACAGTGGTGCTGTCTCAACAACTTTGGCAATGGTGGTGATAAGTTGCCATTCTGAGTGAGAGTGAGTGACAAATGATGCAATCCTCAGAGAGCATTGACTTGGAGTGACACAAATTCACGCATTGAGTGAGACTAATATTGGCAATGGTGGTGATAAGTCGCCATTTTGTGTAAGAGTTGATGACAGTAGCACACACTCACACAGCGAGTGACATCCATGTCAGCGATGGTGGTGATAAGTCGCCATTTTGAGAGAAGATTAACTAGGAGTGACACAAACTCATGCAGTGAGTGAGAGCCATGTGGCAATGCAGGTGAAAAGTCGCCATTCTGAGTGAGAGTTGACAGACAGTGGCACATACTGACGGAGTGAGTGAGATCCATGTTGGCGATGGTGGTGATAAGCTGCCATTCTGAGTGAGAGTTGACTGGGAGTGGTGCATACTCATGCAGGGAGTGAGATCCATATTAGCCATGTTGGTGATAAGTCGCCATTCTGAGTGAGAACTGACTTGGAGTGGCACATTATCACACAGTGAATCAGAGACATGTTGGCGATGGTTGTGATAAGCCGCCATTCTGAGTGAGAGTTGACAGGCAGTGGCACATACTCACGCAGTGAGTTAGATCCATGTTGGCGATGGTGGTGATAAGTCACCATACCTTGTGAGGGATGTCAAGGGGTGGCGCATACTCACGCAGTGAGTGAGATCATGTTGGCGACTGTTGTGATACATCGCCATGCCATTTGAGACTAACACACAGTGGTGAAAGATGACGCAGTGAGTTATCACTCAAAAGGGAGTCACCATTGATGACCAATCATGGCGACAGATAACGACAATTTTCTAGGCTGTGTTTATTACTTGACCCTCTTCACTATCTGTCATGGAACATGAGTTAACCTGTGAATGTACAACTGAATGGCTGAAAGGTAGACGGTAAACCATCCTTGTTGTTTCATCATGTCATGTCCCTCTATATCTTTAACCTACAACCCATTACCGCTTGTAAGTAACAGAAGTTGACCTGCGTGGACTCAGAGAGGGTTAGGTGTTTGTACAGCCCTGTACATTCAATCAGGTCACGTCTACAACCTGTGACCCTTCACTGTCTGCAATGCGACGGAAGTAAACCTTTCATACACCTCAATGTGCACACTGTACGAAATTACTGTTGAGAAAATGTGATATCCTCATAAAATTAAACAGTGAATTACAATAATTGTATTGCAGTGAACCAGTGTAGTTCTCACAAGATGTTCCAGGTGGCAGTATGGTGGTACAAGGAATCTCTGCAAATAATGACAGATCTCTGGCAACTTTGCCACAAAGATTGCACCGTTATCAAAACATTTTTACAGTGAAGATTGAGCACAGCCATGTAGATTTAATCTGGTCATGTCCTTCTATGTCCTTCACTGTCTGTAATGTAACAGGAGTAAACAGCTGATAACACACAATCTTGTAAAGCTAATCGGCACATGTCCTGTTTCATCTACAATTGTCTACCTTCTACCGTCCAATTTGTGTAAAACTCCCACTTTTGCCAAATTTGGTTAGCACCATTGTGTTGGCCCTGTGATATATTCAATCAATCAATCAATCCCCTTTAATCTAGTATTTCAAGCTGACAGTTTTTCTGTGCATGATACAAACAGAGATGGCAGAATGATCATTTTACTCTATTTATGGTATATAAATGATGGCTCCTCGCTGTATAATCAGTCCCGAGAAAGAGATGGAAGAGTCAGTAGAGGAGTGTCAAATAAATACAAAGGTGCCTTACTTTGCACAGGCAGACTCAGGATAACCTAACTACTCACACCATAGGGTGGACTGGAGGCTATTTTGTAAAGTTCTATGATTACGGACAGGCACTATGATCTGACAGCCTGACATAACTGGTTCACCCAAAAATAGATCCATGCGATAAGCACTTACACAGATATAGCAATCACATAGAGTTTACAAGGGCAATCACAGTGCTGCAGGCATACCTTGACCAATACAATTGGACTATTACTCAATTACGGTTTCCCACTGCAATTTGAAAGTGAGCAGTCATAGTGTGCTGAGAAATGATGTCCTGAGGCGGCAAGCCTAGGCAATGGCACATGCACAGTGACAATGTAACATGTGCGTATCAGCTCTAGATAGCTGAAAGTGACAGCTAGTACCCATAGATGGGCTCTGATAGAGTGCCAAATCTGTGGACAATCTGATTGAATCATTGTGATATGTCCTTAGATCATGCAGTGTGTGAGGAGGGAAAGAAGCCTTCACCAACCAATGACACTGTATTTGTACCCACATTAGGACACCACACCGGGCAAATTAGACCTTGGTAGAGTATGGGAATTTGGAGTTTAGCCAACATTAGCTGTGCATCAATGGGAATGACTGCCGTGCATACAAACAATCCAGGAGGTCATTTCTTAACGTGCTACGACTGCATGCAGCCACTACGATTTGACAACTTAAAGGTTTGAGCCAGTGATCGTAGGTAATGCCCTGCGACTGCTCAGTACGATCAGCCCTTATGTAGTAATCACATAGAGTTTTGGTAGGGTAGTCGTAGTGCTGCAGGAGCTACATGACCAATACTATTGGGCTATAATGTCAATAATGTTAGGGTCCCAACTACGATTTGAAGGAAAGCAGTCGTAGCTTATTAAGAAATGCCCTCCTGGATTGTTAGCCTTGTCACAGAGATTTCCAACTTGATAAGGACTGCCACTCAAACGTTATCAGGTAGAATACTCACCAGACACAGAGCAGACCTAAGCCTGTTCAGAAATCTTTACTGGTAGATGACCTTGCATGATAATATTATGTTACAATAAACGTTAGGCTCTGTGGTGAAATAAAAAGAAATAGCAACTAACCGAGTGCACTTTTGTATGCAGAGGAGCAGAGCATATAACCTATTTCAAAGCAAGAATTGGTTGAGTATATGAGAAAATTATCTTACTCAGTAAAAGAGTGACATATTTTGTATATTCAGTATAGTTTTGTACACCTTTGCAATGTCTCAGTGACAGATCAGAAGCACACACGCCAAAAGAACGTTGCAAAACGTTTCAGAACGTTTTCATATGGCTCCATGTAATGGCAAAACGTTTTAAAACTTTTACAACGGTTTTCTCATTTTAATAACGTTTTTTTGTAGAGATGGAAGTGACTCATTAAGGTTGGACTCCATTGTTTTCATGGCTATCTGAATTGTCTGAGTTAACTGAACATACCCCCTATAGGCTTGCCAGAGAGAGCCACCAGTCTAGAAGATGCAACAATACTTGTCGGTGCATGGAAAAAGAAATTTTGAGCAAGGCTGAAATTTTATTACAAGGCTAAACTGACGGGGCATAAGTCATTATCAGAAGTAAGCCAACCTATGAACTTCCTGTCAATACAAATAATGTGATCAGCAGATGGTGCAGCACAATGTGTGGGTGGAAAACATGTTTAAGAGGATGGTTCCATGTAGGAAGCCTGTCATCCTGCTTGGTAAACATGATGATCCTCCTTTGAATGATGCTGTATGGGCATAGGGACTCTGAACAAGGTTGGTTGACAGTACTTGAGAATAGGTAGTCAGTTATTGCAGCCATACGGACTAGCATACAACCCAGCAAACTATCGTCATCTGTCGCCATGATTGGACATCAATGGTGACTCCTTTTTGATAACTCATTCAGTCACCTTTCACCACTGTGTGTTAGACTCACGTGGTATAGCAATTGCTATTCCTGGTGATCTTGTGCTATAAGGATGTTGTGCTAGGCTAAAGTTAAGAATGGGAGAATAGAATCCCAAATGTTCAAAGTTTCCAATTTTTCCGACAATGCGTAACTTCAAGAGTTTTCAAGCCTCACTTTAGCTTTCTGATATACATAAAGTCATACATTGTACCGGTCTGGCCACAATATTTGGTGTTCTTAGGGTTCTTATTAGTGGTGTTTTTCATGTTTGATTGATTACGATCAGTAACGTTCCGCTTTAATGGAAGGTTTTTCAGCATCTGTGATAAAAACTGACATCTTAACGAGTTGGATCCTTGAATGAACCTTTTTAATAAGCCAAGATATGGGGGATATCAATAGAATATAATGTTGTTAAGAAATACTAAGTCCCAGTCCCAGGCCCCCCATGTCTGGTATATCTTGGAATAAGCAATATAAAGATATATATATATATATATATATATATATATATATATATATATGGGTAAGATGTGTTGTGCCAATGAGTCCTAAAAGACTACTTTATAGATGTAATGTTCATCATATTCAATAGCAGCTAAGTTAAACATGAGTCAGCCCCTGCACGTTACATATGCATAGCATCATTTCCTTCCTACACTGATAGATATCCTCCAAGAAGTCGGCTGTCAAGCTCCAGTCACATGTAGAATACTGCTATAAAAGGCATGACAAATACGTCTCTGATGAAGCCCTTATACCAACACAAGTCATAAAAAGAAGACACTTTGAGGTAGTTACTGATATATGTGGATCAACACGGTAAAAGAAACACCTGCGCACCCTCTCGCGGGTGTTCCTTTTACCGTGTTGATCCACATATCTATTTATCAGGTGCCTGCAACATCATGCAGCTCATGCTCACATCACAGATTAATTAAAATTTAAAAGGTTCACTGCAAGTAGGCCATACTTGTATACGTAAAACATCTCATTGTCTACGTTAATATTATGACATCTGATGTTTGCTATAATCCCAAAGTTCTTGCATGCCACACTTAATTTCTCATTTACTTAGTAAACTTCGCAGTGGCTTTATTGCCATGGGTGGTTCGGTGATTTGACAGTGATGATTCAGCACCTGAACCTGGACCCCTGATATTAATGGACGTCAGTGCAGACTGATAAAATCATACAGACTGACCTTTATCAACTCTGACTTTTACCCTTAACATAGCGGGACTGTCATGTTAATATATGTCTGCCTTAGGCATGTTGTGAACTCGGTCCTCATGAAATAGTTGTGTGATAGACATCTTTAAACATAATGAAAGTAGGCATAGAGCCTTCCAGGCAGTGGAAGTAAATGGAGGCCCGAAACAGGATGGTAACCAAACGGGTTATGAAATGAGGATATTGATTTAATTTGAAAAGTTTCAAAATTAGATTTTGCTTTTATAGAGTGCATAAAGGTTTAGTGCCCAGGGTCAGAGTGCAGGCCTATGTTGACATTGATTCGATCACACTAACTCTTAATAAGTATCAACTCTATATGTTAATCAAGAATAGCCTTGGAAAGTATATCGATTTTATAACTAAGTTTTAAAAGCATATATTTAGTCTACTATTGGAAAGGGTAAAATAGAGTAAAGTTGACTCCAAAGAAAATGTCATTAAATTCTAAGTTAGATATTGAAGGTGTGCTTAAAGCATATTTACTGTATACATATTATACACACCAGCAATGCAGCCTACACTATGAGTACAACATGGGTGAAGGATACACGACTCCAAATCACCTTTTCTTTATAATTTGCAGATCTTTAGGATCAGCTTTTGATTAGCAAGGAGTACTGTAGATGACAGAGACAGTATTTTTGTAAGACACAAGTGGATGCCAACCTAAGTGTGCTTAAAGCAGTTTCTTAAAGGGGATGCTCTTCATGATGTTCATTTCTTACTTTGCTAAAGTTACGTTGTCTGCTTGGAGAGGACAAAACAAATTTCTCAATATACCACTTTTGTAATTATTGTGGCTAACATAAAAAAAAAATCCTATGTGTAATATGTAAATTACTTTTTGATAAACATGCCAATGTAAATTGTGTTTTTACAAGGAGGGACAGTAGGTAAATTGGGATCAGTCTGCTGACTAAGATCAGTCATGTTACTTTGTGTAGTTTCATCTCTGCATTCTTTAAAAACTTTGCTTCAGGAGCTACTTTGACCCAAAACAACTTCAAAACACTGACATCACAGGGTGGTTTTGCTACATGTATCAGAACTGTTAACACACTCTAAAGAATGATGGTTGGGCTCTACAAGGACCCTCTTAAAAGTCAGCAGTGCACAAAGCCATGTAGAATCTACAATGCGGCTACAGTAAAGCACTGTATTATAAGGAATCTCTGTAAAATATAATTTGTTGGCATTGTTCTTCAGTGCAGTGCACCCCTTGGACCTGATCTGCTTGTTATGCTGACAGTGTGAACATTTCTAACACCCACCAGTGAAAACCCAGCAAAGAATAATGTGTGATACATTTAATGAACCACTGATTTATTACACAACATGCCTTATGTATACATCATGACAGTGAATGGCCTTTGAAGTTTTTTTTGTTTCCCCAAAACAATCACCTGAGTACTGTGTCATATCATTGTGTCTTATTTACATTCCCTTTATTGAGGGAAACATAAGTTACTAAGTACATCACCTGTGATACACTTTGTCTAAACCTGTGACATAGGACACGCTCTGCAAAAGGTGTGGGTGGACATGTTGACATGAGGAATAAAGGCAGTGGAAGGGACAGAAACAGATACTCTGAAAGGGCAATATGTCAGAGTGGGTATTAAGGTAGCAGTAATGGTTCTGAAATGAACATTAGTGTGTCTCAGTTTTAGACCAGGGTATATTTTGAAAATAAAACTGAGTTCCTCTATGAACCACAATTTGCTAAGGTGACTATTTAAGCACACCTTCCATAATCTAGATTACCAGGTTTGAGACTGCCCTCAATGGAGGGACAGACCTTGAAGGGACCCCTTGTTTTGTGTATAGCATTTTAAAACATGATTTATTCTATTTTGTATTCAAAATCTGTAAATGATTTTTCCACCATTGAAAAGATCTCGATCTCCCATGTCCATCAATATCTTAACATTCAAAATCAACCACCTTCCCACTCAGAAACATATCTATTAATAGGAAAACCCTGGAGTACCACTTGGAACAAAACTATTTGCTAATCTTATTATAGGTCGGCTAGCTTTAAATTCACACTCACTCTATAGCAACTTAAATTGTTTTTAAAACTATGTTGACCATTTATTCATATGTGTCCTGGGTTTTGTCATGATATGAACCAAAGAAACCAGTCTAAATTATTTAAATCCATAAAGTGACCTTTGCCCTTTATCTGTAATTGGTCAGGGGCCATGGTTATTGGAGCATGACCACTTCTGATAAGGGCAAGGTAGTGCTGACAAGGACTGATTGGAGTATCCTTCTATTGAGGAACGTCCTTTAGACTGGTTCCTAAAAGATTGATACATGAAAGACGTCCTTCAATGGAGGTACAGGGTTCCTCCAAGTTTTAGGACTCAACCTATTTACATCGGATTGAATATTACATCCATATTTCATGCAGGGCAATAGCCTATGGCTAGGTCAATGACATACAGATGATCAATCAGACTATGACATGTTAATTATCTCAAACACCTTTCAACCTTTCTGACCATAATCCCAAAACCAGACTTACCCATCATACTTTTAATTAGTGTGCAATCTCTATTAATAACATAAGCTAGCTTTGATCCTGACACAATGGTGCCCTTAGGTAATGTGAAGGGCACCACCAAGAATAACCAACAGACAGAAGAGTTCCACTTCAGACACCAGATGTATCATCATTGTGTGACATACTGTACATCATAGCACCTACCACTGTAACAGAGAATCCCTCCCTCAGCCAGCTTATGTATCAATGTATTGTGCAGCTTACTGTTTATCACATAGTACCAACTAATGTGACATACCCTCACCACTCAATATATCATCTTATTGAGCTGCTTACACTGCTAATAAATGCAGCCATTCAGAGCAACCTACAAGGGCCATTTTTCTGCATCGTTTCAGCCAAACCAGACCAATATTCTCACAGAGGGTTTGCATGATGCTCCAATGAAGTGCTGGCAAGCGGACTTAGTATCTAATCGGTGCATCATGACAGCCTATGGGCATAATGCACTCCTGCACCAGTGTCCCCTTTAGGGTAAATAAGAAGGCTATTAGGGAGAAACACAGAGCCATAGTTTTCTAAACCAAACATTCAAGATCCGAAACACTCCTTTTGAAGTGCTTGAGTGTAGAAAGAAGAGCTAGGAGATTCCATCAACAGATGTGACCTTGAAAAAATATTGTTACAATTGTAAACAACCTATAAATCCAACTTCATATTATATATGAATATTGAAAATAGTTAATTGAAAAGAAGAAAGTAAAATATATATGAATACAGATACCATGCAGTTGCAATGAGCTCCATAGTTAAGTTGATACACAAATTGATACAAAAAATCATTTTAAACTTTGTGTTACACTTAATTTTTACACTCTCATTGTTTAATCCTGTCTCACCACAACCAATCATCCCACTTTAAGGAGGACACCAAAGGTACTTCAATCACTTTATCTGTTAAATGTGCTCGGTTACAAACTGCTGCAGAAATTCTGCTTCGAGAGGGATGAGAAATCAATTGAGACAGGAAATCACTAACAGCAGATGTTGTAGTTTCCCTGGAATCTTTCAGACAAATATTGCAATCTCACAGAATTAGCAGGGGTGCATGGAAGAAAGTTCTCTTTTTCCAACTGGCACAAAAATGTTATTCAGATAATACTGTCTGAGGGGCTAATTATCTATGAACCAATCACACACTTTTTTACAGTGGTGGTTCTCAATGCATGGCAAACTATATTCAATACATAATGATCAACATACATAAGTAGCTATAAGAAATACAAAAGTCTGTATCCAACGTTATGCCGTTTCAATGAACATTTTCTATTTCAAAGCATCTTGGCCATGGACCAGAACAATGAAATGTGAAACAAAGATAGCAATGTTCAAGTATCCTTCATAGGAAGAGAACCAACCCAATTGTTTCTTTTCTTCTATTCCATTCACCTTGTAGTTCTCATATGATATGTCCATCTATAATCTGCTCTACTTACACCTCCCATTCAGATGCTCTGGGTGGTTTTGTAGTTTAGGGGTATTTACTGCTCACCAGTCTGTGTTAATCTGACAGGTAGAAGATTGCTTTTCTCACCTTTTCCCTGTATTGAATCAAGTTCTTGTATTTGCCCTTTGATGTATCCATGATATATGTGTACAAAGTGTAACCCGTAAAAAGGGGCTGCAAGGGGAGTTGTATTCAGCCTAGAAGTTCAGTTGTCCATGAGACTAAATTGGATACAAAGCTGCAGGAGTGATTATCTCCAATGTGTGAAAGCTTGTTTGCATGCATCAAGAAATGATTCCACTCATTTCAGGGCAATGTGATCTATTTCACATTCCTCTTTTTTAAGGTGCAAGCTGCATTCAGTAATTCATGAGACTTGGGCTGAATGAAAATGCTCCAGCACTAAGGAAACCTTATGGAGGTTACAACAGGCTTCTACATTGAATGTAGTAAGCAAATTTGTTACCGTCAGGATTTGAATAACTCTGTAGAAATTCTCTAGTACAATAAGGTCAACCCAGAAGCATCATGAAGTAAATATGCGTATACTTAGGATTTCACAGCATGACCTTTAATGTCGAATCCCACATGGCGATTTAGGGCTCAAATATCTCTGCGATTTTGCCCTTGCGATTTTGGGGTCTTTCTGGGCTCCTAGATCGCAAGGATTGTTCAACTTATACCAAATCCAACACTGAATCAAGACCAATTAAGCAGTTATCCTTGCGATATAGGGCCTAAGGAAAGCCCAAAGTGTGCAAGGGACAAAATCGCAGAGATATTTTAGCCCTAAATCGCCATGTGGGATTCGACCTTAACCAATGTGTAGCTTGTAGATAGAAAGGTTACCTCTCATTTAGTGAATTTGTTTTCAGTTCATATTTTCAGTTCATTGAAAGCTTACTTATATCATTTCTGAGTATGGTTGTTTTGCACTATTCATGAGAGTAAAGTAGTAAAAAGCATTTATTTTCATGAATAAATTTGTATATTGATAAAAGAAATATCTATTCATGGTGCCCTTTAAACATGAATTTCTATGGAATCTGTATAAGAAATCTAATAATCTTAGACTTTCCAACCTGCTTCACATACTACAAGGGTACTCAAGGCTAAAACAGTCACATTTTGACTTTACTACCAAGAAACCAGCAAACCAATTATGTTTTCTTATAAAGATTTATATGAATCATAGTTTGGTAACAACCAGTCAATTTTTGAACATGAACTGGAGATGCCAATATTGAGGGATCATGAGGAGTAGATTGCGTACAATTCAGTGAACTTGATGAAGCAGCTGACTGTAATCATTGCACATACTGTATCAATTTGAACTCATGATAACCTAACGTAATGGACAGTTATGGGTATGGATATGGGAGTGATGACAGGTGACAATGTTTTTTTCCTAGAATGCAAACATAGCGCTTTCATCAACCAAATATGATATTGTAGTGGTTCGAACGTACGACTCAAATGGCTTGAAGTAAAACCAGACAAGGTATCTCGGGTTAGTGCAACTAGCACGTGTTTATTTCGGTGTATGTTTTACCTCTACCTCGATATAGGTTGCTTAAGGAGATATTTAGCTTGGTGAAAAGTGGTCCGACTCCGTCGGCAGGCAGAGCCAGACTAACGCCTTCCCCGGCCCCAGGTAGGAGCTGGGGCAAGGTGAACAGTGCTGCCACCACCCCGCAGCGACCAGGGGTTGTGATGACCTCTAGTAACTACCGGTGATGGGCGCACCGCTCGAAACGCCCTCTCGAGGGAGACGCTCACACTATATCACAATCTACGAGCCCCTACATTATTATAAAATGAGTATTATTAGATGAGTTAAAATAATTTTCTTTTCCATATTTACCTCATACGGGAGAGGTTCAAATTGCTTAGAACAATATAATTGGTTTCCTGAAGTTGTGTCCCCAGTGTAAAATTATAAAACACTCTATGAGTCCTTCTATGATCTATTTTATTCTAACATGTGATTTTGAGTCATATTCACATGTTCACAGAGAAGGGCAGAGACCTGCAGCGGATCTACTGGTTGCCTTTTTCTTTATTTTGTACTGAATAATTGATCCATCAATTGTATATGCTATATGTGTTTAGATCAGGTATATACAGAGAAATAAATCCTGTTTCTGCTTATAAATAATGGAGTGTAGAAATTATTTGATTTAACACTTACAGGAAGGATTGTGAAGAAGTAAATAAATCTCTTAGTTGAAGAGACAGTAACATAACATTGTTGTATACTATAACAAGCAGCACAGTAACAGGGAAGTGTTTGTCAGCCATCCAATGAATTATGAATTGATGTCTTATTGTACAGTTCATACTAGGTCATTGAGTGTGTCCCCTTCTTTCATTAACACGGCTTTCCTGTCAGGAACCGCCAACAATGACAGTCAATAACTCATCAATATATCCCTGACTTAGTGAAACCTTTTTTTTCTCAATTTTGATTTGTTTAAGGGGGAAGCTATACCAACTGAGAAATTATTCTGAAAGGATATAGGTAAAAACAAGGTAAGGGGCCTTATTTTCTATAGTGTGCATTCTCTGCCAGCTGGAATAATCATTGGCAGAATACATTTTCTGTTCTCTGCCATTCATAGAAACTGTATACAGCCTGACAGACATACATTGATTCATGACCTTCTACCTTGATACACTATAAGGAACAAATGAGTTCTTGGTTTCATCTTAAGTTTCATATATATAATAAAGATCTGGGTGTGTGTGCTTAACCCAATGTTAGCATCCTTCATTCCAGAGAAAACTAAATGATACCTATGAAATATGTATGTCTTAGAAATAGATATATTTTCAGTAAATGAGTGAGTGATTATAATACAAGGACGCAAAACCTTTTGAGTGTTTCTGTGTCTTACATTTTCTTCTACTATTCTAAGGGTACTTAAAAAAACTGTGGGCATATCCTCATCTTGAAGCATACTCTAGTACAAGTTTAGCTTGTTGCACATTAAGGCTGCTGACAAAGTCATTGTCCCCCCATCCCCAATGTGTCCTCCACACATTCCTTACTGTCACTGCTCATTGAATTGTGACAGGCATCTGTTCATAAACAATGAGACCTTCTGTCATACTGACAGTACTGCTGTTAGGCTTCTCTCGATATGGGTCATTCACCAGATGTCCATTTATCACCCTTTTACACCGTTCCACCACACATTCCTTACTGTCACTATCTCGTTGAATGTGAGAGAAGTCTGTTCATGAACAACGAGGGCCTTCTGTCATGTCGATGGAGGTGCTGGGAGGCTTTTATTGTTAGTGGTCATTCAGAGCATGGCCATGCATCACCTTTTCACAGCCTTCCCAAGATTCATGACCCATATTTCTGCTGAAAATTTGTATACACAGGATAGCAGTACATATGTTTTAGGAGGGACACCCACAAAGATCTTTCCTCGAGATCTGACCAGGTCATGTTAAGTTGCAAAGACCATTCACAATCACAGAGTACAATTGCAATTTCTTTTTAAAGCTATACTTTGGTGAAATACAGTATAGATATTGAGGCAGGCGATACATAAGCAAAGGTTCACGAGTTGGAGGAATGTCGGGGGGTTATCGCACGCGCCGATCAGGTGCGGGCGTCGTGCGATGCGGCACCTGATCGGCGAGTGCGATAACCCCCCGACATTCCTCCAACGAGTGTGCCTTTGCATTTATTTCATGTTATTTTCATCTAAATCAGATAAATAGAATCAAATTTACCAGAATGACTCCCCGTGCGCACTGTTTACATCGCCATCTTGGACCTATGACGTCATCAAATGGTCACGTGACCTCGGCGTGTGATATTTTCGCAGGTTATCGCACAGGGGGTGTGCGATACAGCCCTCGAGTGCTAGAGCTATGGGCTGTCAGTATCTCGGGCATATCAACATGAAATAAATTGAATTAATTCATGCTACTATCTAGTTTCTGTAAGAATATAGAAGTTGAAACTATCAACTGATTCCTTCAGTGATGTTATGCTAAGATATCCTTCACAGCAAATGGAGTAGTTACATTATGCCTGGATGCTTCTCCTGCTATATTCTCTTCATCTCACTGTACTAACATCATATTGCCGTCCATCATTCCCTCTACTTACAGAACACATTCAGATGCTCCGGGTGGTTTTATAGTCTAGGGCATTCACTGTTCACCAGCCTGTGTAAAACATGACAGGTACAAGATTGCTCCTCTCATCTTGTTTTCCGACATTGAATCAAATTCGTATGTTCAGTATTCACAACCTACCTTTATCAGATTCCAGTCTGCTAGAGAAAGCATCGCACACATAACTGGATTACAACTATGCTACTGTCCCAGGTAGCACACAAAAATTTGCATCAGGGCAACGTTGGGCCAACGTTGGCTGCCCTGTGTAATATCTGACAGTTCCAATAATTGTAATTTACTTTGGAGGCACTGACCGGGGATTCAATATGCACGTTAGAAAACAAAGTGAGCAGCTTAACTATAAACTGGACTCTTACAATAATTGTCATAACACTGAAATACCCATGTAATGACCTTCACTGACAAAAAAAATGTTTTGAAACAAGCACTACAACAGTGTACAATAAAGAAAAAAATGAGCATGACCTACAGTGTAACCTATTTAAGGCATATTGTAGGCGAACATGGGAGGGTTGCATGTACGCTTATCTACAAAACTCAACCTGATTAAGGCAGTATGAGCCAGCTCCTTTTACCTAGCCCTGTAACACCATAAAGACAGACCTAAGATAAGTTAGCTGCCCATGGAGGATGGATATCAGAAAGCGCTACAGAGGCAGTAGTCCACGACTGCCTGTGCTAGATAAAGAATCAACCAGTGGAAGAATACAAAGAAGTAATCAGTGCTTATACACCCATCCCGATGTTACACTAGGGCAATGGTGAAGAACGTTTTAGGAGAATCACTAACGCCCTCTGGATCAACAGTCAGTCAAGGAACACATTGAGTGTTGACCGTGGTTGACCTCTTAGTATGGACTGAATTGGTAATTTGTTAGACGTTAAGGCTGTACGTATATCATTGTACAATTTGATCTCTTTGATGGGTAGGTGTGAGTGGTAACGAAGGTGGCATCTGACCTCCAGGTGTGGGTTAGAATGACAACATATCGAGTGAGTGGCACCAAAGCATCTCACCACACCCCATTTACTACATCCCTGTTTCTAGCATATCTACCCTGCCTCTGCATTTACAGATCTCCAATACCCAACTTTGATAATCCAAATATTTAAATGCTAAGGTGACCAAACTAGGTAGTTTTCTGCCAGTAGGCTCAATGACCATATCCTCTACTGGCAGATCTTGGCCCATTATGGAGATAGACCTGTCAGCTCTAAGTGTCTATGACAAGGTATTGTTGGTGCCCTCAGTCTGCTGCCCTGTTCTATGTTATGAGCTCAGCTCTAGGAAGCATGGGAAGCAGCAGTTAGAGTTTTAGTGGCATGTCATTTTTCCACTGTGCTAGTGATCAGAATTTCAGACTCGTCTGTGGCAATATAATATTTTAGTAAAAGGTAAGCAGGGGACTGTATCTGTCTTATAATGTATTCTTCCTCATAATCTGAGCTGCTGTTACTAATTTCTAGTAGACATAGTGTCCTACTGCTAGGACATACAATTTGCTATTTGATGGAGCTATTACAGAAAAGTCTGCTAGGAATAGAAGGATTTGGGATCAGAGAGAAAACAGTGCTAATAATATTATGAGAATGAAGTGCAGAGCTTAGATAATCTGACGATGCTTTTCTGCATTTTCTCCATCCGTCCATTCCTCCCCCCTGTCTCTTTCTGTCTGCCCCTGTCTCTCTCCTCATTGCTCTCGAATGTAGCCAAAATGATTCATTCAATTTTAGAAAAGAAAAACAATCAATTTTACTACCTTGTGGATAATCCGACTCTCATTTGTTATAAAACTAGTAAAATCTGTTTGCAGTCAATCACACAGCATTATATAGAGCGTTGAAGTGGATACTGCTTTATCCTACCTGTAATTTCCAAGAGAAGTACTCAGTGACCTTTCACTTGACCATTCACTTCACGTCTTAGAATCCGGCATTAAAGGTGGAGGATCAAATAAGTATACCTTGGGTACTGTTAGGTGTGGTGGTAGGACCTCTACACTCTGTGGTCTGAGACTTATGATGCTAGTTACTACGGTTACAGCGGTGGAAGAAATATGTGCCCCACAAGGGCTAGCTCTTCACTTTAACAAGCAATCGTTAGTATTTAATAGCCCCTTTTATAGATTTAACCTCTGGCATAGGGTTCAGTAACAAAGCAAAGGTTGTCACAATTAAAGTTGCCAATGTATAGGGTTACCTGATGTTTTTCAAATAGTGATTATTTCAAACCTTAAAAGATATGATTTCAGAAAGGTTTTCCAAAGCACTTTCAGGCAAACTTCATTCATTTTGAATTCATCATCACGAGACATATACCATCGAGTTTACAATGTTGACAACTGACACCTAATGAATTTAATGTTTTATTATAATACATCCAATATAGTCTAACAATCCTGATATCTGCAAAAATATTGATAACCTGTCTATATGAAATAATGTATCAAGGACAACATATGTACATCTAACAAATACACAACATGATACTTTAGTCACCTTGGTGCTCAGGAGGGTGTTGCTCCTATAGTAAAAGGAAGAGCTGGCTAAAAATGCCCTCATTTCAAGTCCTACTTTTCATGTCACTATAACTTGTCCCTTTTGTTGCTCACAAGTGGTCATTCAAGTATGGTGCTAAAAAAGGGGGATTTGAGTAGGTACCTAGTTGGGAGAAGACCGTCAGTACTATAAACTATAAATAAACTATAGAGCATGTGACATGAGTAGGTACCTGGTAGTGCAGCTCTATCTATTTTAAACAAGGCAGGTGACTTTTCAGACTTATGTGGTGAGTGCAAGTACTTAGGTGTGCAAGTGCACGACTTGTTTAGAAACGAGGGCACATACTCACAGCTCTTTTTACAATAGGAGCAACAGCCTACTGAATAAATAACGAACAGTGGTGTCCCTGTTAATTTGAGTAGTAATGATTGTGAATTAGAGACAGTTCAACCTGGTATTTCCCTTTAGTTCTGACCTGTCAGAACTCAGCACGGCATTTCTAAAAGATGTTATGACTAGAACCTCCTAAAATGTAATGGGAAATCTCACTTTACTGACTTCCTTTAGTAGTCACTCACTATTGCACTGATAAGACTGTCCTACACAACCCTATGTACATTATAATTACCACATTAAGTGTTGACCATATAGAGCAGTCGTAGTGCACCACCCTATGTACATTATAAATACCACATTAAGTGTTGACCATATAGAGCAGTCGTAGTGCACCACCCTATGTACATTATAATTACCACATTAAGTGTTGACCATATAGAGCAGTCGTAGTGCACCACCTAAGATATCCAATCACCAATCACCCATCTTGCGAAATGCCTTCATGAATCAACTTTGCAATACTTAACATTATATATCCATTTGGGAGTGGAGATTGCGTGGTCAACACGTGGTCACTAATGTAACAGTGACAAACCAATACCTGAAGCTAGACACCTGGGAATAAAGGCCGTCACTGCAAGGACATTTTCATAATATCTCTCCTCCACTATCATTCATCAAATCGGGAAGAAACCACAGTTTCGCTCCTTGCTAATAAACATTGTGAAAAATTGAAATTAGAGCGAATAAAAGAAAGATATAAAGGGAAGGAATGTTGGAGAGGGAAACACAGAGCTTCAAATAATGGAAATATGAAGGAGAGTAGGAAATATAACAAGGGCTTTAAATGACTATCATAGGAGTTGTCGCAGACCCTGCACTAAAAGTGAGAATCAATTCGTCTGTACTGCTTTTGAAATATATTTTTCATAATCTATCTTTTGAAAAGCAGCGGCGGAATAGGAGCGTTCTCTCTACTACCGCCAAGTCCTTGAATAATAGAGGCCATGGGCCAGGTACATCAAGGTGAAAGTCGATTCCATATAGGATCACCTTACCACGTTTATTCATGACCTCTGCACTCAGATTAGACCTGCCCTCATTTTAGACCCCTGTGAAACCTGTCAGGAATTTCCAAAGATTAGCCGAATTTTTTTATATAAACAAATAATGCCGTACATGTCACATGGTGTCTGTTTTCTCATCTCATCTCATCATTATGAAACTGCTGTTGATATATTGTACTTGAGGAATGGTCTTCCATAGATCAGCCACTGATAATATTCAAACTACATTGATTATCTAGGTTGAACTGTTGCTATCATTTAGTGATATATAAAAGGAAGAAGAACTTAAATAAATGCAGTATCGTTTATGGGAGGTTTTCTTTTGGTGTCTTTATTGATGTATAACTTAAGACGCATTAAATACCAGACTTTTCCTTTATCCACTGCCTGAAGTACGACACCCGGGTGTAGACGGGGGGGAATTTTGTTGTACAAGTATCGTACTGCGAGGAGCTGATACCAGACAGCTTTGGCTGACCATTCTTCAGAAACACGAAAGGGCCGCCATTGTCACCCTGCCAGGAAAGGACAATTATAAAACACAAATGTGAATAGAGAGATAGAGAAAAGCAGTGCACCCTCCAGGATTATCACACCCATTTTACTGCACTAATGATGTGATTTCAGCAAATTTCTGATTGCTAAATCTGGCTGTTAAGCACTTTTAAGCACAGTGAATGCAACTACTCTGCAAAAATGCTGTTTAGATTTTAAACATGTTTAGGTCTAAACATGTTTGAAATCTAAACATATACATCAGTTAGGTGTATCATCGACTACACATTTAGGAAAAGAACACTTTTATTCTAAATACATAAGCATTTTTGCTAAACATGTTCAGATGTTTAGAGTTTAAACAGTTGAATATTAGGTGTTTAGATTTAAACATCAATATGTTTAGATACTTGGATGTCAAATCCACACCAGGTAGCAGCACTACCTCTGAATGGACTATCTGTGCACAGTTATAATCAATTGTTGTGACAAATATCCCCAAACTCCTTCTTTATCATAGAGTCATTTCATTGAATGCTATGAAAATATAAACAACAATAGAAAATTAACTGAATTCAACTGACACCACCATCATTACCATAAAATAATCAATGAGCTCCATGACTTACACCTATGTCATGTTATTTTGTAAGGTATGAAACTATGTCCTTCCAGCCAACCTTCAAACAACCTCCAAGCTCCTTGAGAAGATAGTTAGAGACAGAATGGAAGCCTCCCAGAGAGCAAGGCAACATGTCCCACCTGAGGAGCAGTATGGATTCCGAGCCCACTGGTCTGCCCAGCATGCTTCCTACACCATGTGGGATCTAATTATGCGACACAAGGGCAATGAAACAGTCGTTATTTTTCTCGACGTAGAGAAAGCCTTCGAAATGGTGAACCACACTGCTCTCCTTGCTTGCCTAGCTGAAACGGGAGTATCGGGTAAGATAATGAAGTACATGCGTGAGTATCTTGCAGACCGCTCATCCCGCGTCTCGCTCCAGGGAACGTACTCTTTTAATCACCCACTTGAGAATGGCGTTCCTCAAGGGGGAGTCCTATCCCCTCTCATCTTCAACTGCGTCATGGAGCAAATTCACAAGCTTCGCTTAGGGTAGAATGACCTTGAGTCGTCCAGGTACCTTGAGTCGGCCATTTTGCTTGGTATTGGGCACAAAATGAATGTGTTAATGAATATATCAGTGGATTCTAAGCTCTTTGCACTGGTGCTATATCGCAAGATATGCTATAAGCTATCTTAGCCTCTTTTGGAATATAAGTCCAGGACCTTCCAGGAGCTCTAGATGACACTAGAGTTTGTGAATTATTCTTGATTTTCCAGCAACAAAATGATAGATGAGTGATAATGTGATATTGACCAAGTAACAAAGTTAAACCTAACTAAAATTGGAAAAAAGCATTGCATTCATACTCTGTCAAACATCATTTAACTTGAAATTATTCCTTTATAGTGTTCAGTACAAAAGTCAACAATCTGCTGTATAGAAGTTGACTCGTGGTATGACTGGCCCAAGGTGTCTTTGAGCAAAACATGTACCTTGAGTCAGCTACTATACAAGTACCTTGAGTCAGCCACTATTGCTTTGTGGTCCAAAATGAACTTAGTAGTGACCATTTCATTGGGTTCTAAGTTTTTTTACACTGCTAGAATATGTTGAGCTGCAGCACCTGCGATCTTTCCATCTTTGGGAAAGTGAATCTAGCACTATCCATTATTTTTCAACAAAATCAACTATATTCTACCAATTAGATAGAGAGGTCTTCTGATAGATTGCCAGCCACTTTGAAATGATGGACAGCTGATAAATGGGGATAAGTTTGCTATAATTTATGTTTACCCAAGGAATGGTATTAATCAGAATTATAATTAGTAAAATCATTCCAGAAACATTTTGACCAAGATCACTCAGCCGGGAATAAATGTTTTCCTTGTTTTGCTTCAAAAGCACACTCTTTACTATGAATTAGTTGAGTCATTTTATGATGTGGCTGACTCAAGGTACCACAGTGACCGACTCATGGTACTGATGAAAGAAAATTCACAGCTATTGAATGATGGGTGCTAAAAGAGCTCCATGACTATGGGTATGAAAGTTGTAACATTGCTGGATGGAAAGAGTAAGACATCTGGGTAATATCTATATCCATTTTTAGATGACCCCTGCAAGTTTTCCTACTATAACAAAGATCCTAGACTAACTAGTATGTGGTAAGATGAACCAGGTGGACGACTCATGGTCACTTTACCCTACCCAAGGCTCGCATCTTGTCATATGCCGATGACATTGCCATCTTCGTATCCGACCGCTTGGACGTTCACCCGAATGCGCAAAAAACTCTCAACATGGTTCATGATGAGTGTCTCAAGTTGGGGCTCAAAATCTCGCCCGAAAAAACCATGGCCATCCCCTTCTTCAAAACCACCCTTGCCCGACCCCTCTACATGGGTTTTGACCATATACCGGTTTCTACCACCTACAAGTACCTTAGGGTCATCTTCGACTCCAAGCTCACGTTCAAACCCCAACTAGCCTATGTGGCTGACAGGATGCGCGCCCGTCTGAACATCATGAAGTCCATGGCTGGCCCAACATAAGGGGTCACCTTCGCCCACCTCCGGACTTTCTACAAACAAGCCATACTGTCTCTCGTAGACTACTGCGCTCCCCTTCTGTACACAACCCTCAGTCGGGAGGAGACAGAAGTCGGCAGCAGCACTGTTCTTGCCTTTTCCACACGCTTCGACGTACTCAACAAGATACAGAATGCAGCCATGCGCATCATAGCAGGAGCCCCCCTCAGGACCAAACTCACCTGCCTCCGGCAGGAGACAGAACTCCCACCCATCTCCCTTAGGGTCACAGAAACCCCTCTGAAATTCCTGAACACCTTTGCCTCCACCCTAGACAAAAGTCTTGCAAAGGCCATGGCCCATAAGCTTCAATCTTATACGGAACAGGTCCGCCCGCCACCCACAAAGCACCGCTGCTCTACAAAGACTACCTACTACATTAAGACCTTACACACGGCCGGCGGTACCTTGTCAGCCCCTCCCCCACCTCATCCTCACCCCCCTGGTTACCTGGTACCAGCCTCTTTCAACACCCTGTCCCTTCCCTAAAAAGCAGAAACCTCCCCTCTCATTCTACGCCAATATGCCCTGGAAAACATCAACATGTTGAAAAAGGAGCACCCGAATGCCCTGCACATTTTTACCGATGGCAGTGTGAATCCTGTTACTGGGGCTTCCACTGCAGCTGCGGTTCTCCCCGAGTCTGGCGATGAGGTTTCTTGCAAAACCCCCGAGTTCTCATCATCCCTCACCACTGAACTGACAGCCATTGAGCTTGCCCTGGAGGAGTGGGATCAGGATGTGGTGATCCACTCCGACTCCCTTGGGGCTGTCTCGTCCATCTCCAACCCTAGGCCTTCAACTCTCCATGTAATGAACATTCAAAGGCAATTCGAAGATCGCAAGAACCGGGGACTCCATACCACCTTCAGCTGGATACCGTCCCATATCTGCATTAAGGGAAACGACGCTGCTGACATAGCAGCCAAGACTGCAGCATTACATGGAGGAAACAAGCCTGACAGAACCCCTCCACCCTCCAAAGATCAAGTATCAGCGATCATTGGCAGGAAAATTCAAAAACTCAATCTACTCTTGAACCACAAGGAATGCTTACAGCTGCATGATGGTGAAAGGTCCCAGTCCCTCACGTGGAATAACAGGGTCAGGGAAACCATCCCCCCTATCCCAACTCACCTCCCCCGGATAAACCAACACATAGCTGCCCGCTTCCGCACAGACTACAGAAGAGCTGTAGACTGTGGCGGTCGTAAGGCATGCACTTGTGGCGCGGCTCGCTTTTCTGCTGCCCATGCGCTCACCGACTGCTCCCTGATGGACTATTCATCCATCCACCACTTATTCGATGAGGATACAGTGAACCTTCCCTGCACGGAGGCAGCCCTAGTCATTTTCAGTCGAGCAGCTTGTGAGGGGTATGACCCTCTGATACGCCTGTACCTAGATAACCGTGACCTCCTCCTATAGAGGAGTGTTGCAAACAGGAGGCACACCCCCTACCCTCAGTTAGGACAACACCAGAATCATCCTTCTCACTGACACCTAAACACCTAATACCACCTGTCCCCCACCAGCCGAGATGCTCATACCACTCAAGCTGGTTAACCACAATACCCATCCCCCAAACCTACTATCTCCCCTAGAGTCTGGCTAAGATGCTCACCATATCACTTGGGCCAACCACACTCTTCTCTCCAAACACTCTCTGCATCACAAACAGGACTGACTAATGCCCAAGGAGTTAGTCCAATTCCGCTGTCTCTACCCCTATTCACACTATAACTGCCACACCCCAGTAACATGTCATAACCTCCTCCCGCATGCTTAACCACCCCAAAACCTTTGCTCTTCCAGAAGATGCCACGACGCCTGATCCTCCTGACAGACAGCCAAGGAAGGGGCATCCCCAACTCGCAGTACCTGACCTGCACCTTCAAATCCAGAGGAAGAGCCCACTACATCCAGGAGCTAATCGACAGGCAGGACATCAGATCTCATGAAGACGTCGCCATTTGGATAGGTGGTAATGACGCACACCCTCGGGTAGGCCAGTTTAATTCTTCTGCTCTCAGAGAGCACTTCCGCCATGCAGTTCACTGCGTGCGCGGAACTCACCCGACGGCAAATGTCGTCCTTGTGGCAGCCACAAAGAGAGGGGTAGAAGCAAAATCCCGCAACATCCAAGCTGTAAACACTATCATTAGAAACGTTGCCCTCGAGTTTAATGTCCCCTTTTCCAATGTGTACCGCTCACTCGAGTGTAGATACGGTCACTGCTCCCAGTATTTAAAGGTAAATGAGGGGGTCCATCTGACCCTTAAGGCCAAGCTACAGGTGGTCGAATCAATTCAACACCAACCGGGAGTGTCAGTTGTACCCAAAAACCCAATTCCCTCCCCCCCCTTCGCCTCTGAGGGTGGCTGGACATGGACACATCCTATCCATGTTCTACCCGGCCCCTCTCATCTGGGGCTACAGATGGTTCAGCACTGCTGAACATGCCTACCACTATGAGAAATGCATGAGGGTAGGGGAAATCGGCCAAGCCCGCGAAGTGCTTATGGCTACCACTCCCAGCCAAGCAAAATCCAAAGGTAAGATCCCGGATAGTCTGATGGACCTTCCCACAAGACGCCTGCTCCTAGAGGACATCCTTATGGAGCGATGGCGGAGCCAGCCCAGTTTCAGGAATGCTCTGCTGGAATCGGGCTCCAGACCAATCATACACACAGTGAAGGACGCCTTCTGGGGAGACATAGGTTGGGATGGCACTGGCTTCAATGTATATGGGAAGTCCCTGATGAAAAATGCGCCACATCCTCCCCAGACATTAGACCATACTCCCTTCAACTCCCCCCGAAAACACCCTACCCCCTCACCACCTCCTACTGAGATGATCACCATACCACTCGAGTAGGACACCCCCCCTCACTCCACCTTGATCCTCCCCTTCCACACCCTGGTCTCTCCCCCACCTAGGCCCCGGTGCCTATCACCATACCAATTATGGCCTGCCACGGCGCGGTGTACTGTATTGCACCGCCCATGGACATGGGTGCCCGGCTGGTCTCACATACACCCCCCGCCCACTTCCACAAGGGGACCAGGCCTTGCACCCTTGACCAAACGCAGGCCAACATTTCGGTAAATTTCTCGTCTGTGCCCCCTAGGAGTGGATACGCCAGATAGCACTACGATGCACTGGGCTATTGTCCTGCTCCCTGGTTCGGTGACACAGGTAAGATCACCCAATCACATGATACACCTTGTTCATACCATAACCAATATACTGTGCTTTTTCTTTTCTTCCTTTTTTTTTCTCTTTTGTTGTTGTTTTTTTTTTTTGTTTTTGATTTAATTTGTTTTTTGTTTTTTTGTTTTCTCACTCCCCCCTAGCTCCCTCTAGTGTACGGGTCCAGGTTTCACGCCACGGGACCTCTCACCCTCAACGTGTCCTTGAGGCACATAGGTGAGGTCTAATTCAAAGTAAGTAAGCCAACCTGTTGTACTTCCTCAAGTCTCCTATTCCAATGCAGTGTGTACATATATGTGTATATAGCTGTGGCTGACACCTTGGGAGACTTTGCAATGTAAATACCTGCTGATGTCCTCCAGTAAATGAGAAAACAAACAAAAGATATTCCTTTATTTTTTTAATGGATACATGTCTGCAAAGCCTCACTTCCCACTAAATCACTTAGACATCTAAACACAAAAATTCATAAACATCTAAATGCAAAATTTCATTGATATCTAAACACAAATTTTGAACCTAAATACTTAGATTTCTCAACACTTGAGCTAAGCACATTGTTTGGCTAAACATGTTTAGGAAATTAATGTGATTACAAAACATTGCAAGAATATGTTTAGAATTGTGATCTAAACACCATTTTTGCAGTTTAAATATCAAAATGACATTAAGCAGTTTTGATTAATTTTTAGGTATCTTGAAGTTCAATAGGTTTGTTTTTTAAAAGATCCAAAATCATTGGTTATGATCATGATTATGTCATCTGGTTTACGAGGACTTAACCACCACCACAGTAGATACAGATATTTCGTTTTCGTCTCGGCCATCATTCTCAGTGCAGAAATGGCCTCCGTCAATGTGTGCCGAATATTCTTTACAATAGTCATTGCTGATAACAGTAGCAGTGGCCTGATACAGGAGGAGTGGTTGGTGAAATGCTGAATCTGTATAACATATAGACATCAACAGTAAAATACATACCCACTGGGCACTGATTATGAACCAAATGAAAACGCTTTTCTGCCAAGTGGATAAGCAAATGTCCAAGACCATGGGATATATATTTTTGCATTGTACATATTACAAAATGTCTTATAGGCCTCACCAAAAAGATGCGAAAATATGGTAAAATTTTTTTTTCAAAACATCCTGTCTGGCTCTGTCAGCTGCAGCATGTCATGTGATGGCCATTGATCACATTTACATTTTATGTCATGGCTGATATGAACGTCACTATAGATTATTATGTCAAGGTGAATATCAATGCTCCATTGACAATGCACTAAACTTTATTGCACCCCTGCATTAAATAACCAGCGCCAAATCCGCACGATGATGTCATAGGTCCACCGCGCATGCACAGCATTTTTGAAACGTAAACATTCAAAATGGCGGCGGTCAGGATTTCGCGAAGACAATGGTAAATCAGAGTTAATTATGGACTATATTGATGAAATATCGATTGATTTTCCACTCAAACACCTTGACATAAATGTAAAGATGAACTCTGATTAGTTTGAGCCTCCTGTTTCTTCACTCGCAGGTCCTGCCCGCTCCGCACTCGGACTACCGGCCTCGTGCGGAACGGGCAGGACCCTCTCGTGAAGAAACTGTCGGCTCAAACTAATCATCGTTCACCTTTACCATTGTACTAGAACCGCCATATTCAATGGGGGGCATCGAATACAATGTATCCATATTCAATGGTTAATTATCACGTGACTCATGTATGATAAAACAAGTTGATTTGTCTATTTAAAGACAAAATAACCTCCTAGGCCATGACATAAATGTAAATGTTAACTTCCAAGGAATATTTTTGCATCGCGTTCCCCTCAGTGAGTCGATGCAAAAATATTCCGTGGTCATTGACATTTGCTTATTCCATTGAATACGGCAGAGTTAGTCGCCAGAGCTGCATTCCTGCGTCATGGCAACCAATGGACATGATGCATTAATGCAGCAGCCTCGAGAGGGTACTGACATGGAATATTGGCTTACCACTAGTAATTCCCCATCCTGTGATATAACACTGAGAGGTGATATATAGTCCTGCATCACTCAGGTCAATGCTATTTATAGTAAAACTCAGCTCCAGAGGTGCTTCAAGACAGCGATGTCATTGAATTTGCGGAGGCCACAGCTGCTGTAATTGCCATGATGTAATCAGAAGAAAAAGGGGTTTCTAGCAGAGATGATTTCCTGAAGACATTCAGTTTTTGTAATGTTTAAAACTACACTTAATTAAATTACAGTGAGTTGGCATGATGCACCAATGAGTCTCCCCAGCACTTCATTGGTGCATCACATGAACAATGGGCTTGAAGTATTAATGCATCAGGGACCCTTAAAGAGCCGATTTTGAGGATGGTCTGTGGTTACACTCATAAGCTATCCATTTCAATTACTCTTTCAAAGCCTACTGACTGGAGAAATAATCCATAGGAACACTATAAATTCACCATAAGTTGTATGTATTGCCCAATCAATGTAATCTAACATATACTATGATACATACATAAACTATTTCCTGCACTGTTCAGACTGTGCCCTCTGTTCTGTCCAGACTCCCAAATCTGATCCCATATGGTGGACTGAAACGATATAAGAAAAACTACCTGATTTACAAGTACATCAGCCATGGTTTCCGAGGTTTTGCTTGACTGCTGCCGGAAGCAATGGCAATGGGTAAACAGGGCCATAGTATAGTGACATAAAGTGTAACAACGCATAGAAAGTGATAGATAGAGGCACACGTGAGTGAGTGAGTAATAGAGGTTTAACACCATTTCGACAGCTAAGGTCATATTCATGGCGAGAACTACATTACACAATTTTACAGAGGTATGTGTCGGTGCCCGCACATAGCTGCACCACACACATCCGAGAGGATAGGAAAGAAGAGATATAGACCCTTTTAAGTGGGCTAGGGAAGCCCATGATGCACAAGTGATTCTGCTTATGCCAAATGTGCATCATGAATCGATGTACCCCATGTTTAACCCTTTAAGAGTCGTTGATGCATTAATACATTATGCCCATGATGCACCAATGAAGTGTTTGCTTGATTGCTTGAAAGCACTTTATTAGAGCATCATGCCAACCCTCCAGGAGTTTATGTATCAACCTTTAAGGTCAGCATGATGCTCCCATAAATAATTGGCGGGCAGTCTTGCAAGCACTTCATTGGTGCATCATGATGACCAATGGGCATGATGCACTCCTGCATCAGCGGCCCCTAAAGAGTTTATTGGTAGAGACAAGATTGCTTACTTCTGCACACAGCTTGCTGTAGTTACTGCCCATTCTGATCAGGGAGCATCCACACACAAGATTAAACTCTTTATAAATGGCACCTTGCCAAGGAGTGAATCGGATGTCAGCAATTTCAGTGACATCCTCCCCGGTGATGAAGGGTAAAACTGCTGCCGAGGAAGTCCCTACCAGCATGAGGAGCAGAAAGGGACAGATAGAACTCATGGTGAACTAGTGTGGTTTGTTCCTGAGGAACAGGTCTATATAATAAGTTATATATGTGGTCGACGTGACATGTTTATCTTATTCATTAAAATAGCATATTGCAGTATACATAAGGACCAATGTGTGGTGTACGTGGTATTCTTATCTAATAGGAAAACACCAGATTGCACAGTCCCAGACTAAATATATCAACAATAAAATAGTCTAATATCACACTTTGTTCTATGTGACAACAATGTCTAGAGGAAGTGAACAGCTTATGGTGTTATCAAAATAGTACATCTCGATAACAAGAACACATAATAACAGATTATCATATAATATCAATATAATTTCTTCACCGATGAAGGCAAGACTATGTAAATTAAAAGTCTGCATGTATGCAAGATTAATCTTTATATATTTCAGAGAAAGATCGTTCTGATTTTTTTCTCTCTAAACTGTAAAAACAGTGTTTAGGGATTAAACACTAGTGTTTAGAAGTTAAACACTTGGTTAAACACTTATTTGTCCCACTTTTCTCAACACTTCTTATGTGTTAAACGCGTTCAATTTTAAACACGTTTAACTAGGAAGTGTTTAACCAACTCCAATTTGACCCCTCGGCTCACAATCTTTTATGAAAAGAAAAAAGAGGCATTAAAGGTGTGTGTTGTTAACAAGAAAGAATGAAGTAAAAATGGAACTGTTAAACAGAACCATACCTGGGCCCATACCTATTATACAGATGACAAATGATATAAAAGAGACTATTTGTCTCTTGTACTTTCTCGTTCTGATGCAGCGTGTAATACCTGTACACGTATATAGCTGTGGCTGTAAATGAGAAAACAAACAAAATATATCTCTTTTTTTTAATGCATTCATGTCTGCAAACCTTAACTCTCCATCAAATCATTTAAACATCTACACACAAAATTTCATAAACACTAAAATTCCTAGATATCTAAACACAATGTTTTAACCTAAACACCTACATTTCTAAACACTTCAGCTAAGCACATTGTTTGGCTAGACATGTTTAGGAAATTAATGTGATTACAAAAAACGTTGCAATAATATGTTTAGAATTGTGTTTTGGATCTAAACACCATTTTTGCAGTGCTTATGAGTCCAACTTTACATATTTTTATTAGAGGCCTCAGAAAAAGAAATACAAAAGACTATTTGGAAAGGTCCAGGTTTCCTGGTATCTTTATTGATGCATCATTTGACATATGTTAAACACCAGTTTTCTCCTTAATCCACTGCCTGAAGTATGACACACGAGTGTAGACTGGGTAGTAGTAGTGGGAGGAACAGGTCTCGTCCTGCCAGGAACTGATGCCATACAGCTTTGGCTGACCAAGATCCAAGCAAACCAAGGGGCCGCCTGTGTCACCCTGTCGGAAGATAACATTCATGAAACACAGACTCAGGGGAAGACACTAGCCTTTTGAGCCATGGGCCACCCGGGCCTGCACCTTCAGAAATTCACGGGCCCACATCTAAATCTGCGGGCCCAGCACATGTATTCACATTAGAGGAAAAGGTAATTCTAAGTATTTGTAATTAATATATATCATGATTTGAATAGAATGCCTGAATTCTTAACCATTTTCTCTTTCCAACGATATATAACATGACTATATTGACCTGTGTATCAATTTGTAAAAACTGCCTTCAGCCACATCTGTGGGCCACCTGGGCCCATAGGAAGATATTTTTTTAAATAACTGTCGGCCCGGACCAAGAATTACGGGCCATTCGCTCCCGGGCCAGCGCTAGTGTCTACCCCTGCAGACTGTAAAAGGAATAGCTGTTATCATCATTATTATTTATTGAACGAGCTTGTCCCTAATGGACGTTTTTTTTCCACCAGCCATGTGGTGAGAAAACAATATGCTCACAGTATCATATTTCCATATGTCAATGACAATCTGTTGTCACATTGTCCATGAGTAAAACGTCACACAGTGGGGTTATTCATCCATGTTAATATAACAAAGCCAGCGCCCAAGACAATAAAGTTAAATGATTTACAATACTAAACCAGATGTTAACATACCAAAGTATGTATCCTCTACAGCCACACTTAAACATTTAGTTTATAGGTTACTTATAAAATCAAGCTCTCTTGAATCTAGCAGGGTTCCTCCTGAAACTGAACTATGAACTACTATAATGCAAGGGTGCAGTTTAGTTATTACAAGAAGCTCCATGTGGCATCATGGTGGAGTCTCTGTGAAAATAATGATATCTCTGGCAACTTTGGGACAATGAAGTCTATCAGCTGGACCTCCTTAAAGATCTCAGCAATACTAGTCTGGTTGACTCAGGATGTAAGGTGTATAATGGGGGAGGGGGATATCTGCTGTTTGCACAACTTCACATTAATCTCCAAGACTAGGACTTCTGTCCTTTCAGAACTGTTTTAATTGCATTGATGTGATCACTACTTGCTAAGATATGAGGCAAAATCAAAATGTGACATGTTTCAGTCTCCACTATTTTTTTTATGGAATCTTTATCGAATGTTCAGGTTGTGGCTGGGAGGGATAAGATACATTTCTCTCTGCCTATCCCACAAATTTCCATTAGTATTAATTATTGTTTTACCCAGCATGGAGATGGTGAGGAATATCCAGTATCAGTGCAGATATGACTTTCATCAATCTCTGGCCAGGAACCATTACTACAATGCGTATTGGAGATAGGGTGAACAGTAGCCTCATGTAGCTGCCATGGGGGGAAGTCGTCATATTCTGTGTAAAAGAAGCATTATATAATTAGTTAAGTCACAATAACACAGACATATATGTGGATCAACACGGTAAAAGGTATGTCCGTGAGGGGGTGCGCAGCTGTACCTTTTACCGTGTTGATCCACATATATCAGGCCCTAAATAGGACCAGCACAAAATTAGATTTATTTTTGATTTTTTTGCCCCAGTAAATTCTTAGGCTATCTATAAAAAAAAAAAAACAGGTGATTTTTTTAATGTGGAATTAATGTGGATACTTAACTATAGATCTTTAAATAGTTAACAAAAGAAACAATAGATGTGTTCTGAGCATAAAAGGGTGTGTTGACAGAACTGAAAGACCATGACATAAGTTCTTATCGATCCACCCATAGCAGACCAGATAGATGAGAATGTGAGTCAGGGAGTTAAAATTCATACATGTTTTCAACTTTACAAGGTATTAGTAAATAGAATTTAACAATTAACAATGTAAATCCACAGCATGCTATCCACTATTTTGAATATTTACTTGCACCCAAAACATGGCTGAAAAGGCAATTGATTGGGAGTGTCGATCGTGAATATTAATTGGACAGGGGGAGTGGTAATTGGCTGGGCAAAGCTATCTCTACGGGCTGTACATAGAAATTAGCATAAGTACTTACCACGCGTTAATCCCCAACCTGTAAAGAAGTACTTCTGACAGTTTTCTCCTCCATCACTCAGTTTGATGTTAGATATACTGAAGCTAAATTGTCCAAGACCTCGGTCAAACTTTAACACAGCGATGTCATTTTATGTCATGGCTGATACGACCGTCACTATAGATTAGTACTAGAACCGCCGTATTCAATGGGGGGCATTGAATACAATGTGTCTGTATTCAATGGGTGTCCGCCATCTTGGATTTTGAACAGATCTGAGCTGTTTTTCTTTATTTAAAGGCAAAATGACCCCCTAGGCCATGACATAAATGCAAATGTCCATTCCAGGGAATAAATTTGCATCGTATTCACCTCGGTGAGGCCTGTCCGCATTCAACTCTGCCTATAAGGCATCGTTGAATACGGACAGCCTCACCTCGGTGAATACGATGCAAATTTATTCCCTGGTCATGGACATTTGCTTATGTATCTGTAGTAGTACTCCTTCGAACCCCCGGATATGGTGAAATTCTCGTGCTGTGATTAGATAAGAATTCAAAACGACCTACATTCATCAATGAAATATATTTTTACCATATTGGCCTCTATGAGGGTAGGGTGCTCATTGATTTCAATCAGGCTTTACCTTATTCAAGACTTTAGTCACAGTGGATTTTCAAATTTCAATACCATTGTACACCAGTACTAATTCAAAATGGGCATCTATTCAAATACTCGGTCAACATGGCGATGTCAGTATACAATTGTTAAGCATGTCGTTGGGAAAAGTTTAGCATGTCATTAGGACAAGTGTAGCATGTCATTGGGACAAGTTTAGCATGTCGTTGGGACAGGTTTAGCATGTCATTGGGACAAGTTTACTGTGTCGTTAGGACAAGTTTACGATGCCATTGGGACAAGTTTACCGTGTCATTGGGACAAGTTTACCATGTTGTTGGGACAAGTTTACCATGTCGTTGGGACAAGTTTACCATGTCGTTGGGACAAGTTTACCATGTCGTTGGGACAAGTTTACCATGTCATTGGGACAAGTTAAGCATGTCATTGGGAAAAGTTTAGCATGTCATTAGGACAAGTGTAGCATGTCATTGGGACAAGTTTAGCATGTCGTTGGGACAAGTTTAGCATGTCATTGGGACAAGTTTAGCATGTCGTTGGGACAAGTTTAGCATGTCATTGGGACAAGTTTACCGTGTCGTTAGGACAAGTTTACCATGCCGTTGGGACAAGTTTACCATGTCATTGCGACAAGTCTAGGATGTCATGGGACAAGTTTAGGATGTCATTGGGACATGTTTAGGATGTCATTGGAACAAGATTAGGATGTCATTGGATATTGACCACCGTAGAGTTTTAGGCGGTGGCAGGTTTCCTGTGAAGAGTAACTGACCCCTCAAGTTACCAAGAGTCACTGTGATTATGCTGTCAACATCTGACACTGCTTGAATCAGTACACCCGCATGGCAAAAAAAATGGTTTATTTTGCGACGTTTGCAAACCTTTTTATTTGGTTCTGGTAGAAAATGTTTAAAAAACACATTTTTATAATGTTACTAGTGGCTTCGCCACTAGTTCGTGGGGTGAGCCCTTTTCATTGCTAACTGTGGACTTTTTTCACGGCAAACTGTGGGCCCTTTTCACAGCAAACTGCGGGCCCTTTTCATGGCAAACTGTGGACCCTTTCATCGCAAACTGTGGGCCCTTTTCACGACAAACTGTGTGCCTTTTTCACTGCAAACTGTGGACCCTTCTCACTGCAAACTGTTGTTGACAGTTCCATCAACTTAGTGACGTTGCATAGAGATATGACGTTGCTTAGTGATGTGACGGTGCCTAGTGAAATGACGTTGCTTAGTGACATGGTCCCGCCATCCTTGACCTTTGACCTCTAACTTAGATACAGCCATACCACAGGATCGCCGATTGAGAAGTTTCCATTGATTTATCTTACCTATTTGAAGGTGTTTCAAGATTATACATAACATGGGTCAGTACATAGGTATTTATTCTATATTTCAGACACATTTATTCAGGATCCTTCATTATGTAGGGGCTCGTAGATCATGATATAGTGTGAGTGTCTCCCTCGAGAGGGCGTTTCGAGCCTTCACTACATTACTTTTTTCTAAGGCCTAATTATTGGTAAAAATAATAGTAGATTTTCGTACAGCTTTTGGTTCCCTGTTGCCAAGTACTCTCTCTGAGAGTATATGTATTTTTTTGCATTTTCCTTTAAATGCTATCAAATTTGGCAAATGTGCTCTATAGTAAAATAGATATAATAGAATAGGCCCTAAAAATATTTAAAATGTTAACAATGAAGAGAAAAAGCGAGTTAACTTAAAAAAAAACAACGTTTTAAACGTTTTTTTTCCAACCCATTTTTAACCAAATGAAAATGTTTGCTTTTTCAACAAATTTTTAACCAAATAAAAACGTTTTTGATTTATGTTCCCTTTAAGTTTTAACCTGAAATAAAAAAAAAAACGTTTATAAGAACTTAAAAAAAACGTTTATTTTGAGTACATGTTTTGACCCTATTTTTTAAGTTATGAAAAAATGTTTGGCAAACATAGGAACCAAATAAAAACGTTTTTTTACCAAGTGGGCAGCATCTCTAGCTTTAGCTAGCTATCGACAGGTAGATATTGCGATAGATACAATGGGATAAATATATATATAGATAATACATACATATATGATCTCCTGCACTTCTCGGCCTGTGCCTTCAGTTCTATCCAGACTACCAAATTTAACATTATACGGTGGACTGAAAACAAGTTTGATTTAAGTAAAGACTTAGAAGCTGGTAGAAAAGAACTGTGTCACCATATTACTTGAGGTACACTTTATTTTCTACTCACCATTCACCCTTAGGGTCAGTGTTAAGGGGATATGATTTGATTGGGACATTTGATGAGATCAGATTTGGAACATCTGCCAGGTTGGATATTTGGAAATACATAGCAGATGTTCCCAATCCTACCAGTAGGCCAAACCAGTATGCCCCTCTGTGGTTGGCTTTTATATTTGGCAAGTTATGGTTTCCACAAAATTAATTGGCATGGGACATGGGTCAAACAAAATGTAAAATTACAAAATTACTTTGTAAACACAATTGCAAAGCCTAAAAAGGTAACATGGTACAGATGTCTGATGCTTTTCAATGAAAGGGAGTTATGATATTAGCAAGAGCATGAATTCTACATAGACACATAGATCTACGAACAATGTCAGCAAAGAAAGTGCAAGATGTAAAAAATTTAAGAGTTGATTAGTAGAGACAAGATTGCTTACTTCTGCACACAGCTTGCTGCGGTGACTGCCCATTCCTTGCTGATCAGGGAACAACCACACACAAAGTTGAACCCTTCATAAACAGCCCCTTGCCATGGTCTGTAACGGATATCAGCAACTTCACTGACATAACTACCATGGATGAAGGATTCTTCTGCTGCTAAGGTGATCCCTACCAATGTAAGGAGCAGGAAGGCACAGATAGAACTCATGGTGCGTGAGTGTGGATTCTGTGAATTCTGATCTTGAAATACAGGCGTATGTATAATGAGCCATGTGTGGTATACGTGGTATTCTTATCTTATATGTGAAAATAGCATATTGCATGGCCCCAGGCGAAAAAAATAAAATCAACGAACAACTAAACTGATATCAGTCCTCGGTCTATGTGTCTAGCCTGATTATGAGATTTAAAGGCCTGTTTAAGCCCCATGGTTTCAAATAAGCTGCAATCTCAGTTTGTGCCAGTGTTATAGTGGTGTTGAAATCAGCTTTACAGTGGTAGCCCACCTCAATGGTCTTACAATAGAGTACTTCTCATTCTGGAATACAGCTGTACCTGCCGTACGTATAAAACCAATGACCCGATGTGGATCCTACTGTACCTATGACAGGGGTATTTATAGCCTATTTACAATTGTGGTTGAGGCTGTAGGCACTGAAAACTCTACTGCAATGGCCCATTTAAGTGCCACCACACTGACTCGAGACCGGCGCTTATTTGAGACCATGGTGCTCAACCGGGCCACTACAGTATCTCAAATAAGTGCCTCACATATGAGCCTAGGGGATACTGTGGGATTGCAATTTATTGAGTGTCCGAGCGCTTTAATGGGACACTACGGTAAGAGCTAATGAAGAGCTAATGAAGACATGTGTTTACGTTCACTCTAAACAATATCTGTTGAATCTACTACATTCAATCTATTGACCACTTCTGTGTAATTTGCTCTTTCGAATGCAGCCCAGGTCAGATAGACATTGGCGCCTGGCTTCCAATACACCCTATCAGTCAGGTCGTGCCCTCATAAACACACTTTAGTATGTGTAGGCAATCGACCCTGTCTGACCCCAACAGCAGCAGGATACAAATGCAGAATAAAAGGTCCACATGAATGACTTTTTTTATGCCATGGCTGATAAGACCGTCACTATAGATTAGTACTAGAACCACCGTATTCAATGGGGACATTGAATACAATGTGTCCGTATTCAATAGGTGTCCGCCATCTTGGATTTTGAACAGATCTGAGCTGGTTTTTTCTTTATTTGGAAGCAAAATAACCCCTTAGGCCATGACATAAATGCAAATGTCCACTTCCATGGGATTTTTTACATCGTATTCCGATGTAAAAATATCTCATGGTCATGGACATTTGCTTATTTATTCAATGGCTCAGGACTTAAACCCTTGCATATATATGACAAGTTCACTGTGAAAAATAACTTTTAAATCTACCAAGGATCCTCATAACACTGAACAGTGAACCACCATAGTTGTATTGCTTTGAACAAGTGTAGAGTTTAGAAGAAGCCCCAGGTGGCAGTAATATGGTACAAGGAATCTCTTTGAAAATAATGACAGATCTCTAGTAACATTTTTGGACAATTTCAAAGACATTTTTTACAGTGTACTAGACAGAATTCTATCTTGGTGAATCTGTGTTAGGCTCATCTCTGCAATGGAACTGGCTTTTAGCTTAGCTCTCCATTTCTTAGCGCTTATTAAGACTGAAATATATAATGATTAGACATGAACTCGTTGGCTTCAGGGGGTGATAGAAGCATGAGCCGGAGGTGCATGCTATTATTGAACCCATGAAGCCTACGAGTTCAAGCCTAATCATTACATATTGCATGTATAACATGGTTTCCACAATTAATTCTAAGTATTTACCTTTAAAATTGATAGAATCCATTGTTTTCTGTTACAAGCAGACGAGAAGGCCCTCCACCATCTTGGTTTCATGTTGATATGAGGAGTCAGCTAGTTCAGTCACCTAACACCAGGCTGCGCCACTTTCACGGGCGTAAGCTTACTCACAGTGGGAACATACAGAAGGGGTAGTAGTAGCATTGCTTTATACAGGTTTGCTATGGTTCCTCTTCTGTTAAGTTAATGCCCGTGGGGTTCTTGGGTTCTCATATCGCCAGATATCAGAACTCATATTATCCATTTTAGGAACTGAAATCAGTGCCTAAACTTGATAACCATGTTACATGTCTTTATAGAGAGCTCAATGATACATTTTGTAACACAGTAGAAATGAAATATGAACAGACAGTACACGTGAAAGATTTATCCATTAACAACCCCTTCCATCATAATTTCATTTACTTCCTGGACTGAGAAATAAAATAGCCTCAGGTTAAAACATCACATAAATGCCAGAAGCTGTTATTTCTGCTGAATTAGATAGGCTGATTAAATGGGAGATGGAAATGGCAACTTCAACTTAAAACATAATACGATTCCAATTGGTTTCAGATTCATTAATTGCTCTTTAATGATTCAATGAATTGTCCATTGACATAAATGGGAAAAGAAAGCACACCAACAACTGAGTTTCATTATCACTTGTCATTGAGGCTACGGAGGCCAAGCCTTTGTCCTTCATTGGTTGAGGCACATCTATGGATTTTAGATGTGTTTTGCTAATGTTATATGATAATATAAGACAGTGGATAATATCTAGTTCATTTTCTGGAAGTATACAACCATTTCCCTATTTTTGTCTGATAAATTTAAACAACCATAAAAGAAAGTGTAAACAAATTCGGACAGAACATAACATGAATAAGAGAACAAAATGGTTTGAAAAAGGTAAGGGAAAAAGAGACACCTTTTTTTGTGGGCTGCCAGTGTTGCAATATGGAGCCTCTTAAGATCACAGTTGCTGTGTGTAGTTGGTATGTGATATGATTAAATCTACATGTACATGTCAGACCCTCAGTAGATGTAGCTTCAAAGGTCCACCCCTATCACATTACCCAACAAATTGTCGTGAGTCCTCGTCAACCTGTGTGAAGTGGCTCACACATGTCGCTAGATGGAACACGACGTCGTTATAGCACAAGATCACCAGGAATAGCAATTGCTATGCCAAGCAAGTCTAACACACAGTGGCGAAAGATGACGGAATGAGTTATCACTCAAAAAGGAGTCACCATTGATGACCAATCATGGCGGCAGATGACGACAATTTGCTGGGTACTGAGTCACTCCACCCAATATAATCAGATTTCGAGAAAAGGGTGAGAGCGCCTTTTCTGTGTCTTATTTCTGAGCCATTTTCAGGGACCCATAATTCCGAAACTATGATGAAATGTGGGTATCTATCCTTTTGAGCCTGTTCTTCTCTTTATTGTCAAGAGGGGAGATTCAACAGTATGATAATCAGGTTCTGTAAAACCCCAAAAATGATCCTGGGTGAAAAATGACCCAGGGTGAAAAATGACCCTGCTCTGTCTGCTATGGAAAAAGCAATTTTAATTTGCTTTTTGGGGCCATCTTTCTTTATCTATCCATCATAAAACCATCATATATGAAAAGAGGAGGATTGATAATGGTAGTCTAGAATACCAAACTACTTTTTAGCCATCTTATTTTGCATTCTGTTTTAATTATTGCAGTGGGTATGAGGGAAAATAGCTCTCTAGGCTGACAATAATGCAAATGATAAGTTTGTATCACATTTGAGATTGATCAATCATACATCACTAGAAAGACCAATATGTATCCTAGTTAAATCTAAAATAACTTTTGGATATGAACTATAGCAGTTGAGAAAACACAATTTGAAACTTAATCTGCTGCCCATTCATAACTGAAGGTCAGTATAGGGGGGAGGCCACTTATCTAGGTCAACTGATAAGGCAGAGAGAGGGGGAAGGGGAGTGGTGGGGGAGAGGGTCATAAATGACTCTGGGTCAAAAATGACCCAGGGTCAAAAATGACTCTGGGGTGAAAATTCTTCAAGTAGGGTAAGTGGGGGGATGGTGGGGGGCAGGGTCAAAAATGACTCCGGGTCAAAAATCACCCAGGGTCATTTCTATACTTTAGCTTAGACCTGATAATCAATATTGGATTTTCCACACTATTGTGCTATGGATGAGGAAAAAAACTCAATTTGGCTTGAGCTCAAAGAGCAATTTATGTTGATTCTGTATTAATACCACTGATAAAAATGACTTCCAGCTGGGATATCTTTGTCTATATATAATTGTTGATAAGGTTTTGGAATCATCATGGGGAAGTATGATTTGTGGCTGAAATGTGGCAGGCTAAATATGGCCCAGATCTAAAATTAGCACTTTATGACCCCTGGTAATGGCCTGTGGGATAGGTAACTGCAACTAACAACAAAATCTAAACTGCATACTATTGAGCTTAGATATTTTGCACAGCTCCATTAGTGATATGTACCTAAATGTATGGAGAAGGGCAATTATCCCTAGGAGACCTGAGCATTTCCGGAAACCTACAAGCCACGGAACAAGGAGCGTCTGACAATGACACCCCTCCTGGACAGGGCTTTGACGGGAACTCCATTTTGCTTATTACGCAAGCCACTGACACACCCATCCTACAACCAACTATCCAACAGGTCTGCAGCTTCCTAGCTAGACTAGCAAAGGACTAGAGTGCCTACACCGCACTAAACGCTGCTTGCTGCGCCTTGTCTGCAATATTAGGAAACGTCCAGGGACATCCAGTGGGCCAGCACCCCTATGTCAAGCTGCTGCTAAAAGGGGCTTATGAGATGAGTGCTCCAGCCCCTAGGTACCAAGAATTCTGGGGTGTTATGAGGGTACTGGACCTCCCTCAAACCTGGGACAATGCTACTATCGCCCTCAGGGAACTCTCTATGAAGCTGGCTACTTTGCTCCTACTAGTTACATCACAAAGGGGCCATACCATAGTCAGCCTTTCCATTAAAGACCTAAAAATGGGCGACAATGTAGTCTTCAAGGTGACAACACTCTTAAACTCTAACAGGTTGGGGGATCCCCTCAACACAATCGTCTTAAGGAAGTTTGACAATTTTTTTGTACAACTCTATTTGAATTCCCTTAGTTACTGCTCCATCAGATAACACTGACACGTTCTGTTTATATAAATTCCTGATGCTGCATTGTCATTGGCCATAGTATTATCTATTGATATGGGTTTTTGGAGGCTGATTTGGCTTTTAACAGTCGAGCCTGATGGTAAAGGTCACTACAACGTATTTAGATAAAAAATTATGTTAAGAGGGAATTTATGTTATAACAAACAATATGCTTGGTCCCAAATCATTACAAACTCTTCTATATCAAAATAAGTATTTGCTTCATAATTAGGAAATGATTTTGACATGGAAAAATATTTTCCAAAATCATTATATGAAAAAGCCCTTGGAGTGGTGGAAATCAGAGGGGGGCAGTGACAGAGCTTCTACCCTGCCTCCCTTGTAACCTGAATGGCCAGGAAGTGGGGAAGTGGGGTAGGAATTAAAGCAGAAGTTGAGGTCACTCAATGGGGTTGGAAAGGACTGTAAATCTGGGAATAAACCTGAGATCAATTAGTCCCCATGGTCACCAAGAAGGTGTCATCGCTCTGCCCTGTGCAATTGGTGATTGGAGTAAGGGATGAGGAAGAATTTAATCGACTGTTGCTTTATGATCTAGTATTAATCACCACTGACTCTGCTGATATTGGTATTTGGAGTAACCAAAAAAGGGATTTCATTGGAATTGCTCATTTTTCTCATTGAGAAGGAGAATGCTGAAAGTGATAGCTGCTAACCGTGCCCTGCCTTTTAAGATCGGAATGGTAGTTTCCATTGCAATTGAATGGAACAGCTTCCGTCGTCGTATAACTACCAGGAAAAGGAAGACATATTCTCACATAATATGGGACTCAAAACTCAAGGTGCAATATTTATCTAGATATTAGGTATTATAACTGAAAATGTGTGTTGATTTAAATGCTATAAGCACCCTCTCTGTGACACATATGATGCTTCCTAATTGAAATGAGCCCTAAACATTAGTTCTAAAATTCAATGTCAATTACCTTTAGGCAGTATAAATGAAAAAGAAACACAGGACCCTCCAGTACACTACCTCCCCAAAACATTGTACCAGAAAAAGATCCATTTTTAATTTAATTTCCAGATTTGGATGGCCAACTTTTGACCATTGTCCTATTCAATGTCCTACTGCGTTGGCAATAAATAACGCTATGTAAAGCAAAAGTGGCTGCAAACCTGGGAGTAGTTTTCAGTGGGCAGTTGTAATGGTAATTTTGATTGGCTTAGAGTGTGTCTTGTACGGTTACTTATCTGAGGGGTTGTTGCATTGTCTTGCATTTTCCTCCTGAAGCAGTCCTTGTTATCAGTTTATATCTTTGACACAAAGAGTCACTTATAAACCTTCTTCACTCACCATGCCTTTTGACATTCATGTTGTTATGTTAAACTTGTCTTTCATATGTCATCAATGATTACAATCCCCTTACCTTACTGATCAGAGATCTAGGCATAGTAATTAATGAATGAGGGATGTTAATGCTAATGCCACAAACACTGAACTTAGGTTTTTCTCTTACAAAGCATCACCAGTTCATTACTACTGATGTAAATGAGGAAACTATAGACCTATCCGGAGGGTGTTGCGAAAGGACAGGAAACCAATTCTGTCGGAGGTGCTATTCCCAAATGAGAACTGACTACCCTCAGGCAATGACTTCTCCCCTGTTTTGCAGCAAGGTAATAGGTTATAGAATTGATTCTCAAGTTTTCATGAATTGGGGAATGCTTCCCAGTGTGACTTACACTAAGAGGATTGATTCTGAGTGTATGGTGAGAAGTTAGTTCTGAGCAGCGGAACAGCCAGGAACTGCAAGGTGAGTTACGACAGTGAGAATTTGATTCTGATTCTTTTCGCAAAAGCCTCCAGAACTAAGAAGCCTCAGATTTCTGTCTGTGTCGTAATTGGTAATTGAAGTAAGAGATCGGGAGGGGTTAGTTTGGCATTAGTGCCAGGGGCATTAGTGCTCATCAGGAGTGGAATACTGAAAGCGATAGCTGATAATCTTTCAAATCATAATGATACTCTCTATTGCATTTAAATGAATTGGCTTTCTCATCCTTAGTAAATGCCAGAAAGATCCGAAACTAGTCAGCGGTGACCACTTTAGGTCCTCAAGTTGACAATACCTAAAACTACAACTCTAGGTAGTCAAAATGATGACTTCAAGTCGTCATCCTGACGACCTGACGACCTAAAGTAGTCACCGTTAACTAGTTTCAGATCTTCCATGTTTTCAGTGCGCTGTAAATCTCTGCACTGTTGAATCTACCATAGGTTGACAAGGAAGATTTATGAATCTTTAGTCCATAAGAAATTCATTTCCCTTAATCACACATCAAAATGCTGATGACCTTAAACTTAGTAGTATCATGCAGTTAAATGAGAGACCATCCAATGTTACCAGTTGTACCTGATGGGAGAATGGAGGTACAAGACTGGTCATAGCGATATGTAATCTGACAGACACACCACAATCGGATGTGATCTTATTAATTCTCACTGAGGACATTCCTGTTCCATTACTGATAGTGGGAAGGTCAGATTGTAAACAGATTGGAATGTGACCAGGTTGGATCCGCACAGTTCTAGCAGTCTGTACCTCATATTTATTCCTCTGTACCAGGTAAGGGGCAGTGAAATGGTGAAGTTCTGAATTAGGCGTTGATGAGTCTGCACACAATGCAGAATGTACCGCATTAAATACCTACATGACACGTACTGGGAAAAGGGGTCTTAAAACCCCCTACACAAAGCCCTCTTTTCGCAGATCGTGTCACGTATTATGTTTTTAGGAGGACCCGATTCTTTAGCATGCAGGGTTTACTCCAGAATCTCCACAAATTCCATTGGTGAATTTGGAACCAAATATTCTGGGTCAATCCACAGAAAGTGGGCACTTGTCCATGGTAGAGGGTCATTTTTGAAAACTCAGAATTAGATCGTGAAAGTTAATTTTATTTATACCCCTATATCTTGGCTATTTGGAAAGGTTCATTCAAGTCACTAACTCCCAATCGGAACCTTTGATAGTATTTGTACTGGATGAAGAAATGTGAAAATACTTGAAGATGTATTGCATAGTCATGCCTGCAAGTAGACCATAAGCTTCTGTACCAGAAAAACCCTTATGAGGACCCTAATCCAGGTGGGAAATAAGATTGAGGTGTTTTAGTAGGCATACCAGTGTACTTTTTTTTATCATGCCCATTACATCAACTTTATTTGGTTACAAGAATGAACAGGGGAAAAAGAATGCCAACCAGAGCACCTCCAAACCACATGAAAATGTTAGATAGGACCCCCCACTAAGGAAGAGATAAAATTATATCAGTCTGTTGCTGCTTGGCTTGATGGTATAGAGTCTGGAGTGAGGAGGAAATTGAAAAGAGGGCATTTTTTGGCAATTTTTCAACTTTGGGCCACTATGTATCTAAAGAAATAGCAGGCTGACATACATAAATTTGCCCTTCTTTTGAAGCCCGACATGTTTTCTTTCAAATGAAACAAGCATTAACAAAAATGGTTAAATACCTTTTATTCTACAACCACCTGTATCCAAAAAAAGACAAAAAAAGACCCAGGTGCCCACTTTCGGTGGTCTGACCCTTCTTGTCTTCATACTAACAGATGCAAGCTTCCAAATATCAATAATAACTATGGCGGTTTTGGGTAGACCAGGTACTCAGAGCAGCATTGTGTAACCAGTTAACGTTATCAAGTTAAAAATGCAGGACGTTAGACTGTTAATGTTATTAAATTAAAAATGCAGGACATTGGAGTGTTAACATTATTAAGTTAAAAGTGCAGGATATTAGAGTGTTTACGTTATTAAGCTAAAAGTGCAGGATATTAGAGTGTTAACGTTATTAAGTTAAAAGTGCAGGACATTGGATTGTTAACGTTATTAAATTAAAAAGTGCAGGATATTAGACTGTTAATGTTATCAAATTAAAAGTGCAGGATATTAGACTGTTAACATTATTAAATTAAAAAGTGCAGCATATTAGAGTGTTAACGTTATTAAATTAGAAAGTGCAGGCCACCTGGGTGAACCCAACTGCCCCATTCTGATGAGGTTGGCCTCTATGCCCTATTCTGCTCGCCCATCATGACACAGAGGTGCCAGATGTATCTGCCTTTGTTTGTGTTCTTTCAGTTACTGCTTCTTTAGATAACACTGCCACAGTCTGTCCTTATAGATAACTGCCAGTGTGTTGTGATTGACCACAGGCTTGTCTATTTAAATGGGTTTTGGGGGCTGTGTCAGTTTCTAAAAGTTGTTTCCAAAGGGAAAGGTCACTATAGTTTTCCTATTTTTAGAGCCAACCTTATTTTAAGGGAATTTCTGTTATAACAATCAAGGAAATGGTTTAACCGGAAAAAAAGTATATTCCCCCTACCCATAGTATGAAAAGACCCATGGGGTGGTAAACAGGTTCAGAACTAACGTGTTTCTTAGTACACATAGAGGACACAGGCTAACTGTGAATCTGTGAATGCCCCTGAGATCAATTAGTCCCCATGAGAACTAAGAAGCTGTCATCCTTCTAATGAGGTGCAATAAGTAATTGGAGTAAGGGATGAGGGAGGATTTAATAGAAGTTCTGTTCTAGTAAATTGCCTGAGCCAAGGGGGGCACTTATATGTCTAAGGGTCAGTCCACTCAAAGGTGCCGCCTAGGTCATTTTTTTTTTTATGCAGGGGGCTGTAGAATAAAAAGTACACCAATCCAGCTAGGCAGAATCCCCATCTCATGGACATAATCCCTAGTATATTGGGGGAGCACTTGAGATTTACTTGAAAGTTGCAAAAAGTGATGTATTGGGCTAGATACAAAATATTGGGCTAAATAAAATACTATTTGCTTGTGTGGAATCCTAGATGTGTTTTTTTTTTCAAAATGTAAATTATAATTATCAATCAAATAAATACTTTAACAAAACCAGAGAAGAAGGAAAATACTACATATTTATATGATTATGTTCATACCACAAAGTTGTTTTTTTTTTCTGAAATCAAAGTAGGTCTTTATGGAGGCAATCATTCCCAATTTTCACATTGGGAATGGTCAGAAACAGTCTGGCATGCTAAAAAGTTGTTATTTCCTGATGGCTCCTCATAGTTTCAAAAGTTGTTCCAGATTGGCCCATTGCTTATCCAGTAGAACACTAATTAGGTAGCTTTTTGCTTATTTCTCTCCAAGCCAATTTGGTGGAGTTTGGTAACTCATTGATGATAAAAGTCGCCTTATTCTGCATAGACTTCGACTTCAGAGATACAGAGGTTATGGGTTTGTAGTGTGTAGATGAGGAGGTAGCGTCATGTGACTGTCCTTTCACACTGTACATAATAATGTGGATCAACATGGTAAAAGGTACGCCCGGGAGGGGGTGCGCGGGCATACCTTTTACCATGTTGATCCACATATATTGTTTCAAACTGCACCCTAGTGACAGGACGGGAGACACACAGGGAGTAACCAGAAGTCAGGGGATTAAATGTGTCAGCATTATATGTGTCTCCTACCTGGATGTGGTACTCTACTGTTACTGTAAAAAAAAAAAATGTTATTAGCTGTTTAGGCTATCTGTTTAAGTTTGATTTTTTTATTTCCAAGTGTGAGCCAATGTTATAACATGGCTTAGCAAGCTTACAGTCTTTTCATCATAGATGCTGGATGATGGCTCTGGATATATCTGTAGAAGGATATGGCAGGCTGAGGGTCTCTCTATTCTATTTCTATGACCTTACATTTTAATTGGAGTATAGATACTTCGAAGGGCATTTTCTCATGAGGGTTGTAATAAAGGGTCATGGTGCCAGTGTTTACACAGTGTTGACCTAAAAGAAAGATGTACACTAAACTTTACTTTTTAAATATCTTAAGCTATGAGTTACTGAAACGTCAAGTGAAGAATACCTACATTCAAAACCAATGGAAGGAGTGAGGACTACCATGGTGACTGACAGTGGCTCGTTAAGATCTACAATTTATTTATGCCGTAGGTTTTCATGAAGTGTGCTGAAATGTTAAGTTTACGAAGTCATTTGTCAAGTATTTTGTTTGGGTTTTGTGCATCACTTGTTGTAAAGTTTCAAATTTGAATGATAGTTATAAATCATTTTGATATATTGGCCAGCCCCGAGGTAGGTAGCATAGCTTTGGGAGTATAAATTGGTATTTCAGAAATTTTATGACAAGTGAATTGAAGCACATCAGTGAATCTTCTTTAAAAAAATGTTTCTGTTGCAAAATCATAAGATTTTAAGGAATGCAGCCATAACTTGATAGTTACAGTTCACACTTACCATTCTTATCCTAGCCTTACAATGGTGAGCTATCAACATAATAAGAACTCCTTAGATGGCCAATAGGATTCTAACAAAACTTAGAATTTTATAAGTCTAGCCTTAGATTTTGCTGAAGTCATTATAAAAGGTTGAGTTATATTAGATGCTGCCATGTACATGAGGAGTATATTTTTCAGGAAGATCTTACTAGGCATCTACTTCTTGGTCGTTGTCATATATAATCTCTGAGGCGAAATTTAAATGACTTTATTTCAGTATGACAACTCTGTATTGTCAGTATTGAGATTACTGAATTACTGGTAACAATAGCTGCAGTAGGGCAATACCAATGATCACCAACCCTAGTCTCAGAACTGCAGACCTTAGTGACAGATTGTAGCCATTATACCCATGGAGACCAAATAACAACAGGCAATAGACAAGGCAAATAACATCTCAACATTTCTAAAGTACAGCTTGAATTAAATATAATCTAACTGTTCTAGGAAAGAGACAGTCTCCCTAGAAACAAAGAGGAAGTAATTATCAGGGCGTGATCACATGTTGCCATATAGATAAATGTTTGATAATGCTATATTACTTGATTCCATCACGTGTGTTAAACGCTTCCTAGCCACTCCATTCCTCCACCTCTATACACACGCCTGTCTCATTGAGATCAGACGGCCAGTAATTGTAAGTCGATATTTACTGCATAGTAAAAACGGGTTTACCAGTGTTGCTGGTAGCTACTCCAGACCTCTAACATAAGGAAAGATGAACATGCCAGGTAGGAGAAAAGCAAACAAGGCTGTATGTACAAAAGTCAAAGTTAAAACGATTGTTTTCCAATTTCATTAATATTTTAAAGCACTCAAATATGATGAAACTCCCTTTAATGTGACTCATCAATCAATCTTAACTGTATCTAAGAGTTATGTAAAAAGAAAATGTGCTTGCTCTCGTCAGAGAGTGCATGGCAACAGGACGAAAATCCATTGACAAAGATCGGCCATTATTTGAGCTGCAAGCGGTGCAATAAATAACTTATCCCTGGGATTACTGGCATCAGATACCACAGCATACCGTGGTAGATACTCCCTCTGTAATCCCTTCTGAATTATGATTGCAAAATGTAGACAAATAATCGAGTACACGATCAGTACACACACCTCGGTGCCCCACAGCCATTGGTTTGGTTTGGACGCGAAAAAAAAGGTTCACCCTTACCGGGACTTGTCCTGCCTACCTCTACAAGCTGAGCTAGACCACCGGGCCACACACCTCAGTGCCCGGCAGCCTTTGGTTTGTTCTGAACCTGTCCCGCAGTCGTCACAGACAGCTACGGCGAAAAAAAATATACGCCCAGACCGGGACTCGTCCCGCCTACCTCTACAAGCTAACCAAGCAAACACACACCGTTTCTCGTCAGTCCCTGTGGTGCAATGCATAGGGAGTTGGATTTGGGATGATGCAGGTTCGACCCCTACCCTGGCAATGAACATTTTGTTGGTTTTAACATGTAACATATGATGTGTATGACATGTAAGGAGGCATGTTATCCATGGATAACATGCCTCCTTACATGAATAACACTGCCATCAGGGGCTTCAATATGCAAAGATCACAGCTTCACGGCAAAACATTAACGTCACTGTTCAATTTCATAAGAATCCCTGGTTATTTCAACAGTTATTTCTTAGAGTGGACAATTTAGTCAGCAATTTGGTAAAGGGGTGTGTCAGCACATTTCTCAAGCTTATCAAGGCTAATAGAGTGTAAACATGCATAGAGCTATAGATTAATTTGCTCATGGAAAATTCATGATTTTTGATTTATTGCCTGTCTATTTTAATCTTGATGGAACTAGATATGAATATTGCAACTTTCCCCCTTTGCGGGACATGAGTGATTTGACAGATGTGTGCATTTGGTTTGTGGCCCAAAGTAGTTCAAATTATTTTGTGCCCAAACAAACAATGAAACACAGACATCTCTTTTGCAGCCTGTGGCGTAGATATGCCAGTTTGCTTTTTATCTGATAATGAACATACAAACTTTGATCAAACATAGTGCCCTACAACTCTTCTGTATGATTAACACTATACACGGTAGTAGGGTAGAAAGGAGCTGAAGTCAGGAACAGTATATATATTATTTTCAGTTTTTTTTATGTAATTTAATAGTTTGGGAGGCTATTGCACTAAGTAGGTATGCTCTCACATAAGTAGATAATTGCCTGTAGGGTTTTGCTCCTATTGTAAAATGAGCTGTGAGTATGTGCCCTCTTTTCTAAACAAGTTGTGCACTGCTTCACCTAAGTACTTGCACTCACCACATTAGTCTGAAAAGTCACCTGCCTTGTTTGAAATAGAGAGAGCTGCACTACCAGGTTCCTACTCATGGCACATGCTCTATAGTTTATTATACTGACTGACTTCTCCCAACGAGGTACCTACTCAAATCCCCCTTTTTTAGCACCGTACTTGAAGGACCACTTGTGAGCAACAAAAGGGACAAGTTATAGCTACATGAAAAGAAAGGACTGGAAATGAGGGCATTTTTAGCCAGCTCTTCCTTTTACTATAGGAGCAGCACCCTCCTGCTTCATCTGTCAACTTGTAGTCACCACATTAGACTGAAAAGCCACCCGCCTTGTTTACAAATGGTGTCTATTGCACAAACAGGTATCTTACTGTCTCCTTTTAGTGCTCTTGTGATCAGGCAAGGCACTACTTAAGAAAGAACTCGCTTTTTCCCCTATGTGCAGCAACCCCCTGGCTGCCTGCTGTATGTATATTAATATCTATAAACATATATACTCGTTAACCCGTAGCATAAACATTCCTATCTATGTTTGTTTATTGGTCTATACTTTTTTGCATACAAAGGAATTTGGTGCAAAGCAAACATTGCTATGAACATATATAGAGACTATAATAGAATCACATTATACAGACAATGTCCCATCAAATATACCTAAGTTACATATAGACATGTAGTCATTTATTCATATATGGCTTTTATGCCTGGTATCTTTGGGACCAGAGGGTCCCACAGCCATTTTGTTGAAAACATTCTCAATAGATTCATGCACATAATGTTTACCTAGTACTTGTACATGAAGCCTTGAAGGAAATATGTGGATCAACACGGTAAAAGGTACGCCCACGAGGGGGTGCGTAGGCATACCTTTTACCGTGTTGATCCACATATCATGATGACCTTTTGCTGTTATAGATATGAGGCCTGGGCCCACATGTTCTACTACTATATTGGTTTAATCTGAAATTGCCATTTACTTTTGCATTTTATCGCGATATCAAGTTATGTGAGGTAGAGCAACACAAACCTATAGCCATGTATTTTGGAAATTATATTGGCCTGACAGTTAGCATGACCCATTTCCAAATATCAAAGTGGTAAAACCTAACTGAAAAGTTTCATATATGCATGTGCAGCCAGAATCAATATAGCTAATGGAGTCAGAGTGACTTGGATGAACTTTGACCCTGGCGTCCATTACCCTGATCCCCCTTGAACACTATGCGCATCCCGAGAGTATATCAGGCTCCAAATTATACATCATTATACAGGCTGTACTAATGTAGCGCTCATCAAAGCCCTGCGATTCCGCCATAAACCATCTGCTCATTTCTATTAGGCCCTACACACAATTTCAGAGGGATAGGAAACTATTTTTATTAGGGGTCCCAGGGGCCTATATGGGGGGCCCACTATAATTTTATCATTTTGATATAAACTTGGGCAAAGGTTTACGAGTGTGGAGTATGAATAACATGAATCTCATGGGCAGTCTATTTGCCATATTGCACAGCACTCCTAGGATCATCGCACAGAGATCATACAGGACCGTACAGGACCATAGGGAGGGGAAGTCACATCATGTGCGGGTGGATTCTGAGCTCAGCATATTATCACCCGCAGGCTTGAAGGATAGGGGAATATTTTAGGCCTAGCATAACTTATTTAAGAATGAGAGTTGAGCCTTAAAATCTTATATATGGTTTGCCTCTAGGTCAATTCAAATATCGGTCATTTTAGTTCCAAATCAGAAATTTTTTTACGACATAGTTTATCACGAGACTTAGGCTCCCTAAACAGGATCGTACAATGCACATGGCCCCTCAGTATATCATGATATTTTACATTCTGCATGATGCATGATACATATGCATTTATCCATCATTCCTACACCCTAACTGGGTGAAGGTTACTAAGAGGCATTGACTTTTCCTTCAGATACTTGAGTCAAAAACCAATTTTCCTCAGCTCTTTCATATTGCATCGCCTAGTGAATATACATATCAGACATATCAAAGTTCAGAATTCTACTTCGAATATCGATTCCAGTCTCCTTCTTCATTCCCTTCTTCATTGTGGTTCAGCCCCATTCAATAAAGTCTACAACCCATAGGACACAGCGTGCATTCCGAATTGGACTAAAATCCTATTGACCCAGAGCAGATCCCTAGATCTCATTGGTGAATAATGTATACCACTAGGTCTGTATAAGACCCTTCAACATCTCAAAAGAATATTGGACTTAGCAGGATTAATTATTAGCCAATGAGATAATCCCAACTCTTCACTGTGGCCCTCTCAGGGGCCGGCTGGTACCCATCTTATAGGTGTTATCAGTAGAACTCCCTGGTGACAAGCTCCAGCAATGGCCACGCCCATGAGCCAACCTGCTACCTCGGAATAAAGTATGTCACAGCCATGTCCAAAGGTCTATATCCTAAATAATTATACATCATCGATACACCAAACAAGCACACTTACAACCTGATTGTGGGATTACACGTACAGGCTACAAAGGGCTCTCTGTGTCAACACTGACCAAGGAGCCAATTCGTCATAGCTTAACGTACCAATACTGGATCGTGTTTCAATAGTTTCCACGACAGGTTCAGCCAGCTATGACTGGAGATGGGTCAAATCTTAGCAGGTGATCTTAGGATTTTGGCCTTGGTGACTAAATAGCTGGCTACATTACTGGGTGATCGTACTGCCTGCTGGCTAAATAGCCACCACAGCAGTAACTCAATAAGGGATCCTGGTATGACAACCCTCCATGTGAATAATTAGTGGGTAGCCTTAGCTGCTGCCCTCTGCACTCCTTTGCTCAAATGTACCCAATATGGGCTCTTTACACTAATACCTATAACCCAGTGGCCAGTGCCTTTGGCTCTGGGATGGCAGGATTTTTTTTTCAAAAGAATAAAATATCATTGGAAAAGTGTGGTGTTTCACCTAAGAATTGAGCATTACAGCCACACATGGGCCAACTATGTAGTTACTAGTGTGCAGTGGTGTAGAAAGAGCACTAGGCCTTACAAAGCTGTCATGCCTGTCATACCCAACCCTCACCCACCATGGCTTTCTAATAAAATTACAAAGGATATCACACCTAGCTGACACCTCAGCCCTACTATTAAGAAAGAATAACAGAGCGTACATTGTTTTAGATACAATTAGGTCATTTGATATAGATCTATCATATGTGATTTGAAAGGGAATTATCTAGAACAATTATACATCATTTGGGCTGGGAGGGTCTCGGTTGTCTTCCTAAAACCCCCTAAAACTGGCCCCACCAGGCCCCTGTTCAAGGCCCGGCCCCTATTGATTTGACAGCCCTCCTACCCCAGCCCCTATTCAAGGGAGGCTGCTATTCAAGGCCCGGCTCCTATATGAGACATTATGGTAGTTACTGCAGCCCTATGCTCATTTGAACACAGGAGTGCATACTAGACCATGAAGAAGGTATGCCTGGTCACTATGTAGCCAATAGTGACCCCTTTGACTGGGTGCTATGACTTCATAGTGGTGTGTATTGAGCCAGTAGTTGAATAAATAGTAGCTGCTATTTTGAGGCCTCTACTGGAGCTCACTATGTAGTCACTGGTATGGAGTCATTTCTTACACCTCCCCCTACGATTTGAGGGTGTCTAGTCGTGGAAACTATTGAAACACGATCCAGTGGTCTAATTCACTTTGCAACCTTTTCCAAATTAGTTGCACTGTTCCCAATGAGGGGAACAGCTTTTGGTGTCAAAGACATGGGGAAAAAAGATCATTCTAATCAATATAATTTGATTATCATTTTAGATATCCAATAAAGATACCAATATCAATCAAGATGAGGGCTGTGAAGCATTATTAAAACTTGGACTTGGAATGGATTATTTCATGATTTGAATACTAATATTCCAAATATGACATCTAGAAAGTGGTATTCCTTTCTAGAAACGTAATTAATCTTCTTGGTTTACTCTATCCAAATGTTATTCATGATTTGAGATTTGATTACTTAAGTACAAGCCATGGATGCCTCATTGAGGCAATGGTTAGGGGTCTGAATTAAACATCCTGTGCTTTGCAATAAGGGTGAAACGACCAGGACTTTGCAAAAATGTTTCCTCTGTAAAACAACATACCATAAAATACCCCCTCCCTATTTTAAATCAAATTTCCGGGTGTGGTTTTGACTAGTATCCAATCACATTTCCTGTAGAAGCAAGGACCAGTCAATATCTTTGTTTTGTAAAGGGAAGAACAAGGCTTGTGCCTTAACTGCAGCCTGCAGTTGGTAGCTGTAAGGGAACACCTTTATTGGCTTAGTGTGAATCTAGTTTATAACTACTGCGGTATTTTGTATATAAGACAAACCCTACATATAAGAAGCACCCTAAATTAAGCTGTTTCTACATGTTTGATTGATTGATTTATAGAAATACATTACCTTAGGACAGGTGTTGTTTTAAATGGAGGTGTACCAGGGGTTCATCTTCTGAATCGCACCCTACAATATTGCGATATTCAGTAGTTTCTTGTATTTTGGAGTAGTCCTTATTGTTGGACTGTTTCTTTGAAATTAAGAAAATATTGAGGTGCCGCAGGTATTATATCGCTGGTTATGAAATCGAAATTATTGACTGCTTCAGAGTTCATTACCATTAGGGTACCAAATGAAGCAAATCTCTGTATGTGTGGGAGGCAAGGGGGAGGGGTTACAGTCAATGGGGATACAATTTGCCTCCACTATCTAGCGGTGAAGCTACTAGTTATTATACAAATAGGATGAAATCCTAACATTTTCAAACAATTCAAACATTTGTAACAAACCCTTGTATTTAGCCTAGTAGCCTTCATTTGCGTGTTATATGTTCTCCGCGGGACTGCCTAAAGAGAACAGGAGCAGATTCAAGCCCTGTGGTGCCCTCTGGTGGTTGTCAGAGAGAACTAACCTGAACACTATACCCCCCACAATGCCTATTGGGTTAGAACCAAACTTTGGTCCTCCCACGAGGTAGTTAATACGATTTGTGGTAACCTGGTTTTCTGTGGGTTTTTTTTCAGGGTCATGTAAAAATACACCCAGTAAGGTAGATATCCACTTTACAATTAACTTATCGAGTGTTTTCAAAGCTTTTGTCCCCCTTATTGTATTTCTTTCCTGATACAAACATGGGACTCTCCAAGACTGCCAATAGAGAGCAGGGTGAGGTTCAGAACCTGTGGCACCCCCTGGTGGTTGTCAGAGAACTGACCTGAACCCTATACCCCCCTTGAACATGATGCTTATTGGGTTAGAACCCAACTTTAGCCATCCCATGAAGTAGATCTATAATACAATTTGTGGTGACCTGGTTTTCTGGGTTCTTGTCAGGGGCATGTAACAAAATACACCCAGTAGGTACATTCCTCCTTTAGAATTAACTTAGTGGGTGTTTTGAAAGCTTGTGTTCCTGCTTTGTCCTTTATTTCTTTTTTGAAAGAAGTATGCCTCAAAGGCATTTCTCATGATGATACGACTGGCGGCCCATTGTGACACTGAGATCCAGGGTGTATTGTCTTTTGTTTTTGCTCCCTCAGTCACCACTGCACTAGAAAATGTTGATATTATTAACAGAGTCTGCCCTTTGATGACTAGCAATGCAGTTTGATTCCTAATGGGAATGTCTAGACTCTGGAAAATAAATCTCAAATATACCAAGAATTCTTGTAAAATTGAAAAGTTAATACCTTAATTAAAATGAAGTGAAAAGGTGTTTGTTTCTACAATAGTATCCTATATTGCACCACAGCAAAGCCCTTTGGTATAGGGATACTGTGTAAACATTAGCAAAACCTTGCAAGATCTAAAATTGTCAGACACCTCTTTTACAGTGTATTGATATGGGTATGGGGGCTGTGTCAGGTTATGAAGCCACTGCTAATACTATAAGGCGGAGACATGTACATGCTACCATGCTGTTTTCTGATTGGCTGATCAGCCCTGACGAATGCCCATGCCCATGTCTCATGATTTACATTCTAAATATACATCATCAATTCACCTAATGAGGGAATTTGTGATCTAATTGTAATACAGTTGATAAGAAAGTTTTTCCCTCATGGGCTAGTTGTTCTGCTGGCCCGGATTAATTTTGGCAGGGCTGAGTACCTCAAGATGTCAGGGAAGAAAATGATGAAAAACAAAAATTACCTCACTATCTATGGCACTCCATTCTGGTTGTGTTGATATTATATTGCTGATCTGCGTGCCCATTGCAACATCCTGACACGGAGATCCGAGATGTTTTCACCTTTATTTGGTGCCACTCTCAAAGTCTGCCACTAAATGACTGGTAATGCAGCAGTCTATACAAAAAGTTCAGATCAGAAAACCTCCTCCTACCCCTGAGGATGAAGGAAATAGGACTTCCTCTGCTATACAACCTACAAATAAAGCACCCTTGCAAGATCCAAAATTGTCAGTCATATGTTTACAATGTCTTGATATGGGTATGGAGCCTATTTCAGGTTACCACCTCTAAGGGTGAGACAAGTATATGCTACTATATACTACGTCTCTTTATAATACGATTACACATAATCAGTGATAATGCCAATTATTGGGCTGTTTTCTAATTGGCCTTGAATGATTCAAACTTAAAAGAAACTCTTGGAAACATCTTGGTACAGTGTAGAGCACGCCCGTGCCCATGTCCCATGGTCTATTGCCTAAATATACATCTTCTCTTCACCTAATGAGGACACTTGTAACCTGATTGTGGGATTGCAGGTGTTAAAGAATTTCCCATGTCCACACTGGTCAAGGGGCAATTTCACCACAGCTTCAAGTGCCGCATTCTGTAATGCTCTAATTTACTGCTCCAATTCACTTTTCCAAATCAATTGCAATAACGTTCCAATTTCGATTAGTTTAATTGTATTTTTCTTTAAAATATCGAATGAAGATATCAATATTAATCAAAATGAGAGTATTGAGGCATTCAAATTTGGAACAGATGTATCATTATTTTATTTGAATTCTTGTATTTTAAAAATGAAAACTAGAAATTGCTGTTCCTTTCGAGACCATCTCACATGCAGTGAGATCCCTACTACTTCTACTCCTTCACTACTTCTTTAATAGGTAATGTATTTCTATGGCTGACTGTCCAAATGGCTTTCTACACGCAGAATGATTATTTAACTCCAAAGCATGCTGAAAAGCATTGATTAGTGTATTACAATCTATGGATGTCAATTTGTTTCAATGATTGGGAATTCAGATTACAAATCCTGCCCTATAGCACTTAGGATGACTCAGAATTTGCAGTAAGTTTCCTCTCAAAAACAACATACAATGAAATATCTTACTCCCTTTTTTTAATCAAATTTCCTGATCTGCTTTCTTGCATTCTCGTCATGGACCGAAGGTGTTCTTATTGTTAGTTAGTATTAAAAATGAATCACGGTGCCTCTTACCTCACTTGAATATTATTTAGTTTACAAAGAGTGTAAGAATTCCTATCATCCTCTAACAATTCATTTGTATCAAGCAGCCATTGTAATTCATCCTATATAGCAGCCTTCGTTTCCATGTTACATGTTCTCCCCAGGACTGCTTAAAAAGAACAAGACGAGATTTAGGTCATGTGGTGTCCCCCCGTGGTTGTCAGAGAGAACGTACTTGAACACTATATCCCCTATAGACACAATGCTTATTGCGTTAGAACCAAACCTTAACCCTCCGCTGTGTATAATACAATTTGTGGTACCTTGGCTTTCTGTCCTTTTTTTGTCAATATATCCAGTAGGCTGCAACCCACTTACTGGGTGTTTTCAAAGTGTATGTTTGTTATGTTGTGTTTTTTTTTAAATATTGCCTGTAGGGATGTGCTGTCTATCTTCCCATAGATTTGGTCACCATCATCCCACCTCCCCATTAGACTAGTGTCCGGGCATAACGCCACAAGGGTAATCTCACTTTGGTGTGGATACAACCCGCGAGACCTCTCAACCATGAGTATCTGCCGTAAGGAAGGCACGAGGTGAGATAAAATTGGAGCAGCAGCACATCAACAAAAGGACTACCGCTCTCAGTAATGGGGATGGTAGGACCCTTGAACTGCCGGCCCGATAGGTACCTTTCCCAATTCTCACCTGATTATTTCTGTCCTGACAGAAAAAATCAGGTGAGAAAAAAAGCTATCGGCGACGCTTTCCAATGCCTTTCCTGTGCCTTTCAAATTTTTTGTTAGCTCCTCCACTGAAGCCGATTCTTGGCCGATAGTATGGGAATATACCCGATGGTACGGGAATTTCACCTGATTGTGGCCCGATGCTCAAATTTGTCGCCGATGCATCGGAAACGCATTGCTGATGCACTATCGGCCAATAATCGGTTTTGGTGGAATACCCCTAATAGAATGTTCATCTCATAATGTAATTTCATCGATTATCATCATAACTATGTGCAGTAAAATGATTGTAGCATGTGAAAAGTAAGGTATCATCCATATATTGACATAACTATACCAGAAGTATGTAACCTGTGATTTGTCAATAAAATTATTTCAAAACCTAAAAAAAACCTTTCCACCTACAAATGTATTTTGTTGATCTTGAGGTCTTTACTTACTTGACTATACTCCCATCAGGATGATATATTTTTGATGGACGTGTTTGTTAGTGTAAAATGATCATTGTAGATAGAAATGGCCTCTGTCCAGTGTGAGTCTATTGCGCTCTATTCTGGTTGTGTTGGTATTATAGCCTATCTTGTGTCCATCTGCCTGCCCATTACGTTACCCTGACACAGAGGTTCCAGACGTATTCACCTTTATTTGTGTTTACTCAGTCACTGCTGCATAAGGCATTGTTGTTGCCACTCCAACAGTCTGCCCCTAGATGACTGACATTGCTGTGTGATTACCAATGGGACTGTCTACACCCTGAGAAATAACCCTCAAATCTACCAGGAACCTTTGTAAAATTGACAAGTTAATCACCTTGATTAAGATATGATGAGAAGATGTTTTTTTCCCCAATCCTGTCCCATATTACACCACAGCAAAGCCCTTTGGTATAAGGATACTGCGTGAACATTAGCAAAACCTTGCAAGATCTACTAAAATTGTCAGACACCTCTTTTTCGGTCTATTGATATGGTTATAGGGGCTATGTCAGGTTATGAAGCCACTGCTAATACTATAAAGCAGAGACATCTACATGCTACCATGCTGATTGGCTGATCAGCCCTAAAAAATGGCCATGTCTCATGGTTTAATTTCTAAATTTACATCATCAATTCACCTAATGAGGGCATTTGTAATCTAATTTTTGGATTACAAGTTACAAAGGGCTCTCTGTGTCCACACTGGTTAAGTGGCAAATTTATCACAGGTAGTAGTCGTACTACAGTTGTCTAACTCACTTTGTCAATTACTTGCATCTTTTCTCAATCAATTGCAATGGCCTTCCCAGTGAGGAGAGGAGCTATGGGTGTCAAAGACAAGGTGAAGAAAAAGGTCAAATTTGATTAATTCAATTATATTGTGATTCCTGTGTTTTGTACTATGGTTGAAAGGACGGAGACTTACAAAAAGGTTCCTATGCAAAACAACATACCATAAAATACCTCCCTCCCCATTTTAAATCAAATTTCCGGATCTGGGTTTGAGTAGTGTCCAATCCCATTTCCTGTGAGGACAAGGACCAATTAATGTCTTTGTTTTGCAAAGGAAAAATGGCTGCCAACCTTACTGCAGTCAGCAGTTGGGAGAAGTAAGGTAAACTGTGATTGACTTTGAGTGAATTTAGTTTATAATCAAAGTGGAACGGTGTGTGACTGTCCCCTCTGGAGCGCTACCACAAAGTGTCAGAATTTGACTTTGCATCCTCTGATGCTCACCATGACAACTCAGGCTGCTAGCCAATAGGGAAGCAGTTTCCTGATCTTGATTACCCATGATGCCTCACTGGTGTGATTCACTCTCCCCACGGATGTTAAGATTCCATGTGGAGATGTGTTGTACTCTCCAAGCAGAGTTTAGGTGAGGGGCTAGATGGGTTTGTGGATAGAGCAGACAAAGAGTGGTCCAAAAGTGGATTGATTTATGTGGTTTCAAACTGAATGTCTCATCAGGCGCGAGTGTGAGCATTTAATTATAAATAAATTCATAAGATTAAATGTTCAAAAGTTTTGATTTCCAAGATATTCTGTGAGAGCACAGTATCTAGGATATCATGATTGTCTGTTCTATAAAATAGGTTAAGATTAATGTCAAGGTAGAGTCACATTGGTTAGATGTTGGTGGCATGAATTTAATGGAAATTAAAAATTATCCATAAAAAAACCCCAGGTGATTATTCACTGGGGGGTGTATAGCAAACTACCTGGGGGTGAGTGCCGGGTAGTGTCCTATAAGGCAGCACTTATCGTGGCCAGGGAAACAAATTACATGCCGTGACTAAACAGTGGATTAAGCGGTGGTAGGACAATGTCCATATGGGTGTTAGTGCCATATAATTCCCTTATACAGTTGCGGGCCTAACTAGTGTATTCTGTCTTTTTAACGGATAAATCATGTGTCAGGCTGGCTCTGTAATAGATTAGTCTAGTAGATTAAGCCCTTTTGGTGTGATGCTACTTAGGCGGTGCATCCACCTCCTTTCTTCTTGATTCCTCTCAGCATCCCCCTCTGGTGTTTTGGGGGGATGTTTGATGAAACTGAGGACACTGATAGAGACTCCTTTTTCCCATAGGAGAGGTTTGTCGGCCGGACAGCTATTAAAATGTCTTGCGACTGTGGTGTCCTCGGCCTTGTCTATGTCATTCATATGACGACCAAGCCTATCCAGGAGTCTTCTCTCAGTTTGGCCTACATATTGGATGCCACATCCTTTGCATGTAATTGCATAAATGATGTTGGCACTCTGACAATTTACATTATAGAGGGTTCTGAATTTTCTGCCAGTGGTTTTGGAAGAAGTGATGTAGCCTGTCTTATTAATTTTAGGGCAGTACTGGCAGGTGTATATCCGATTACATGGAAATTGCAGAACATGAGGCCTTTTCTTTTTAGGGTCTCTGCTCGTAGAAGCTCGGACCAGTTCATCTTTGAGAGATTTATTTCTCCTCTTGCCAAAAATAAGTTTTGTATCATGATATACCCTGGTGACCTTTGATTTTAGCATAAGGTCCCAGTTTTGTCGTACAATGTCCTCTAACGGAGGATTTGCGGGATTGTGTGTCAGGATACAGTAGAATGCCTTGGTTTTATCTTGGGGTTTTTCTTTGATTTGTAGTAGCTTAGATCTGTCTTGGGACTCTGCTCTGACCAAGGCATTGAAAATTAGGTTTTTTGGGTAACCACATCTTAGGAAATGAGTGCAGAGCATTAGGGAGTTACGTCTGAATTCCGACACAGTGGAACAGATCCTTCTTACCCTAAGGAACTGTGAGTATGGGATGCCTAACAAGGTGTGTCGGGGATGTTCAGAAGAGAACAGTAAATAGTTGTGGCTGTCAGTGGGTTTGCAGTATAGGGTAGTTTGTATGTGCCCTAAGCTATTGGCCATGACTTTAATGTCTAGGAAATTGATCTCTCTGAGCGAGTGTTCTAAAGTAAATTTGATGGTTTTGTGACAGCCATTGAGATGGTCAACAAATTTGAGTAGTGATTCCTCGCCATGGGTCCAGATGAGGAAAATGTCGTCAATGTAATGCTTCCAGAAGAGAGGCTGTTGGCGATAAGTGTATACATTATTCTCTTCGAAGCTTCCCATGAATATATTGGCATAAGACGGGGCCAACCTTGTGCCCATGGCTGTGCCACTGACTTGTAGGAAGTGTTTATTGTCAAACTCAAAATTGTTGCATGTAAGCACAAGCTTTAGTAGTTTGCAAATGGAGTAATTGGTTGGGTTTTCATTTGGATGTCTATTGGTGGATAAACATTTTCTTACTGCCTCAATCCCCTCTAAGGTGGGGATGTTCGTGTAGAGGCTGGTTACATCCAAAGTGGCTAGAATAGCATTTTTAGGTAATTTGAGATCTTTGATCTTGTTAAGGAAGTCAGTACTGTCTCTCAAATATGACTTTAGTTGGCCTACCAAGGGTTGCAAGAAATGGTCCACTAATTGGGAAATACATTCTGTAGGGCAGCCATTGGCAGAGACTATGGGTCTACCAGGTGGAGGAATTGTGTTTTTATGAATCTTGGGTAAAAGGTATAGTTTGGCTGTACGTGGGTTAGGGACTATTAAGTAGTCGCCCACTTGGTGGCTGATTTCACCAAAATTGTACATTTCAGAGACTGCTTGGGTGACTAGGGCATTGTGGAAGGGGGTTAGGTCAGTTTCTTGCAACCTGGCATTTAATTGACGGAGTCCCTCCTTGATGTAGTCGGCCTTATTTTGGATGACTACTGCTGACCCTTTGTCTGCCTTTTTGATTATTATCTCTTTATTTAGACTGAGACTTACTTTGGCTTCCCTTTCCGCAGGTGTTATGTTGGATCTGTGGTATGGGGTAATTAACTCTTCATCCAGTTGGGCTAAGTTGAGAAAGCACATATGTTCTACTATAGGGGGGCCGATAGGTTTCCATAGAGATGGATTTTTGAATTTCCTGTTAAAGAAGGGGGGTTGTATATGGCTTAGGTTTGGAGCATCAACATTAGGGTCAATGTTTTCAAATTTGGAAATGGCTAATTCCCTCTTGATACTAAGATGAAACTTAGCAAGGTCTTCAAATAGCATACCGGGGTCTGGCGGTGGAGGGGTGCAGACGAAGGTGAGACCCTTTTGTAATAGACTAAACTCACCATCGGTGAGCTGATGGTCTGAAAGATTCACAACACCTGAAAAACTTTTAAGAGCTTTATTGTTGGTGCTGGAAATATTTGAGTTGTCATTTACATTTTGGTGATGAAACAAAGGTGGTAAGTAGTCGATACATAGGATTGCGAATGAGATTACAAAATCCGTATCGAGAAACAGTTCATCAGTCCAGTCCTTTATAGTTTTTTCTAAAAATTGGTATTGACAATTGGTTGCATGGTCAACATAAGGTGTCTTTGAGAAACAATCTAGCATTTCTGCAGCATCTGGCGAAGTTGGGCCAGCTCTGATTGGGTCAAGTTGGGACTGCTGGTTGTTTGGTTGCGTGGGGTGTTCCTGTTGTTGCCTCTTCCCCGTGCTTGATTGGTTGATTGGGGAGATTGGTCTGAGGAACGTGGGTTGCGAGGGCGAGTGGGTGTTTGAGTGCGGCGGTTCCCACATTGCCGTCTTGTCACTCGTACTCTGGGTGGGCGATTCCAGGCAGTGGCAAAAACCTGCCCAGTGGCAGTGTTGTTACGGGGTGGGGTGGTTTCCAATTGTATCAAGGGTGAGACCTGATTGGCGGAAGTAAGGTCTCTGTTTGGAATGTTCATTTGTACCACTCCACTGTAGGAGGGTATGGGTTGGCCTGTAGCTTGCACGTTGCTAGGAGCGTTGGTGGAGTTAGTTTGTGTAGTGGGAGTGGTTGTGCTTGAGTAGCCCGGGCGTAGATCTACTGGGATGCCAATCCACAGGGCATCTTCAGGTGAGGCTTTTAGGGCCTTGGACTCTTCACCGAGTTTCTGATTGAGGTCAGCGCTCTCTCTCTCGACCAAATGGCGTGCAAGTTGGTTTGCAGAATTGAGATCATAGTAGCCAGGTTGTCCAAGGGGAATGGTTTGGTTTGCGTAGGCATTGGCTACTGCCTGCCAATAATAGTCACTGCTTGACCTCAGGGCACTAGAGCGGTCATCTAGAATAGATGCCATGGTATTTAGGGTCGAAGTGGCCTGCTGTCTGCGAAGGGTGACTAGCCTAAGTGCTCCTTCGATGGTGGTGATTAGGCCGGTGGGAGGGAGGACTCCTCCAGTCCATTGAAGGAACCTACCAGCACGTGCCATGTGGCGGAAAAAGTCAGCTCTGATCCGGGAGAAGGCAGAGCGCTGATAGATTGACCTATATAGCCTCCAGTGGTCTAAAGCCTCTGGTAGGATTGATGTGTAATAGGCTTGTTTAGTACCAGTATTCTCCAGGTTGATGGGTATGTGATGGGCTGGAGTTATTGTGTCCCGAATGGGGGTGTCTAACTGGGTATTGGTAGCTCCTGAGGGTGGGGTAGACATAGGTGCGGAGCTGGGGTTCAGAGGATTACTGAGGGCAGCTATATCAATTTTAGTATTTGAGAGTGCTGCAGCCAAGGATTTAAGGTCCAGTGAGCCGATTTCTGGGTTAGTGGCTGATTGATCAATGATCCGCTGAAGAATGACAGCCTGCTGGGCTGAATTGAGTTCTGGAAATTTGGCAGTGTTGTTGTTAGTGTCTGCCTGTGGCACGAAAGTGGGGTTGGAGAAAGTGGGTCCCGTGGGAGTGGGGGCACTAGAGGTGTCGGCAGATGATGTTGCCACAACAGTAGGTGAAGATCTCCTCCTAAAGAAGGAAATAATGGGGGCTGTTCCATGGAGAGTGGTTGTACGGTGTTGCGGCAGAGTGGGCTCTAGGTCGGGCCTGTGAGAAGGACCAGCAACAGGAGAAGCTGGGGTCACTGTCAATGCTGGGGCCGTAGTCACCGTGGTGGTGGTGTCCATGTTTTCCTGAAAAGTGACAGATCGAGCATTAATGAGGTCAAAATTTTCATTTGTGCTAAATGTGACCTTAAGGGGCACTCTTTCAGGGCGTTGGGGTGAGTCAAAGTGAGGTATGACTACTGGGGTGTTGTTGGGTACCAACTTTAATTGTTTGGGCGGCGGCAGCATGGTTGGGACAGGGGCAAGATTCTGGACAATGCTGTATGTGTGAGTGGAAGTGGTGTTAGTGGTTCCTGTACTCATGGGCTTTAGAAAGCTCAGTAGGTTGCTCGGGGTGCTGTTAGTAGTTTGTGAAGTATCTACAAGTGTGGGGCGAGCTGTGGTGGTCACTGCAGTAGTAAAAGTTGAGTAGTAAGTCACAAAAGTTTCCAAGGTGTCGTGGACAGTTGTCTTAGGAACAGTTTGTGGTACTACAGGTGGCAAATTAGGCTGTAAGGGGTTAAAGTATGGCCGTGACTGCAGTGAGCCGGTTGTTATCCGGTCAGCAGTGGCGGGAAATCTGTTAGTGTCTAAAGTAGGTCGGGGAATCCCACCATGTTGAGGGGAATCCATGATCATGTGTACTGGAATTGGCGTTCCCAGAGGTCGGGTCACATTTGGATTCCATGGCAAAAGGACATTGTTAGTGGAAGTAGCCCTTATGTTTGGCCGATTTTGGACAACAACTGTCGATGTGAGACAGGTAGGTGTTAAGTTGTCAACATTTATTGGATGTGTAAAGGTACCTGCCTCTGTGTTTGTGTCATGCCACCAAATGGGGTCGGTAGCACGGCTTCTGCTAACGTTTTGGTAGTTGGTGGCGTTAGTGTCCTCCCAGAATGTGCGCTCTAAGTTGCGTACTGGATTCTGTGGGGAATATGAATTATTTTTATTATTGTCATTTGTCAATGAAGGAACAATGAAAGCATCGGTAGTTGTGGGACTGGGATTATTTGATGCGAGGGCCCAGCTTCGGCTTCGTGTCACTCGCTGAGAGGGGGTGTGGTCAGATGGGGCCGTTGCTAGGTTACGCGCTTCATTGTTGTTAACAACTTCCGGGTTGTCCGGTGTCAAGTTTGTGTTTTCGATCGGCGAAGGGCCTCTCGATGGCGTGAAATAACTTAATAAAGAAGCTTGTCTGGAATTTGATAAACTCACCTCCTTATTGGGGTCTTCTTGAGCTATATCAATGCCCATAGCGTGACATAACTGGGTTAGAGTGCCTGAGTCAGCTGTTTGAGTGTTGCTACCATCAGGCTGACTGGAGTTGTCAGTTATGGCAGAGGGTTGCGTATCTTCTAAGTTTGGGGCGTGGCGTTGTGATAAATCACCCTCCGATGCAGTTTGTCTATTAGCAGACATGGTGCAGGTTGATAAGTAATGGTTGGGGTGATGAATGAGGAAAGTAGGGCGGGTGGGGAAATGTCAGGGAAGGGTTTTCTTTGCTAAATAGCTAAAGTGGAACGGTGTGTGACTGTCCCCTCTGGAGCGCTACCACAAAGTGTCAGAATTTGACTTTGCATCCTCTGATGCTCACCATGACAACTCAGGCTGCTAGCCAATAGGGAAGCAGTTTCCTGATCTTGATTACCCATGATGCCTCACTGGTGTGATTCACTCTCCCCACGGATGTTAAGATTCCATGTGGAGATGTGTTGTACTCTCCAAGCAGAGTTTAGGTGAGGGGCTAGATGGGTTTGTGGATAGAGCAGACAAAGAGTGGTCCAAAAGTGGATTGATTTATGTGGTTTCAAACTGAATGTCTCATCAGGCGCGAGTGTGAGCATTTAATTATAAATAAATTCATAAGATTAAATGTTCAAAAGTTTTGATTTCCAAGATATTCTGTGAGAGCACAGTATCTAGGATATCATGATTGTCTGTTCTATAAAATAGGTTAAGATTAATGTCAAGGTAGAGTCACATTGGTTAGATGTTGGTGGCATGAATTTAATGGAAATTAAAAATTATCCATAAAAAAACCCCAGGTGATTATTCACTGGGGGGTGTATAGCAAACTACCTGGGGGTGAGTGCCGGGTAGTGTCCTATAAGGCAGCACTTATCGTGGCCAGGGAAACAAATTACATGCCGTGACTAAACAGTGGATTAAGCGGTGGTAGGACAATGTCCATATGGGTGTTAGTGCCATATAATTCCCTTATACAGTTGCGGGCCTAACTAGTGTATTCTGTCTTTTTAACGGATAAATCATGTGTCAGGCTGGCTCTGTAATAGATTAGTCTAGTAGATTAAGCCCTTTTGGTGTGATGCTACTTAGGCGGTGCATCCACCTCCTTTCTTCTTGATTCCTCTCAGCATCCCCCTCTGGTGTTTTGGGGGGATGTTTGATGAAACTGAGGACACTGATAGAGACTCCTTTTTCCCATAGGAGAGGTTTGTCGGCCGGACAGCTATTAAAATGTCTTGCGACTGTGGTGTCCTCGGCCTTGTCTATGTCATTCATATGACGACCAAGCCTATCCAGGAGTCTTCTCTCAGTTTGGCCTACATATTGGATGCCACATCCTTTGCATGTAATTGCATAAATGATGTTGGCACTCTGACAATTTACATTATAGAGGGTTCTGAATTTTCTGCCAGTGGTTTTGGAAGAAGTGATGTAGCCTGTCTTATTAATTTTAGGGCAGTACTGGCAGGTGTATATCCGATTACATGGAAATTGCAGAACATGAGGCCTTTTCTTTTTAGGGTCTCTGCTCGTAGAAGCTCGGACCAGTTCATCTTTGAGAGATTTATTTCTCCTCTTGCCAAAAATAAGTTTTGTATCATGATATACCCTGGTGACCTTTGATTTTAGCATAAGGTCCCAGTTTTGTCGTACAATGTCCTCTAACGGAGGATTTGCGGGATTGTGTGTCAGGATACAGTAGAATGCCTTGGTTTTATCTTGGGGTTTTTCTTTGATTTGTAGTAGCTTAGATCTGTCTTGGGACTCTGCTCTGACCAAGGCATTGAAAATTAGGTTTTTTGGGTAACCACATCTTAGGAAATGAGTGCAGAGCATTAGGGAGTTACGTCTGAATTCCGACACAGTGGAACAGATCCTTCTTACCCTAAGGAACTGTGAGTATGGGATGCCTAACAAGGTGTGTCGGGGATGTTCAGAAGAGAACAGTAAATAGTTGTGGCTGTCAGTGGGTTTGCAGTATAGGGTAGTTTGTATGTGCCCTAAGCTATTGGCCATGACTTTAATGTCTAGGAAATTGATCTCTCTGAGCGAGTGTTCTAAAGTAAATTTGATGGTTTTGTGACAGCCATTGAGATGGTCAACAAATTTGAGTAGTGATTCCTCGCCATGGGTCCAGATGAGGAAAATGTCGTCAATGTAATGCTTCCAGAAGAGAGGCTGTTGGCGATAAGTGTATACATTATTCTCTTCGAAGCTTCCCATGAATATATTGGCATAAGACGGGGCCAACCTTGTGCCCATGGCTGTGCCACTGACTTGTAGGAAGTGTTTATTGTCAAACTCAAAATTGTTGCATGTAAGCACAAGCTTTAGTAGTTTGCAAATGGAGTAATTGGTTGGGTTTTCATTTGGATGTCTATTGGTGGATAAACATTTTCTTACTGCCTCAATCCCCTCTAAGGTGGGGATGTTCGTGTATCCATAAAAAAAATCAAGGGAAAAACTGTCAAATCTACCAGGGAACCCCGAAAGTATGGTGGTAGACAAATGAGCAAGACATCTCTGTGAAAATAATGATGTATCTCTGGAAACATCGGGACAAGGATTCCACCGTTATTTTAACAATAATGTGAATCAACATTGTAAAAGGTAAGCCCGTGCACGCCCCTGCAGGGGTACCTTTTACAGTGTTGATCCACATATATGTTCATTACGGTAAAGTAGAGTAAAGCACGCTATTTAAGGCACGCCCTGCATAAAGAAAGCTGCATAATTCTGGCTGCTTCTATAAGATGCACGAGGGGTTCATTCCACATATACGCCACACCTTATACATGGGCCAGTTTTCCCCTGGAGTTTTCCTTTTTGTATCTTTGACATAAAGGTCCTATCTTCTTTCTTTGATGCCTTCCTTGAATATGAATCTAGTTAACAAATAGGATGAATACCTATCATTCTCAAACAATTCAAACATTTGTAACAAGCAGCCATTGCAATTTATCCTAGAATCCCTCATTTCCATGTTCTCTCCAGGAATGCCAACTTTTTGGAAGTCACAGTGAACTGACCTGAACCCTATATCCCCCATAGACATGATGCTGATTGCATTTTTTTTTTTTTTTTTAAACAATTTAAACTTTTATGGTATCGAACAGCGGTCATACCCTGTTCGGGGTATTGGTACCTAGGGGGCCTCCCACCTGTGTGACCCAGTGCCCTACCTATCACTCTCCTTTCACCTGCACTCCACTCACCTGCACAGGCAGGCCCAGACATTCCAGTTCAGTTCAGCTCTGTTTTCTTTCTGTTTTCTCATCATGGGAGTGACTTGTGACTCCTGCGAGGTACAATACCATGGGAATTCTAGACTGTGTCCGGTTTGTAAACATCCCAACCCCAAATGGGACCCACAGAACCAGTTATTGGACCAAAAGAGCCATGGAGGACCACCGGCTGCAGTGGAGTCACCCAGTCATGGCCACCCGGTGGCCGCTCAGGATGCCGGGGTTCCCGGGCAGGACGCCGTGGCCACGGAGGAGCCGTAAAATTTGTCCATTATGTCAGATGTAGATAACACAAGGTTTTCCTTGTATAAGCAGGTCAATGTTCTAACATAGGTAGTTAAATATAGATTCATACATTTGTATATCAAAGATAGACTTATATGAGGAGAAATAGTGGCTTGATGGCTAACAAGTTAATGACTGGCCATCATCCGAAGGATGTTGTCGTGGCCAAGCCATAAAAAAGAATACATATACCATTCATATGATTCTAGGTAAGATGGTACGTTATAGGTTATTATGAACATCAGCATTATTCTTTTCTTTATAACCAAACTTTAGCTCTCCCAGGAGGTACATAATACAATTTGTGGTAACCTGGTTTTCCTTGTTTTTGTCATAGGTCATGTAACAAGAAACACCCAGCAGGGTACGTTCCTCCTTTAGAACCAACTTAGTGGGAAGTTTTCAAAGCATGTTTTTGTCTTGTTCTGTATTTTCTTTGAGTTTCTAATACAATATTCTTTGCCTTCTTAATCATTTTGTCAACATTGCCATTTCATGGTATTCCCTTCAGAATGAATTAGTCTGGATGGACCTGTTATACGTGTGATAGTGCAAAATGATCATTGTATAGAGAAAGATTTCCTCCGTCCAGTAGTGTGAACCCAGAGAGCTCTATTCTGGTTGTGTTGGTATCATAGCCTATCCTGTGTCAATCTGACAGCCCATTACGACTCCCTGACACAGAGGTCCCCGGTGTACTTGCCTTTATTTGTGCTCACTCAGTCACCGCTGCTTTAGAAAACATTGATGTTATTACTACAGTCTGGCCATAGATGACTGACAATGCTCTGTAATTACCAATGAGACTGTGTACACTCTGAGAAAAAAAAACATTCAAATCTACCAGGAATCATCATAAAATTTACCTGTTGACCACCATAATTGTTATGGGCATCTTGTACAAGTAATGATCTTATTTGCACAAGATATTTTAGAACAAGGGAAAAGGTAAATTTAGGACATTGGAAATCTATTTGTGTTTTATTCAATTAAAGACGAAAATTGAGAAACGGGACCCCACCAGAAATTTTGGAAACAGGACAGGATAAAATTTCAGAAACAGGATATTTAGTCAGATTCTGGAAACGGCTTTGTTTGGAACAGCATCAAACCTACGTGTGAAGAAACCTGTCGTGTTAACACTTTACTATATATCTCTGTATTGTGTCCCCTCTGCCATCATACTGTCCAGCAACACATCCACTTTTGAGGCCCTCACAAAGGCTGAATACACCCAGAGGCAGAAATACATAGACGGAGGACTGTCCTGCCTTTCTACACTGACAAGTGACCACCTGAGTAAGATCAAGTGTAATATCATGTATATACCTGTATCAGAAGGTGCCATACTATATGGAATAAGTGGAAGAATTCCTTCTTTCTGTGGGGCTTTAAAAAAAACTTTCCCAAAGAAAGGTTTTCTTCTCTTTCCCCTCTCCCTTTCTGTATGTCTATCTGTCTGTCTGTCGAGCTGTCAACATTGACCATGTGGGTTCTGTATAATACTTTCTTCTTATTTCATACTTTATACAAGAACAAAAACCATTAATGGAAGTGGTTCTAGTCCATATGTTGTTGTTTTTTTTGTGTGTTTTTACTGGAAACCATGTTTACCTTTTTTGCAAGTAGTGTAGGTATCATTAAAGGGATACTCATGTTTTCCATTTCCATTTGATCCTGTCTCACCACAACCTTAGCTGCCTGTTTCAGTCAAGGCGGCAGGGGATTTCAAACATTGTAACTGTCTGATGTGTTCAGTTCTCAACATTTGATTGAATACTTTAAAGGAGGCAGGGCCTGCACTTTATGAATTATGAGGAGAAGGACCTAGACACCCCCTCAAGGTTGATGGTGTTTTGAACCTGTTTGAATCTCATGAGACAGATAATCTAGAAATCATACATGTTTTGATAGATGAGGAAACAGAACAGAATTAGGCCTTACAATAACATGTTTAGAATGTCATCGAACCGACCAATGATAATGCAGATATGAATGTTGTATATGGTGTATAAACCCGCGCAATAAAAGTATCATGTTCTACGTTGGATAGAAACTTGTATGGGGTTCCTACATGATATAGACCCCCTCCTGCATGGGGAGTCTATATGCTGTAGAAGCCCCATACAGCATAGAAAAAGAATCCATTTCTTTAAAAAAAAAACACACCCAGTAGTCACTTATCTACATTTATATACATTTGGGTCTATTCATGTGGCAGTTTGTGTCATGAGCAGCACCTATGTATTTATTTCACCTGTACTGCATATAAATGAACAAATCGTCATGGCACTTCGCAAAACGACGACAGCATCTACTGAAACAAGCATTGACGTTATGAGGAATAGGTCACAAGGTGACTATTGATTTGTTTATTTCACAGTTATATTCTATTTGATCTTGTTAGAATATCATTGATAGAATTCTCCTCAGAGAAACTGGCAAGGAATTGCGAATCTATAACATAGCTCACTGAAGTCCTAGCAAATGCAGTATAATATGATTAAGTAAAAATGATTTTATAGTTCCTAATATTTTGAGGAGTTGTCCAAGTAAATCAATTGCAAACAAATTTGTGTCTTTTATTAATCAAATTTTAACAGCAAATCACCGTATATTTATAAATATATGTATATCTGACTAGAATTGGGTACAGTAAATAGTACTGGGAATCTGATTACATCTGCAATGCAGTCAACTTCCGAATATTTTCCCTTCATTCATTTCTATCCACTTGTGGTGGTCGAGAGTCATTATCGATGGACTGTTTATAAATACTGTTCTGATGAGCTCTCACTCATACCTGACTACTGAGTACTGGGAATCGTGTGTAATGTCACGACCTGGTCTTTGTTTGTAGTGAAATTGCCAAACATTTGGCCTCGCAATTTGAGAGGAAAAAAGTTAAATCTACCTAGAGACCTCATGAAATTGAAAAGTCAGTTGTAATGCAATGATTCATTATACTTTTAAGAATAGAGCCCAGGAGCTTAATTCAAAACATCCTGGGATCCCAACCCTAGTGATCTTAGTGTAGGCACATATCATAAGACCTGGCTACCCTATGTAATGCAGTGGTTGCAGGCCTGTCCAGAATAGCTAGTCCTGGGATCACTTCACTATTCCATTTCCACCACTAAAATCACTGTGTTCTTAGTGAATGAAATGCATAGTGGTTTCACCTGAGTACAAGAGCACTTACAGGGAACACTTCTGATCGAAAGAGTGAATAGCCTGCTGCATACATAAAGAGGGGAGGGAGGACGTTTGCTGAGTGTCCTTGAGGGCTCTTAGGGCTACTCATGCGTTAAGTGCACTGTAAGGTAATTCTTCCCTTCTCTCTCTTTGTCCTGGGGGGAGGGCACAATGCTTCTAATAGGCAAGCATAAATCATACATTCATGGGAACACCTCTTGAATACTGTACGGGGGTCAACTGCACCCTGTGCTCTTTTGTTAGCCCATATGGGGACGGGGAACGATGGTGTAAGCACTCTTGTGAAGAAGAGTGACTCCACAGCTATTCCTTTATTTTGGGACTCTTACCCCTGTGCCTAGTCAGTTCTTCTTGGAATAGTGTAGGAGGGCTGAGGCTAAGATCGATGCGATCTTAGTGCTGGCTAGGATATGTGAACCCAGTCAACTCTTAAGATCGCTTAATAGGATAAGGCTGATTTATTCCTAAGATCGCTGGGGTCGTGATCCCAGGATGTCTTGAATTAAGCTCATGGGCACCTGCCAGTAAAATAAATGTTGAAATCGTTGTCCCAGAATTGCTGTTGAACCGTTCACTTGACAGCTGAATTTTTACAGGGTTGCGGAAAATACAAGTATGATTGACGCTGTGGTGAGGATGACACTGTATGATATCATCCTACCAGAGTTATAGCCGGGTTCCGTAAAGCAGCTGATGGTGCCGGTCTTATTGCTGACCTCTATGCACTGACTGGAACAGGAGCGGACGACTACATCCAATACTTTAGTTTTCTGTGATGTAGAATGTACAAGGCTGAGTCTTATACAAGTGTAGGGGGCAGCTCTGGCTGTAAGTCCATGGCGGTAGGCCATCTGCCCTGTTCTGGTTGCACCAGCCCTCAGGGGCTCGTCAGCCGGTATAAGCTGCCCCCCTTGTGTATTATACCGATCCAGATGTAGGTGGAAGGTAGAGAATGTCAGACGGGAAAGTAGCTCAGCGGTAGAGCTTCCGCCTGCAGGTTGGAGGGTCCCGGGTTCGACTCCCGGTTTCTCCAGGAAGTTTTCCGCCGACCTCTACACTGGTGGAGAAACCGAGTTGGTCCTGCCCTGCAAGGGGGGACTAGGAGAACTCGGTACCTGGGCTGGTGTGACATGAATGACAATTCAATTTGCTAGTGCTGGGAGGAGACTTGGTGGTTGGGCACAACTTAGTACTAGTCCCGGGTATCTGGTACCTATAGGGTACTGAACCCTATATTGAATCTGGTAGGGAGGAGTGTAGGGGCCAGCTCTGTCGTAAGGCCAGCAGCCCCGTTTCTGGAGATCCCAGCCCCCAGGGGCTGGCATCCGGTGGTAGCTCCCCCCTATGTGTGTGTCATACCAATCCAGGTGTAGGTGCCTGGAACGGTATAATACAGATACGCTTCGACCCTGGCAGTACTGTGTACTGGTAGGTCAACTGGGAAGTCAGGAGTGCCTCACACTGCTTGATAAAGCCCAACCGATCTGGTTGGGAGGAATGCTTGGTGCTGGTTGGCCATGGTTGAAGCTGGTTGGGAGGAGTGTAGGGGCCAGCTCTGGCTGTAAGTCCATGGCGGTAGGCCATCTGCCCTGTTCCGGTTGCACCAGCCCTCAGGGGCTGGTCAGCCGGTATAAGCTGCCCCCCTTGTGTATTATACCGATCCAGATGTAGGTGGAAGGTAGAGAATGTTAGACGGGGAAGTAGCTCAGCGGTAGAGCTTCCGCCTGCAGGTTGGAGGGTCCCGGGTTCGACTCCCGGTTTCTCCAGGACGTTTTCCGCCGACCTCTACACAAGTGATGCAAAGTAGAAAATCTGTTTCTGACGGGTTTCTGACCAGCTGCTATATCTAGCTGAAGGATGATTCTATCAAAAACAGGAATCCTCTGGGGCCCTATGAGGGATATTTGATAGTTTTTTTTCTGTCGTTGTCTCATGGAATTCTGCTGTTACCTGCACCTGGTCAGAAACCTCCTCGGTCAGTAACCAGTCAGAAACATTTACACTCAGACTTGCATCTGAGTGGTAGGACATAGCCACAAAATAGGAACAAGCAAAGATTCATTGTCACCTGAGTGATTACTTTGGTAGTGAATGAATGTATACATAATCTGAGACTGAGATTTGGAGATTTGTACCAGTATATATATATATATATATATATATATATATATATATATATACATTTATCGCAATATCATGAATAGTACAAGGAAGGCTAATCTTCCGGATTATGATATAGACACAGCATGGCTGAAAACCTAAAGGGGACCACAAATGGACTGTTTCAGCCTTCTGACTGGATCGGTAGTCAAGGAGGACCTCTGTGTTCGGAGACGCTGAACTGATCGAGTCAAAATGGATCAAACATGTTTAATATGCTCTGATCCAATCAGATGTCTCAGATGAGTGAGACCGGCTGTTTGTGGTCCCCTTAAGGGTTATAAATATTAATGAGTTATGATGTACATCAGGAGTTCTCAGCAAGGACATGTCAGCCATGTTGTTTTGGTTCTTCATACTCATATATCCTGGTGAGATTGGGGGGGTTTGAAAAACCTAAAATTTATTTTTTTTCCTTTTCCAATGATGTTTCCAAAATTAAAATGAGAACGGTTAATTGTTTAACAATCCTTACCTTGCAGGTATTTGAACGCGTTGAACATTGAGTGATGGTCCGGACAGAGGTTAAGAATGGGTCATTACAGATTGTATCAATCTCCCCATTACACTGGTAGCAACTCATCACATTATCAGGTTGCCCTGCATGATGTGAAAGAAAAACAAAATACAATTGGAAATAGAAAAAAAGTGAATAATCAGAACCCTGAAATAATCAAAGGGTAAATCTAGTTTACCATGAGTGACATCTCAAAATTAATTAAACCCATTCTTGAGATGATTAAAATTGAAAATTTAACATAAATGAAGTTGTGGCGAGATGAACAGTAATAAATAATCCTGCTAAGTTGCAGTGCACCAGCCTCCAGAACCCATAAGGAACTGTCGTTAAGGGAGTCTGACTTTGGCCAGACTTTATGAGTAATACAGAACCACTGCAGGCTACCATTGCTGAGGCCGATGTTAAATAATGACCATAACAGCTCACACTGACAGCTGTAGTACATTAACTGCCTCTACGTCTAACTGCCATTCAGGACTATTTGCACTGAAGTGTGTTGCTACTATGGTAAAAAGAGCTGTCAGTAGGTACCATCTTTTCAAAAGAAGTCATTCTCTGCTTCACCGCTCAACTTGCACTCACCAAATTAGTCTAAAACATCACCTGCCTTGTTTAAAATAGAGAGAGCTGCACTACCAGGTACCTACTCATGTCACACACTCTATAGTATACTAAACTGACTGACTTCTCCCAACTAGGTACCTACTCAAACCCCCCCCCCCCTTTTTTTTAGCACCATACCTGAATGACCACTTGTGAGCAACAAGAGGGACAAGTTATAGCTACATGGAAAGAAAGGACTGGAAACGAGGGCACTTTTAGCCAGCTCTTCCTTTTACAATAGGAGCAACACCCTCCAGAAACAGTTTTCTTTAACCCGTGCATCATTCCCATTGGTCAGCCAACAGAGTCGCCAGCACTTTTTTGGTGCATCATGTTGATTTTCCAGTGATCCTAGGATTTCCCCATAGAATTCCACCTCCTACCCCCTGAATTATCCCCTATGGGTATCTCCCATCACCTGGAATCCCCCCTCCCCGCAGTTCCACCCCAATGGTTTTACCACAGTGATCCCGAACCTAGCCCCAACCTGTGACTATCCCAATCCTTAACGTGACAAACCAGTGTATATATAAGAATGTCCTCGCCTATAAGGCGCACCATTATCTATCATACATTTAATTTTGGCTGTCAAGTAAAATGGCTGGTACTCTCAGCCAGTTTAAAGCAGGCAGTAGTAATAGCTTAGGGTGATGTAAGGCTGAATCTGATTGGCCTATACCGGAACTCTCTGTTACCTTGCATCAACCTAAAAGGTTTCCTTTTTACCTTACCACCGAATTATCATCCTGTGGTTGCAGAGTAAAGAAAGTTGAAATTATTTACCTAAAGAACCTACAACTGACAGACCACGAAAACACAGGTGCAAATAAAAGGCATTATCTAATTAAATGGTCAATCACTCACTCAAGATTACTTTTAAAAGCCTTTGTTGCAGGTTTACTGTTCTCTAAACCTCCTGGATGAACTCAGACCTAGTGTCCCTTCCTGCTACCTGTTCCATCAAACTAACCAGTAACACTTCCCCCTTTGCAGCCTTCACAAAGGCTAGATGTTACAGTGTTATACATAGATCGATGGGTGCCTTGCCTTTCTATGCCACGAAGTAGGTACCTCAGCATCACCCTATCTACCTGTTTCAGATAAGCCTGAATTTATAAGGTAAGGCACACATGGTATTCCTTGCATATACTGCATATAGATTTGCCACCCAGAAGCAGCATCAGCTACCATTCCACCACAAGCCTTACCAGGTGCAATGGTGTAGAGATATCCGTTATCAAATCAGTTAGAACTCTTAAGTAGATGACCTTCGAATCGTGGCTAGAATCACATTTCTATGTTATCAGGTTAATAAATCACCCTCTTGGGGAATCAGGCAGGGTCATGTATAGAGCCACAACATGGAGAGATTCCTGTTGGAGATCACGGATACAGCCAGTGGAAAGTAACGCAGAATTTTACAGCTGACAGCGTGAATCAGAGCTTTTAGTCGGTAATTGTGACTGATTATGATTTATAACTGTCTTTTTACATTTGGAATGAGTTTCATCTATAGAGGTTTTGTGGTGAGAAAGCCTTAATTTCATGTTTTGGTGAAGGAAGCATTGGTTGGGGATTTTGTCATAAATCATGTATGAAGACAGTCCAAACATAAAACCTGACACTATCCTTTAAGATTTAAACTTGCTTACTCTTAACTTTTCTTCATAATCAATGTCTATTTCATTTGAAAGTGGCATGGTGAAAAGTTTAAAATGGTCTCCCAATTTGAAATGTTTTCAAAACTTACCCTTGAACCGTCCTTTAACATGGCTTTTACAGCAAACATTTCTAGCCTTCACTGAATTCTCAAGCTGAATACAGTAAGTCGATTTTTGAGGTGTCAGCTGGCTTCTTCTTTTATTTCAACTAGTAAAAAAAATGAGGAACTTGTGATATCCAGTGTCTCTTAAATTTTTAATTAGAATTCAGAAAATATATGTTGAAATGATATTCTCACAGGGTCATATATTAGATATTATTTTACCTAAAACAAAGTTATTTCTTTTAAACAATTAGCATAGTCCTTATACATTTCTGACTACTTTCAACAAATGTACAAAGTTCAGCACTGGTTCTCTGGCAGCCTAACAATTCTTATGCAGCAGACCCTTTTAGAACAAATTGAATTGGCTGAGAGGGCGATAGTTGTGTAGACAGGACAGTGAAAGGGCAGTCTGCTGTAGGAGATTGTTGGACATGCCCTTATTGAATCTATAGACCCCTATCTCAGTCTGAGTTAGCTCCATCCTCATGGGCCAGCTCCTCTTACCTTGTTTATACCATTCAAGGGCTCAAATATTTTTGTTGCATCTGACACATGGTCCACAATAGAGTGTGGGCAATTAATTTTTGGTAGTATGTCTAAACCAGAGATTGAGAATGAAACGTGAATGTAGTCTAACTGAGTACTTGCTTACTGGTAACAAAATGTGGTCTCTAAGTAATAACCTTTAAAACACTTATAGTGCATTTCCACATCACGCCCATTGGTTGTCATGCTGCAGGAATGCACCCAGGACAAATAGGTCTCCATGGTTACGATTCAGGCACTGCGCAGACTATACTAGGGGCCTTGCACTTACAGAGGTCCAGTATGATGCAAAGGTTCATCATGATGCAAAGGTTCATCATGATGCAAAGGTTCGGCATGATGCAAAGGTTCGGCATGATGCAAAGGTTCGGCATGATGCAAAGGTTCTGCATGATGCAAAGGTTCAGCATGATGCAAAGGTTCAGCATGATGCAAAGGTTCGGCATGATGCAAAGGTTCAGCATGATGCAAAAGTGAAGTGGGGGTTAGCAGACTCATCAACACTTCTTTAGATACATATTATGATGGACAAATGGATCAACATTCCCTAAAATTAGTGTGTGGGCACTGACTTGTAGTATTCATGACCTGCCGATCTTTAAACCACAACCCGAAATCCTAAAAGTTATACTTCTTATCATAAATAGCCTGTAAGCTGCGGCTTATACACTGGGTATTACAATAGGGAGCAGCTGGCACCCAGTGGTACAGTTAACCTAAGGGATAGATAGATAAAGAAGGGACAAGCTTCTGAAAGCAGTGAGAAGCTGGCACCCAGGTGGTCACTGTGCACTTTAGAAGGTAACTGTTGTTTTGCAACAATGTCATTGTGTGGGAGCATATGGTTATCACAATCCATATTATAGGCCTATTGTACTGTAATAGATATGGGGGTAAATCGGAGGTCATAACTGCTAGATATCCTGGGAGTTTGGATAGTAACCACGATGCTTATCAAGTCTCCAGGGTACCTCTGTGATGGATGTAGAGCGGACTGAGATGCACCCTTCTATGCTGCTTTTTCCCAGACTAGTCACTAACCAATGTGCCATGAATGGAGGAGGTAGATGATCACTGGTGGTGGTGGTTGGGTGGGGGGGGGGGGTACGAACCCTACCCTATCCTATAAAATAGACTGTATAGGGATGTACGATGGGGTATTTCTTTAACCTTCTCAAGTGTAGTCAAACTTAAAAGATGTTTAGACCATTCCTTTTTTTATGTGGTCTAACAAATCTTAATTTTAATGTGTGAGATAAAAATCTTAATTTCAAAAAAGAAATTCTGTTCAAATATTTTAAACTAATCCCATAACAAGCAGGTTGGATAATGAAACATTAAACACTAAGAGTATGATATATTCCTTAGCGATTTCAGTATGTCTCATATGGGACTGGAAACAAACCCACACTGATTTCCGGCAGCAGAACAACCCTTATGAAACAGTCCCTATTGAGGACAGAGAGAATTGGCTTAGGGCGGGTTAGTTACATAGACAGGACAGTGGAAGAGCTGGTTTGCTAGACAAAGGGAGGGGCAGAGTTGGACATGCCTTGATTGAATCTATAAACCTGCACCTCAGTCTGATTGAGCCCTATACACAAGGGTTAGCTCCTCTTACAGAACCTAACCCTTCAAAGGCTCTATGATACCTGAAAGACGGTGCAGCTTCTGCCAAATGATGCTTCAATGGAAAATGGTTAAGAACTGAGAAGAAGAATATGTCCTGAGTGTAGCTATTGTAGTTCATCTCACAGCTGTAGCTAATATGCCAATTACGTCATGTATCCCCACTACTACACATGATAAAAAGTGGAAACTAGATGAAGTCATGAATTTGTTACACTTAGCAATCTTTTGTTACAGTTAGCAGTTGGATGGTCGACTGCTTAGTGTTATTATAACAGGTAGCAGTTTTGTTACACTTAGCAGTTCTACACAGGTCCTCTTTAGTAATAAGTTACAGGGACCTATATAGACCACATACTAAGAAATACCATAAAACCTGTCAAGGATTGATAGATGACAGTGTCCTGATTGCTGATATTTCTGATGAAAGCAATGATGAACCATGAATTACCTTGCATCATTTCAATCTGTAGCTAGTTGCAATTGGCTTGGCTCAGCTTCATGTTTCTCATGGTCAAATATGTGTTTGTCCTATAATATCACTTCTTATGTGGATGGAGTCTGTGAGTGTGTAGTGTACTAAAATTCAAACTGAAAACCTAGGGCTAACATTGCTTAGTCTACCTCCAACCTTCATTAATCCTTTCCCGAATGTTCCCTGTAGCTTTTCTGAATGAGGTCATGTTGAAATTTTGTAAATAATCTTGTAAATAATAATGTGTTTTAATCTATATTTTTATTACTGATGTGGAACTTTCTCCAAATTGCATTATTTTGCAAATTTTCACATGAATTACCAAGTACTTTCATCAGGGTACAAGCTATACTTTGATACTTTTTTTGTGTTTTGTATTTTTCTAGTATTAATTTCCAAGTACAACATATATTACATATATGTTTATTAGGACTGCCTTGTTCGTGTCTATAAACAGTCAGTGTAATTGAGACCAAAACACTCACCACACTGAGTGAGTTGTATACTTGGTGATACATTGAACAACAACTCAAAATTTTATCTTTTCTCTCATCTCGATGTGCATCATTTCATCTTTATGTAACAAGTCCGATCAATCAGGATGGGACTGTCATGTCTTTATATACACAAAATCACAAGTGAACCTGAGCCTGATTTTTTTGGTCGTAATATTATCACCTCCTTTGCATAGTGGAGCAATCAATAAACATGTTTAAAAAAAAAAACATCAAGGAGAAATTATGTTTGCTATTAGTTAGATAGCTATCGAGATCCAGTCTGAGTATCCAATAAGCTTCAAGACCTGAATCAGTATCAAGTGATCGACCATGTCAAAAGCCTTTCTTAAACTGAGCCTAACTTTTTTTGGTCGCAATATAATCACCTCCTTTGCATAGTGGAGCAATCAATAAACATGTTTGAAAAAAAAAACATCAAGGAGAAATGATGTCCCATGTCCTAAATCCCTCTGTTTCTGGGGTGAGTTGTCAGTTTAGTTCCTAACACTTTCCAAATGAAGACCTTGCAATGTTTATGTAATTGCAGATATGATCATTACTATAGATTAGAACTACTCATGACGTATTCAATGGGGGGATGAAATACAATATATGCATATTCAATGCCGCCATTTTGAAAATTGAACAGAGCTAGCTAAACACTATTGTTTTCGGATTCAGGGGCATTTCTCAGTATCAGGTAAGCTTATAAGAACATGTATGGTACAAAACGAATTGAAATAGTTAAAAAGTATTGTATTATCAATCATTTGATGTGTATATAAGGAGAAACGCCATCTTTAAAAAAAAATCCGAAACTAAGCATGCTGGGCACCAACGGCTAACTCTGTACAAAATTCAAGATGGCGGATGTAAACATGACACAGCGAAGTTCACCTTGGTGAATACAATGCAGAAATATCCCATGGCCATTAACATTTGCTTATCTACCTATAACAATACATAGAGAGAACTAAACAACCATGGTGTATGAGGTGGCCGATCCACCACAAGGGGTGGATCAGCCACCGAGGACACCAGGGGAGTTTAGTTCTCTATTTATTTTATGCTTTTAAAAGGTTTAATTGAATGGAAATGAACAAAATCCGTTACCATATAGTTCCCGATACGAGTGGCGGTCCGCCATTTTGAATGTTTACATGCACCCAGAACGAGGCTGCAGTACCGGATCAGCCGCAGTAGTAGATCAGCACACGTTACGCCACTTGGGGTGTGGCGATTGGCCCCGCAATGCTATCTCTATGCATAAAATAAATCCTAAAGGCCTGCATTCCCATTCACAGCAGGACTAGTTCCAGATCCTGTGGTGCCCCCTGTAAGAGTGAACTGACCTGAACCCAATATCCCCATAGACTATACCTTACCCCTCCCAGGAGGTAGATGATAACATTTTGGGGTAGCCTGGTTTTTTTTAGTTTAAATCTTTTTTGTTTGTTTGAAGAGATCTTTAATGTCTAGTCACAAATTGAGAAGTAAGTGGTAAAATCTGACAATAAATGTGATGAACTCAGGTGTTTCGGTAGTACAAAGTCATTGATTACACATAGGATATGGAGAATATGAATCTACATGATGATACGAAGCATACATTAAAATAAGAAACAATATACAAATATACAGAACAGAAATTTACAAAATACAATGGGTATGAGTTCAAATATTTTGAAAGGTTTCCCATCAAAAACAGCTACAATAAACGGGCACTTTAACTAGGTTAAAGTAAACACTCTGTAAAAATAGATTAACAAGAGGGTTTTGACACATAACAGAGCAAGTCCCACTAATAAATCATGACGCATTTTCTGAAAAGCCCTATGAAAGAGACAATTAAGCTGTGTTTTAAAGCAAGGTTGTTTCTTCCCCTTTGTTTTGTCTATTCTGTTTTTCTTTTCAACAAGGGATATCCCTCGTCTTAACTCCATTAAGTTGTTAAAATGCAATTGCATAATTTTACTTTTGAGAATTCTACATTCTTACTATTATGTGTGTGCAAGTGCACCCCATTCTGGTCACACTGTCTTGTTTTGTCACTACATCTGTCTGCCTGCATGCCCATTATGCATAAAAGGGAACTACCACAACATGTAACAAAATGATTCACCTATGTGTCCACAATAAGTTTCTTCCCACTTCCAGTTCTTTCTTGCTTTTCTGTATGTACCAAATATAATGCTATCATTTAAATACCATAATTCAGGATCGGCACATGCTTAAAATCAATGTCAATTTGACGAGTACATGCAGGTCTGCTGATACAATACCAACACAGATACAAGTCAATCATATGGTAAATTACCATCTGACTGGGAAATATGTCTCTCATGCTTTTATCAACCTTTTGAATTCCGACAAACTCAGCACATGCCGGTTCTCAGCAGATAGGCTATCCCACAAACTAACAGCCCTGTAGAGTGGACTATCTCTGTATAATGCACAGGTTGGTCTGGATAATCGGAGCTTTATCTTGCCGTCGCCAAGTAACAGTCCACATTGTTCAGATCTTTAGAGATTTTAAATGAGAAAGCAAGCAGATGCTCACACTGCCAGTCCAGTAGTTTTGAGACACCGCAACACTCATGAAGTGCTATTCTTGTGATTGTTTTGGGGTCGCAAATTTTCATGCAACAGCACAAGCAGTGGTTTTGGACTGTCTGTAATGGCAGTATGTTAGCAACAGAAGCCCGATCTACTAGAAAGTCCTGTTAATCGAATATGGGGAGAACCATCTGCTTATGTTTGGTCAATGCTAGGTCTTTGTTCATGTAAGGCCATAGGTTTCTTAGGTGTATTAACCTTTGGTGGGCAGACGACTGAATTTTCTCACAGTTTTATCGAGTTACAGTTGCTGGTCAATTATTACACCTAGGTAACCGAAGGACCCAACAATGCGTAGCACGTCACCACCAAGAAATAGATCTACACTATCTCAATTTAGAATTTGTTTTTCGCCATACGACCATACAACTTTTATTTTCTCAGCCTTCATGGTAAGCATAAATATACTGCACCACTGACAGAATCCATCCAACTCCTCCTGCATCTGCCTGCACATACATTATGGATTAAGACCAGTTACCACCAATGCCAAATCGTGTGCATACATGTAATAGTCTGCATTTTTTACCACAGCGGTAATGCTGTTGATTTTAATTTCAAATAACAGCGGGCCGAGCACAGAGCCCTGTGGCACTCTGCATTGTACCACCTTGGGTTTTGATCCATTTCCCATAGCCATTTGTTTGCTATTAGTTATATAGCTATCGAGATTAGGTCTGAGCATCAAATAAGCTTCAAGACCTGAATTAGTATCAAGTGATTGACCATGGTGAAAGCCTTTCTTAGATCAAGGAATATGACCAGCGAAAACATGGCCGCATTCCTCGACTCAAAACAGCCGTGCACAAGTCTCAAAACAGCATCCATTGTCAATTGTCCCAGAATAAAACCAAACTGCCTTTCCGAGAGTAATTTGTTTTCAAGGATATATTCCATTAGTTGCCCATGTACATCCCTCTCTAAAACTTTAGACAGACAATGGAGTTGGCTAACAGGGCACCAGTTAGTTACTTTGCTTAGACAACCACCCTTTGGTAATATGATAACAGCAGCCTGCTTTAGAACGTCAGGCACAAAGCCTTGCTCAAGGGATTCGTTTATCTAACCCTCCAATACACTAGGTCTCGCTAGAAGTACATCTCTAACCACCACTGGCAAACATCTTTAATACCAGACAATTTATTTATCTTAATTGTACCAATGAGTCCAGATCATCTGCTATCCATTTCCTGTACATTAATGAGTTAACAAATAGGACACAGCAACTATGTTTTCACCTAAAAAAATGAAATTAATCTTAAAATCATTTGGTGCTTTATCAAATGCTATTTTTTCTCATTTCATTCATGAACAAAAGTTATTAAGGAGAAAAATGCTATTAACATATGCTTATTGATATGAAATGAGAAAATAAATGACGATATTGTTGAAATCCATGCTTCAGCATTATTTGAAGGCAGCAATGAACAAAAGGGCTTATCAAGTCTAGCCACCTGATCTTCTCTCATCACATCAACAACAGACTGTTTAAGAGAAAGTGTCAAGGTATTACACTGTTTAATGTGCAAAGTTCTAAACTGGTGCAAAGATGGGTTGAACAGGAAAAGTTTACCTCCCATGGATGATGGTTGATGGTGATTTGGGCTTGTTTTAATCTGGGGAGAGAGAAAGTTTGAATCTGCTAATATAAACATGTTTGGAAACACACATGTTTTGAGAGATTTCGTCTATCAAACCAAAGCGTGTCTAATACCCTAAATTATTAGGCAAGGGAGACACGGAATTCCTTATATGGAATTCCTTACATGTACTTTATGTGCTGCCAAGAAGCAGCATCAGCTAGTTTTTTCCTCCACAAACCTTACCAGGTAAAAATGTGTAGAGATATTTGTTATAAACTTAGTTAGAACTCTTAAGTAGATGACTTTCGAATCCTGGCTAGAGTCACATTTCTATGTTGTCAGGTTAATGAATGACCCTCCTGGGGAATCAGGCAGGGTGGTGTAGAGGCACAAGATAAAGAGATTCCTATAGGAGATCATGGATACAGCCAAGTGGGAAATCACACCCAATTAGACAGCCACCTGTGTCAATCAGAGCTGTCAGCATCTAATTGTGACTGATTATGATTTATAGCAATCTTTGACATCTTGCATAGGTTTCATATAGAGGTTATTTGGTTTGAAAGAATTAATTTGATGCTTTGATGTAGGAAGCACTGGTTTGAGCATTTTGTCATATTCTAAAAACAATCTAAACATAAAATCTAATGCTATCTTTTGAGATCTGAATTTGATCCCTCTATCTTTTTTCCATAATCAACAGTTATTTTGAAAGTGTCATGGTCTCCCAATCTCCAATTCCAAATCACCTTAGGGGCGACTATCAATGTTGAAAAACTTATTCATCGCCTTTAACCATTACTGGCTTTCACAGCACAGGTTTCTAGCTTTAGCTGAGCTCTCAAGGTGAATACAGTAACTGAATTCTTGTGTAGTCAGCTGTCTTCTCCTTTGCCCCCCCTTGACACTGTGATGTACTTATATCACCATCAAAGTAGTAACAAAAAGCTTATAGCTTATAATGTGATAGTGAACTAAAGCACAGAAGACATTGCTTTGCCTGAGAGAGTATTGAATTAGTTAGGGCACTTGGGGATAGTACCTACAGGCTTAGAGTGAGTTTGTTAGAAGATCAGAAAACTTTCCTAGCAGCTGTCTTTTGTTCTACAGGGAATTTGCACCTTTCAAACGGAGACAACGGGACACTGTTAATATCAGCCTGATATCATTCCCATACATTTACCATGGTTTCATATATGTGAAAACACCTAATTATATTTTCATGCTTTCCCTTGTGTTTCTTTTTCAATTTCAAGTAATGAAACTGCTCATGCCATCTCCATCAGAGAAATATACAATTATTGATCAGGAATCCTTAAAAGAGTGGTCAGGCTTGTCCTATCCAGCTGGTCACAGGGTAGTAGGCATAACCATAGACCAAGGCTGGACATGGTATGGTATAGGGGACTAAAGGCTGATTGTGGTGTGTGAATCGTGCAGTCCTTTTTTTGTCATAGGTATTCAGATCTACCTGCACTGTAAAAGGTAAATGTTGAATTAACCATGAATCCTTATCAAAAAACAGAACAGTGAAAAAGTCTAACTGTATAGCAGTAGTTTTTACAAGAAACCCCAGATGGCAGTACAGTGGTACACACATGTACAAGGAATCTCTCTGAAAATAATGATGGATCTCTGGGAACTTTGGGGCAAGCATTCCATCATTATTTTGATGACATTTTTTTTGTAAGTGTACCTTGAGGAGTCCAGTCCTCTAGATCTCCCACACCATTGTCAGACAGTACACAACTGGAGGCTGTTGCGAAAAGATTTGGAATTCAATTCTCACTGTAACTAATTCATCTTCCAGTTCCTCCCGATTCTCCACCCAGGAGGGTATCTCAAAAAGATTTGGAATTGATCCTGTCGGAGGTGATAATTCCAAAATTGAACTCACTGACCTTCTGGAGTGGATTCCCTCTTGTATTGTGAAGAGGGAGTCAGTTATAGGAGTGGTATAGGAGGGGTCCAGTCTCTTATTTTGCAACTGGACCTATTTCCGTGCAGTTCACTTGTAGCAGAAGTCAAGCAGGGAAGTCTGTTCTTAGGGTGAGAAATGTAGGAGAACTGCAGGATCAAATAGTTACGGTGAGAACTGGTTTCCCAATCTTTTTGAGATACCCTCCTGGTGCACCACCACCAGAGACTGTCAGTAACCAGGGAGCAGCTGGCACTCAGTGGAGCAGTAAACCTACCATAATGCCCCACATACACAATGGTATAAAGTGCAATACCCGCTATATCAGGTGTAGCCGACACACGAGGACAGACCTGTGGTATGCCTTATAGCATTAGCAAAAGACAAAGGTGTGATTTATAGGCAAAGAATCACACTATAGAACAGTATATTGAGGTACTCAGAATAACCATAAATATGCATTTTAGTATTTTTATCAAGTTGGCAGTGTTTACATTATATCTGAGGTTCTAGGTAACTGAACCGATACTAGAATAAATGGGAACCAGCTAGAAACAGGCACCTAGGTGCTTACTGTGGGCAATGAGGCAAATCGCATGAAACAGATGGGGGTGCGGTAATTGTAGTTAACTTTCTTGGCCAAAAATCTCAAGCGAGACAAATATAGAACAGTCAGAAAGAGGTGATATCTAGTACATTTATCTCATTTATAATTGTGGGAGCATTCAACATATGTTAAAATGGTTTTCTCACAAGGTGAGTAGTTCAGTTCGATTAGATGTTCAAGTCAAAATGATGAATTCTTCAGTGTGGTTCTTTCACATTCCTGACCACTACCCACATGCATGGCAAAAGTACAAAAAGTCAGCACCTATTTTCTGGCAGTCTAACAATTCTCATGCAACAGACCCTTTTAGAACAGATTGAATTGACTGAGAGGGAGATAGTTGTATAGACGAGACAGCGAAAGGGCGGTCTGCTGTAGGATGTTGGACATCGCCTGATTGCATCTATAGACCGGTATCTCAGGCTAAGTTAGCTCTATCCTCATTGGCCAGCTCCTCTTACTTGGTGTATACCCTTTAAGGGCTACATGATGCTCAGAGTGTTTTTTTTTCATGAATCTAATACAAGATCCACAATAGAACCCTAAGCAATTCCTCATTGAAATATAATTTGAATTACTTTAGAGTGTATCAGTCCTGGAGTTTAAGTTTAAGTTGAAGATTTCCATTTGTCTTACTGCGTTGCTGTTGAGATTTTCCTATCATCAATATTCCTTTTACTCCTAGCATTATTCTAGGAAGGTAAAAAGAACTTTTAATTCTCATGCCAGTATGAACAAATTTGAGGACACAAACAACATCCTAAGGAGTGAATAAATCACCCAGGAGGGTGTTGCTCCTATAGTAAAAGGAAGAGCTGGCTAAAAATGGCCTCATTTCCAGTCATTTCTTTTCATGTAGCTATAACTTGTCCCTTTTGTTGCTCACAAGTGGTCATTCAAGTACGGTGCTCAAAAAGGGGGATTTGAGTAGGTACCTAGTTGGGAGAAGTCAGTCAGTACTATAAACTATAAATAAACTATAGAGCGTGTGACATGAGTAGGTACCTGGTAGTGCGGCTCTATCTATTTTAAACAAGGCAGTTGACTTTTCAGACTAATGTGGTGAGTGCAAGTACTTAGGTGAAGCAGTGCACGACTTGTTTAGAAAAGAGGGCACATACTCACAGCTCTTTTTACAATAGGAGCAACAGCCTACTGAGCCTTGAAATGGTCTAAGCTCACAAAGTGAATACAGTGTGTTGATCATGAAGGTGTTTGTTTTTGTTCCATCGAATCTTTTGATCCTGAGTCCTTGGAGGAGTTTGTTACTAATGGGACATGACAGTGTAAGCCCCACAGAGACAGCACAAAGCACACCCCTTAAAGAGGTGATGCCATGAAATGTAAATAATAGCCTGAAGACACACTACAATGTTTGATGTGAGACTAGTGAATTTCATGTTACGGCGTTGCCTTGTGGCCTATATCTTACAGTGTTAAAGGATCTTGACCTGTTAGAGCCACTGACACATAAATGCATCATACCTATGGCTTATCATGATGCACCAATCAACTACTAGTGAGTCTGCTTGTCAATACCTCTTTGGAGCATCTTGTCAACTCCCCAGGGTAGGGCCAGCATGATGCATGGATGCAGCAACATCAAGACACCAATATTCATGATCCATTAATTACCATACCTTAAATGTTTAAAAAAATCAAGACACCAATATGAATGATCCATTAAGTAGCTTACCTTAAATGTTTAAAACATCAAGACACCAATATTAATGATCCATTAATTAGCTTATGTTAAATGTTTAAAACATCAAGACACCAATATTAATGATCCATTAATTAGCTTATGTTAAATGTTTAAAACATCAAGACACCAATATTCATGATCCATTAATTAGCTTACGTCAAATGTTTAAAACATCAAGACACCAATATTAATGATCCATTAATTAGCTTATGTTAAATGTTTAAAACATCAAGACACCAATATTAATGATCCATTAATTAGCTTATGTTAAATGTTTAAAACATCAAGACACCAATATTCATGATCCATTAAGTAGCTTACCTTAAATGTTTAAAACATCAAGACACCAATATTAATGATCCATTAAGTAGCTTACCTTAAATGTTTAAAACATCAAGACACCAATATTAATGATCCATTAATTAGCATACCTTAAATGTTCAAAACATCAAGACACCAATATTAATGATCCATTAATTAGCTTACCTTAAATGTTTAAAACATTAAGACACCAATATTAATGATCCATTAAGTAGCTTACCTTAAATGTTTAAAACATCAAGACATAATGCACAGCAGGCATCTTCTGTTCCAGACAGTCTCCTGCTGCAATGCCTTCAAAGGGAAGATTAACATTTTGGCACTGGGACAAAGAATAATGTTCATATCATCGTAAGTCCTTTCTCTATTTACTTCAAAAACTATTTGCGGCTTTCTAATGTAATCACTCTGCAGGACTACAATTAAGGCATGTGAAATGAGTGTAGCTTCTACATCCTCATGTTGGATACTTTATATGCCAGTAATAAAATCAAACTTTGCCTTCAGGAAACCATTCTGCTGCACTGCACCTAGTGCACGGGATTGTTTTATAGAATTTATGACAACCCCACTTGAAAGAACTTGAAAGCTTCATCTGATCTCAAAAATGGTCTGTAGACCTTGGCTTATACACCCGCCTCTACATTAGAAGCAGCTGGCAGCTGACCCTAAAGGACAAATACATGAAAAAAGGAAAGCTGCTGAAACCATTGAGAAGTAGGCACCCAGGTGATCACTTTGGACTGGTAGAGAGAAATTAGGCTTAGGCAGGTGTAATAGGATAAAGGTTGGCTCCCATCTAAAGGTGAAGCTGATAAAGGCAGCCTCGATACACACGCTGGCCAGGAGATATACCATAAACTCCAGGGTGGTACTACTGAACACTCATATGTATGGTCTCCTTGGTTATATTAAGGTCAGTTAGACACCACAAATGAGTGAAAGTAGTAAGGGAATCTATTTCTTTAAAGGCAATATAACTCTTTATTAAGTAGGTGCTAATTGCTATTCAGCTGATTTTTACCATCAGTAACCATAAGCACCCCATCAGTATGGGGACTCGCCTTAAGATGGGAGACAACCTTTGGGGTGTTTGGTAACAACATTACTCTGTGAAAGATCATACCAAAATCCATATATACAGGCTGGGAAGAGCAAACATTAATATCAAGCAGTTTGATTCATTAGTTTCTGAATATTCAGAACTCATGTTAGAGGATATTTTAAATAGAGTTTTTGAAGTCTTTTTGTTCAAACACTCGAAATTCAACTTATAATAAATAATATCAGAAATCATTTTTCATTAACAACAGTACCCACATATTCCATCAGTAAGCCTCATATGGTCATGGAAATAAGGCCACACTGATTTCTGGCACCAGAACAACTCTTGTGAAACAATCCCAGGAAGAATTGGCTGAGAGCAGGTCAAATACACAGACAGGACAGTAAAAGGGCTGGTGTGCTGGACATAAGGGAGGGGCAGAGTTAGATGCGGTCTGATTGAATTCTATTGAGCTGTATATGAGTCTGACTTGGCTCTGTTGGTTAGTTACATAGAGAGGTCTGTAACAGGCCTGTAGGCCATTTCTTAACATACTACGACTGCTGACTTTCAAGTCGTAGCGGGAACCTTTAATTTAGTGACAATACAGCCCAATAGTATTGGTCATGTAGCCCCCTGCAGCACTATGACTGCCCTACCAAATGCTATGTAATATCTACATAACTGCTGATCGTACAGAGCAGTCGTAGGGGCCTACCTATGATCACTGGCACTAACCTTTTAGGTTGTGAAGTCCTACTGTCTGTATGCAGTCGTAGTGCATTAAGAAATGGCCTCCTGGTGTGCTGGACACAGGAGAGGGGCAGAGTTGGACATGCCCTGATTGAATCTACAGACCTGTATAGGCAGTCTGATTTGGCTCTGTCCACATGGGTCAACTCCTTGTACATGTCATGGCAGATACGATCTAACCCAGCAAACTGTCGTTATCTCTCGCCATGTTTGGTCATCAATGGTGACTCCTTTCTGAGTGATCACTCACTGTGTCATCTTTGGTATGGCATGGCGATTTATCACAACAGTTGCCAACATGATCTCACTCACTGCGTGAGTATGTGCCACCCCTTGTCATCCCTCACAAAGCATGGTGATTTATCACCACCGTCGCCAACATGGATCTAACTCACTGCATGAGTATGTGCCACTGCCTGTCAACTCTCACTCAGAATGGCGGTTTATCACAACCATTGCCAACATGGATCTGACTCATTGTGAGATTATGTGCCACTCCCAGTCAGTTCTTACTCAGAATGGCGACTTATCACCAACATCGCTAATATGGATCTCACTCCCTGCGTGATTATGCACCACTCCCAGTCAACTCTCACTCAGAATGGCAGCTTATCAACACCATTGCCAACATGGATCTCACTCAGTCCGTCAATATCTGCCACTGTCTGTCAACTCTCATACAGAATGGCAACTTTTCACCTGCATTGCCACATGGCTCTCACTCACTGCGTGAGTTTGTATCACTCCTAGTTTATCTTCTCTCTTGAAAAATGGAGACTTATCACCACCATCGCTGACATGGATGTCATTCGCTGTGTGAGTGTGTGCCACTGTCATCAACTCTCACACAAAATGGCGACTTATCACCACCTTTGCCAACGTTGGTCTCACTCAATGCTTGAATTTGTGTCACTCCAAGTCAATGCTCTCTGAGGATTGCATCATCTGTCACTCACTCTCACTCACAGTGGCAACTTATCACCACCATTGCCAAAGTGGTTGAGACAGCACCACTGTTCAACATGTAGTCTATCTAGGAAGTGTGGGCATGAAGTATAAGTTCCATACTTATCAAATGTGCTTTGTTTCACACTGATTTCCATGTAATACTTCAGAGTTGAATCAAACAAGATTATATAGAGAGAATATCAATAGAATTTAGATAGAGGTATCTCTAAAATGAAAGCAACTATCCATAAACACCTTTTCTCTGGTTACAGGAAAAATACATAAGGAAGTATCTACATGAACACCTTGTCTGTGGTTAGAGGGAAGATACATATGGCAATACCTTCTCTGGCAAAACATACATTGATCTGGCAGATGTGAGGCTGCATGATTACCAATGTCGATGATCATGAGCTTTTCATCTAACAAGATGAAAAGCATCGCCATCACCAGCATCGCAATCACTGGTGAGTCTGAGTGATCACCACTCTCGCCATCCATGGTGAACCTGCGCTATGACGTGGTGCGTGTTTCATCTAGCCAGGTGAGTGATCAACCGCCTTGCCATCCCTGGTGAGTGTGAGTCATCACGATCCTTGCCAACCGTGGTGAACATGTGCTATGGCATGGTGTGCGTTTCATCTAGCGAGGTGAGTGATCACTTGTGTCACCATCCCTGGTGAGTGTTGGTGATCAAGATCCTCACCATCTGTGGTGAACCTGTGCTATCACGAGGTATGCATTTTATCTAGCGAGGTGAGTGATCACAACCCTTGCCATCCAAGGTGAATGTGCGTTATGACGTGGTGTGCGTCTCATCTAGCGAAGTGAGTGATCACTCATGTCGCCATCCCTGGTGAGGATGAGTGATCACTCATGTCGCCATCCCTGGTGAGGATGAGTGATCACGATGCTCGCCATCCCTGGTGAACATGTGCTATGACGAGGTGCGTGTTTCATCTAGCGAGGGGAGTGATCACCCGCGTCGCCATCCCTGGTGAGTCTAAGTGATCACCATCCTCGCCATCTGAGGTGAGGCCATGTGATCACCACCATTGCTATTCCTGGTGATCTTGTGCTATAGCGACGTTGTGTTCCATCTAGCGACATATGTGAGCCACTTCACACAGGTTGACGGGGAGTCACGACAATTTGCTGGGAAACTATAGCACAGTAGTGGACATGTCGTATTCAATGGGGGGATGGGATACAATGAGGCCTTATTCAATGGGTGTCCACCATCTTAGATTTTATACAGATTAAAAATTAATTAAAAGCAAAATAACCCCCTAGGCCATGACATATGCCAATGTCCACTTCCATGGGATTTTTTACATCGTATTTCCCCTCTGTGGGACTGGTTGTATCCCACACAGCCATTTTATGGCTTCGTGGGATATGCCAGTCCCACCTCAGGGAATATGATGTAAAAATATCCCATGGTTGTAGACATTTGCTTATTTGTGCATACCCTTCAGAGGTTGTATGATGCCAGAGGATTTTGCGGGTTTTTTTCAACTGGTGCAACAATGAAAATGGAGTCACCATAGTATAATGACCAGTAGAGTTGGCATTAATGAATCAGTTACCCTTGAAGTGCTTGGGATTGATAAGAAAAACAAAGCTCTGTAGCCCATCTATAACATGTGATAAAAAGTGGATACATAGGCAAAGGTTCACGAGTTTGAGTAATTTCAGAGGGTTATCTCACGCACAGGTTGTCTGCCGTGTCACACGACACCTGCAGGGCAGAGTGCAATGCGGCAGACAACCTGCAAGTGTGCCTTTGCATTTATTTCATGTTAACTTGATCTAAAACTGCTGAATTACAATAGAATTTACTATAATGTTTGTGAATAACTCGCCGCTGGAAAGCTATGATGTCATTAAATGGTCACGTGACCTGGACATGTGATATTTTCGTGGGTGAGATATGGAGCTGCAATGGTAAGGCTATGGGCTATTAATATCTCAGGCGTATCAACACACACAGAGGCGAGACAGCGACTAATATTTGAAACTATAAAGCTGGCAATGTTATAGTTGGCAAAATAAGGTAGCCAATTACTGCTATGCCCATCCATCATGTACATTTGGTCCTCAGATCTGAACCCACTGGGCATTCTCAGCAAGCCTATGTTCAAGTTTAGGTTGAAGAGTTGCAGATGTGGAAACATAAGCCACCACTAATTCTGGTCTAAAATGACACTGTTATAAGGATCCCGCCTCAATTTTAATGGGGTTGACAGTCATGGCTTGTTAAAAAATTACCTCTAGCAATCTTTACATGGCATGTTTACATTAGTACTAAGGGAGTGATCATTTTTTAACAACAGGGGGGGCGGTGGGTTTGAGGGGGGGGGTCAGAACTTTTTCAACCCCTTGACCGGGGGGGTCAGAACTTTTTCAATACCTCTGATGGGGGGGTCAAAATAATTTTACCTGTTTTCAGTGGAAAACCCCGCGTGTTACTATAGGCTAAAAGGGGACGTTCGCACGCGATTTTTGTCCCTTATGGGGGGGGTCAAAAAATTTTACCTCCTCGAGAGGGGGGTCGAAATTTTTTTTGCGTGTCCACGCGCAAACCCACCAGCCCCCCCTGTTGTTAAAAAATGATCACTCCCTAAGTTACACTATTGTATGTTAGGGGTTGGTACAATCTTGTCATCACAAGCGCTGCAATGGAATGAGGACTTGTCATGCAGATCTAGGAATCGCAGATAACTCTACTAAACTTCTCCTCCCTCTTGCCTCTGTGTGTGTTTGTCCCACATCCTGATTTAGTTGGTCTTATTGAATTCCATGAAATTGACACCGGTAATACTTGGCGGTAATACTCATAGTGACATACATCCCAGGATCAGAGTGAACTACACTTAGGGACTAATGTGTTTTATGCCTGAGGGATACTGAGTACCTGAAGGCTGATGGGGAGGGATTGGTCATCCCTCAGGCAGAAAACATGTTAGTCCCTAAGAGCAGTTCACTCTGATCATGGGTGTATGTCACTATGAGTAGGGATAGATGTGAATCTCTGTTGATATTTTCTCTTTTAATCTCTTGGTATTAGGCCTCATGGAATTTCCTGTGATCGCCCTGGATGCTTCATACTTCATGCCTTTCCTATATCATTTAATCCAGATTGGACCCTTAAAGAACTATATTGTAAAGGGAGTCTAACATTGGCCAGACTTTAGGAGTTATACTACAGGCTACCATTTCCAAAGCCAGTGTTATAAATAATGGCTATAGGAGGCCACATTGACATCCATGGCGTATTCACTGCCTGCTTCTACCTGTCATTGATCAAAACCACCAGGCCAGACTCCCCCAAAGTGTGCACATTCCTTACTGCCATAGATTAAAACACAGGCGCTCCCTGGTGTGATGTGAGAGAAACAATGAACACGTGTCTAAACTGAGTTTCTCAAAGTTACAGAGGCAAAAACTGGGAAACATTTCTTAATTAGCACACTGGGGGTTAGGAAACAGTTTCTATTTAAGGCAATTTTGCTCGTGTTATTATGGCGACTAAGGGTTTCGGGATGAGATTAAGTTTCCCAATGTTAAGAATCATTGTCCCTTAGATATAGCTACTCTCATTTCTCATATGAAATAATGACAATTACCTTGACTTACAATGGGCCAGATTAATCTTTTGGGGCTTTTTGTAAGAATATATTTTGTAATATCCTGACAGATCTGATTGTTTGTCACACAAACCAGTATCCATTAATGTAAAGAAAGCAAAGAAGGTTGGCCACCCAGCAACAGCTGATGCTATCATTAAGCTTAATATTAATTTCCCTGGTGGCTGTTTCCAAACTGTTGGAAGTCACTTTTGGGAACACAAAATGGAAGTGAGAATTGAACATCTGACAGAAGTGACTTTAGTAGCTGTTACTTGGGAGGTGCTCACCACTTCTGTTAGGAGGTGGCATTTGGGAACACACAACCCAGCAAATTGTCATCATCTGTCGCCATGATTGGTCATCAATGGTGACTCCTTTTTGAGTGATAACTCATTCTGTCATCTTTCGCCACTGTGTGTTAGACTCACATGACATAGCAATTGCTATTCCTGGTGATCTTGTGCTATAACTACGTCGTGTTCCATCTGGCGACATGTGTGAGCCACTTCACACAGGTTGACGAGGACTCACGACAATTTGCTGGGAATGGATGTGAGGCCACCGAATGTAAATCACTTCTGTTTTTGGAATTCCACCTCTGACAGCAATTAAGTTGCTGCCGTTGTAGTTGGAAGGCACCAAAGTGTTTCCATACCTTTTTGCAACACAGTCTGTTTGTTTTTGAAGTGAAGTCTTACCTTAGGAGCAGAGTGAGGGGAGAGCAGTCGAGTGGATCAGGTACGTGGGAAGTGAGGTACCTACACTGCAAAAATGGTGTTTAGGTCTAAACATGTTTAAAACCTAAACATATATGTCAGGTGTCTCATCGACTACACAATTAGGAAAAGAACACTTTTATTCTAAATACATAAACTCTTTTGCTAAACATGTTCAGATGTTTAGAGTTTAAACAGTTGAATATTAGGTGTTTAGATTTAAACATCAATATATTTAGATACTTGGATGTCAAATCCACACCAGGTAGCAGCACTACCTCTGAATGGAATATCTGCACACCATTATAATCAATTGTTGTGACAAATATCCCCAAACTCCTTGTTTATCATAACATCATTTTATTAAATGTTATGAAAATAGACACAACAATAGAAAATTAACTAAATTCAACTTACACCACCATCATTACCATAAAATAATCAGTAACACAGTCTGTTTGTTTGTGAACTTTATGACTTACACCTATGTCATGTTATTTTGTAAAGTATAAAACAATGTCCTTCCTGCCAACCTGTTGTACTTCCTCAAGTCTCCTATTCTAATGCAGTGTGTACATATGTGTATATAGCTGTGGCTGACATCTTTGGAGACTTTGCAGTATAAATACCTGCTGATGTCCTCCAGTAAACAAAAGATATTCCTTTATTTTTTTAATACATGTCTGCAAACCCTTACTTCCCACCAAATCACTTAGACATCTAAACACAAAAATTTATAAACATCTAAACACAAAATTTCATCGATATCTAAACACAAATTTTGAACCTAAACACCTAGATTTCTAAACACTTGAGCTAAGCATATTGTTTGGCTAAACATGTTTAGGAAATTAATGTGATTACAAAAACGTTGAAAGAATATGTTTAGAATTGTGTTTCATTACAAAGACATGGTAAATCTCAATTACCTTACAGTCAGTGAAAGGAAAACTCTCAATTTCAAGCCCATAGAAATGGGTGTGGATTAATTAAATGAGAATCCCTCCAAATCATTTTACAATGCTTCCATCAAGATTAATCAGAAGGCTAATATAAATGTGCAATTTGGCTAACTAACATTTACTGGACAAAGAATAGGTATTAATCCAACAATTTTTTGGTGTAGCTCTGATGTTCTATCTGATATTGTAGCTCACCCTGAACATGTTTCGGAAGGTTATACGTCGCAGTCTATGAAAACTGACCCCTTTGCAACTGGTGACCTGAATCAATCTTTCAAAGGCTAAACAATTTGTTATTCACTCACCATGCAGGGTCTGCTGTTGGAAAATTACAAGTCCTTAGATGTCTAAATGATAAAAACCCCTATGGTAAAGGTTAATGTTAGTCTCAGGCTCCACCCATGGATCTTACTCCCATTTGATATCAGTCCTATTGTTTGCTTATCATTTTAGCACTTAGCGAAATTTATCATTATTTTGCCGAGATGAATGCACCAAAACTAGGAACAGCCACCTAGTGACAAAATCCCACACAAACAATGCAAAAAAAAGGTGCTTTCTGCCATAACCTCCTACCTAGAACAATGAAACTGTAGCACACCAACATATGTGGCAATACAGGTTGTAAATTGACAAAAGTTGAGAGAAAGACTTTAGTGACCGTTCAATTTCACTAAACCTTTTGGTATGCTTGCTCAAAACCACACTGATGATGCAAAGGGCCAGATGGTACCAGCACTGTCCTAAATAAGGGCTTGGGATACAGGGGTATTGAGATTAATGAGCGCCGGGGTCCATTAATGAGCGACTGGTACCCATCTGATAGGTCTTATCAGAAGAACTCACTGGTAACAAGCTCCATTAATGGCGGTGCCCATGGGGCGACCTGCTAAGTTGGAATAGGACGCAGATGTTATGTCCCCATATTTATAAGCTGTATCTTAGTTCACCATAAGATTTAGCATATAGGCTGAAAGGAAAGAATAAATCAACGGAACAGCAGCACACTGAAAACCCAACGCTATTCGAGAGTCATCCGTATTGAAGAGTTTTTGCTCTGTAGGTTTTCAATGCAAATGGAAAAGGTAAATTGGATCCATCAATACAAAATAAATTCATCAAAACACCAAATGGCAGGCTGTCAGTGATGACAACACTGCCAAAATAAGACATGTATGAAAAGTAAGCCAAAACAGCATTTCACAGAGGATCATCCATCGGAAATGAACATTTTAAGGAAACTCCGCCATTTCATGTCACCTTTTATGTCTTCTTCAATTTCACAGATCAATCATTTTGTGTATTCAAGTTGCTAAATTATTCTCGTCTGGTGTAAACTAATGTATCAGAAATTGAAATAATTCTGTTTATAACTTTCTCTGCTAAAGCATTTCTGGTTTAGAGTGAAATGGAAGTTGTTGTTTTTTCTTTTAGTTCAAATAGAAATTTATTTCGGGAATCATTGATACATATATATACATATGTGTGTTTTTCAATGTTCCAAATACATCAAACTAAGTAACATTGACGGATATGAAATAGAGATCACTTAGTAAGCAATGGAAAATAGTATAATTACCCCTAATGGGCAAATGTGCAGCAAATTGCTAAACATATGATATTTTATGATTGTTTCACCATAATAATAGCACAATGTAAAAGGGAATTGTTCAGGTAGGAAACTACATGACCACAATCCCCCCTCACATATTTTGACCAGATAGTCTGGTTCATCAGACAGGTGGCAGTATGTCAAAAATGGAAAAAAAAAGGAAAGAAAAATCGAAATAAGTAAACATATATCCCCTTAAGGGCACCGTAAACGGCCTGTCTCGATCAGCTGACTGGGACATCTGATGGGATCAGAGCATATCAAACATGTTTGTCCTGACTCGATCAGATGGACGTCCCCGCACACAGGGCTCCTCCTTGACTACCGATCCAGTCAGATGACTCAATCAGTCCGTTTGCCGTGCCCTTTAATTACCCCTTAAAATAATAATCGGGATGTGGGAGTTGTATTGATCTCAACGGGCCTCACATGTACAATGCCTTCACTAATTCACTGATCGAGATATCAATTACATGTAATATTCAGGTCCAATGCATTGTATGAAATACTATGGGACCCTTAGAATTATAGGCAGTTCCGACCATTTATTGGTAGGACCAGGACTATGAAAGTGCTCCTTTCAGATTGTATATTATTTTGTAGATAACATTGTCCCTTGTTGCATTATGCAAACAATCAATTCATTAGTGGTCTTTTTTTTTTTTTTTTTTGCAGTACAAGTTTAAAATTTATCTCATCAAAAGGTATCCATGAAATATGCATGTATTGTCACAAGAAGGCTGAGGAAATGAACCACACTTTATCATGTTTTCTTTTGTTTTTGATTTGTTTTGTCTTTTTATCATCGGAAAAATTAGATGGTGTCAGGAATTCAACAGGCGGACATTTCATTTCTGTCACAATGTGGTGCAAAACGTAAATTTAAAACAATGAACCATTCAGAGAGGCATCTGCCTGACAGATTCCATTAATTTTGAGAAAGGATTCACAGAGAATAAAAGTGAAATAAAAGAAGAAAATGTCAAATTATGTCATTTGATTCCACATTGATGTAGCGTCGCATCATGTATACATGTAGTCCTAGCGAGTGGCCTACCATGGCAGTGGCCGGGTGAGTGAGTAATATAATATCAAACACCACTTTGACAGCTAAGGTCATTTTCATGGCGAGAACTACATTACACAATTTCACAGGGGAATGTGTCAGTGCCCGTGCATATGTGCACCACACACATTTGAGGGGATAGAAAAGAGGAGATTTAGACTAGGTTGGCTAGGGAAGCCTACCCTACGATGGCCCATAGTCTAGTACCATATTTAGCCTGTATAGGCACCGACTCGTGAATAAGTGCAGGGGATACACGGGGTTTGAAATTTGAAATGCCGCTTTACCTTAAGTATTGAATAAGCACAAGTCTTTAATAAGAGCCTAGGGTAGAGCGAAGTTGAAATCAATCATACAGGCCAGTTTGATAGATGGGAGGCTTTGAAATGATGTGAGCTAAGTAGTGTACACTCCCCATGGTGACAAACATGCCCCCCTGCTGCCACCTGGTTGGAGTTACCGTAACTACAGTGTTTTATCCCAGGTGGCACCACTCACACACTCAGTGTGCTCAGCCACTGCACGTCTGTAGATCAGGTAAGCTAGGGCTGTACATAACTGAGGGATCACTTTTTTTGGAGTTGCTTGCCGTTTAGCGGCCGGGAGCACAGTGACCGTAGCAACTCCATTATGTTTTCGGTTTGTCAGTGATGTCATGGTCACCTTGTGACGCAATTTGTGACGTCATACGTCGGCTGTGACGTCACACGTCGGCCGCAGAGTGGCAACTCCTATCCATGGCCCTTGCCACATTTTTCTTGTTGACTAAAGGGGGGGGGCGTAGATCACGGGCATAGATACATCTCGAGGGTCAAGATCCCTCCCCTCCCGAGTGGCCAAAACTGATGTGCTCATGTGCAAATGAGCCCTTTTATTCTATAGTAATATGTGGGCTTTTTCACTGAAAACAGATGAAATTATTTTGACCCCCCCTTCTGATCAGAGGTGTTTGACCAACCCCCGTTCAAGGAGTAAAATAATGCTCACCCCCTCCCCCCCTTTGTTAAAAAACCCCTCCCTAAAATGTACAGATTGACATGTTCGTTTTTTTTCAGACTTGGGCTTAAAGACAAGCAGAAATTTTGCATTTGACATCATTCAATATTTATATAGGCACCATGAGAATTCATTGATTTCAAGTGGCTCTATGCCCCGTGTATATAAATTGATGCTTATTTAAGACTTGAATTGCAATATATTTAAATTGTTACAACCCCGAGGGCCCGCAAAAGACCCTATAGGCCTGATACAACCCTGGTGGGTCAGCATATGGTGAATAAGTGAAGAATACACAATGAACAGAACTCGAGTTGGGAACGTTCACAACTTGGGCAAGGAGAACGTGATTTTCCCTGGAAATTTGGACACGCCAGACTATCTTATACTCGAGAAAAGAAACATGTCCAGTTCCTGGGAATATCCCGAGTCTTTCCCAAGAAATTCCGGAGAAATTTTCGGGATCTAGACTTAAGAATTTTCTTGAGTATAAGATGTTATGGCATGTCCAGATTTCCGGGGAAAATAATGTTCTCTGTTCTTGTTGTATTCACGAGTCGGGACTCAAGAAATTTACAAAGCTATATCAGCTTTTATACCAGCGTTAATGATCACCGACTGCTCATTCACACATACAGTATTGAAGATATAATAGGCTGGTGATGAGTTATGTGACATATTCTTTCATCAGCGCTCTTAATTTCCTATTACACATGAGTAGACAACACAATAAATAAAAAGAACTTCATTAAAATAATGTCAGTTATGTGGGGGATTCAGTGATCATCGTTTCTCAAGTAAAAGGTATCCTAAATGCTATGATGTTTTAAGGATCATTCATATCTTCCACCAGCTTCTGTCATGAACTTGGGGTCATACAATTGTGGGGATAAAAATGTGATATATAGGTAATAAAGCATTGTCATTGAACAGTTCAGGTTGATGGTATCAGGTAATTAGGACCAGTTGTACTCCTCCCCAGTCTCATGTACAAACTTGGGGTAATACAGTTCTGGTTTCCTATTAGACAACAGTTCAAGCTTTATTAGGGTGAGTGCATCCTTGTCTGCCCTGTCTGGTACCACTATAGTAGTGCGGTAGAGAGAACAGAGGTCCCCCCTCAAACACCTGTCTGTGTAAGGTAGAAGAGGTGAGATATGCACTTGGTACAACACGTCTATACCTATTGTACCATTATATATATAATGCAGTACATAGCCTATGTCAGACAGTAGGAGTTCTTGTAGTGGTGTGGATGGTGTCAGATATAGGTCACAGTAAGTGACCTGATTATCACATAGAGTCCGCTCCCACTGCGTGATCTCTTTATACAGCTGGTTCCATGCATGTGTAGACCAGGCGCTGCTCTCTGGCTGTCCCCATGTGTCCTGGTAAGTGTCGAGGTGAACAATGAGGCGTACGCATTGATGAGTGAAGCCTGATGACGTCCTCACCTTGTACATGACCTCCTGGATGTCACTGGGACACCAGCCATGTACGTATAGAGTGTGACGGCCATGTGTAACAACATTCGCCCACCTGGAGCCTCCCACAGAATGAACCATATGCTGTCTGGAACACAAACATAATGATGTTAAACAATACATACATGAATGAGTGTATAGCAATTGATTCACATTTCTGCTGCACATAAAGTTGGCTACAGTTCTGGGCCTGAGCAGGACTACATAGTTGTAATGCTGGAGAATTGAGTAAGTCATTTTTAGGATATTACAGAACCAGCTATTGGGCACTTCAAAGTATCAAGTCCCAGAGGGGTGATCGATCTTAAACGGTGCATCCATATTTTCTCCTCTTGGTTCCTTACTGTGATACCCACAGGAGATTTGGGAGGTAACGTATAAAGCTTAAAATTGGTCTATCTGCATACCTTTACCATAAAAATATGTTGGCTGCCAAATCAACGTAGTGCACCAGTTGGTAAAATTGATTCAACAGCAAACCTATTTTTAAAGTCCCTGTGTGGTATGCATATCTAAAAGTTTTTGGATGTTTCCATATTGGTCTACCCTATGTCGACCTACCGATTCATTTTGTCTTGATGCTCACATGGAAGGAGTTGCTCAGTAGTCTTCTTGGAAAGACTCTCCCTTTGATCAGTGGGACACAGGTTAAGACACTCAGACAGGTGACCAAATGCACCTTTCCCCAGTCCCTGGTACCACCTCACATGTCGTAGGAAGTCCGGATTATCATCAAAGGCTCTGTCAATCTTGCTACATATTTTTCTAGTGTTCTTGGCTGGTATTGGTTGAAGATGTTCTAGTAGCATATCAGCAACTGATTCAACAGGTTGGACATGAAACTTGAGGTGTGTCAGCTCATCTGCATCATACTGGGGTTTCCCTGTGAGATGCCTTTTCATCTTCTCAAACAGTCCTTCATTAACCTGCTCATTTTCTTGGGAAGTAGGAGCTTCATGCTGCAGAATACAGATGGCACGTATCATCAGCAATAACAGCTCGTCCTGATGCTGTTCTTGTTGGAGAATGACTTGGGCCATTATCTTCTGGAGGTTATGGAATTCAGCTTTACATGAGACCGACAATATAAGTGACTTTTTGTTCTCAAGTGACAGAATTTCGAAGTACTTTGACGCAAATATTTCAAACACAGCCTCATGAGGGAAGGAGAATGTCACCTGTTTGTCGAAGACATCTGTGGAGTCCTTTTTTGCAAAGAAGACATAGCAACCCTCTGCTATGTTGAATCTATCTAGCAACTCTTTTGGGAATTCCCTCACCCCACTAAGAAGTCCATACAGGCAGAGTCTGTAAAAGTCCTGCAGTTGATGCTCTGTAACTTCCTTCCCTTCCCTCTTAAGGAGACACTTCTCCAGTAGAGTAAATAACCTAAGAATAGAAAGGTTGTCACCATCGATGAGATCGAGCTCCCCCTCAGACACTAGAGTACAGAATATGTGCAGTCTGAGTGGGTTGGTCATGATACCAAACAGCTGCTTCTGGTGTGCTTGTGCATAATTCAGCACCTTCTGATAAACCTCCTGGTTATCTTCCAAGTAAGCTCGGATGTAGCTGAATCCTTGAGACAAGGAGAAGCCTGTAACTGTAATGAACCGGTCAATGTACTTGATGTTGATAGGACAGAGATCAGTTCTTGCAGAAAGAAGAACTTGTGGTCCATCCCTACTCATGTGTCTTTCCTTAACATAATTTTGAACGTTTTCCATAACCATGCCATCTCTAATTTCATCCAGTGCCTCAAGTACGACCGTAGTACCATTTCCCTTTGTCACATGGTCAAACATTATGGCCTTGTCTTCTTGTGCACATCGCAGATTGTCGTATATAGCCGCAGGAACAGTTGTCTTGATTTCCCGCCCAGCAATATATACGATTGTAGTTAGAAGGTCTCCCCCTATTTTTATTGGAATGCTTTCACTGACCCTTTTAAGGAATTCCAGACTCCAGTCATAGACAATATGGTGGGTGAGAGCAGTTTTACCCACACCTGGTTGACCCTCAAGTCGAATGACATGAGGGTTTTCCTCACCAGGCGGTGCCACCAGGATGTCTTTTTCTGCTATTTCCGTCATCTTCCTGTAAAGCAGTTAATGATAAATTGCTAGTAAATATTCTCTATCAATGACAAATTGTCTTTCGCAAGCCAAATAGGTAATATAAAAAAAATAAACATTGAAAAATCTTTGGTCATAAACGAGAAACCCCAAATAATTTACATGGCTTCTTTACAGTCAAATATATAGAATGAGTCTAATTTTGGTACAATAATTAATTTCTGCTCGTAATATACATTCGTTTCCATGCTGTTTCCTAGCAATGGTCAACGGTGTTGATATCCGTAGCAACCAGCCTTAAAAATCCATTTCGGAGAGTTCTTGACCTGCCAATCACCATATTAACTCATTGGGTTGCCCAAATGTTATTCCTTAGCTAATGCTTCTCCGTCAACAGACATTCTTTTTGTTATTTCCCTATGCAATCGGATTTAGAATACTTTACCAATATAGGGTGAAACGCTTTATAAATAACATAATATATGCTCTTAGAGTGGCATAGTCCGATTTTCTTCATTTTTCAAATTCTATTCAAATGTTTTCTATACCATGCAATAACACCATATTTGGACAATTTATTGCTATCTTCAACTCATAGACACCTAGAAAGGAGGTCCCATGGACCTTGTGATAGGCATTTTACAGTGTATTTCCAATGGATGGAGTTTTGGCATGCACTCCAAAACTAGGAAATAGGGTATAAATCTGACAATTCTCTCAAATATCAGCTTGATTATGTGGAAGAAGAGCAAACAAATTAGTCACAATAGGAAGTATGACCTGTAGGATCAACCTGGTTCATTTTGGAGAAGATTGATTTTTTGGCTCCAACTATCAGACTATGCCACTTGAAGCAGGTTCGGCACATTACTCTCATAACACGACGCAGTCACTGTACTGCATCTCACAGCATCGCCACATGCAGCCGGGGGCTGGATTGGGCTACGGTGTGTGCCCTGTGACAAAAGGCAGCATTATTCACACCTTTGGTGTTATCTTGCCAACCTGTACATACTGCAACGGTCCTGCATTGGGCTATGAATTTGGATGTGGTTTCATATCTTAACTGTTTTATCTAGGTAATTCAGTGGTTACTGACAAACCAACCAATGGAATCAAAAGCCCACATGCACATACATAGGCATTGGTATGATACTGAAATGTACATATTCGTCTTCTTTCTCAAATGAAGGATAGTTGTCTGAAATTGAATTTTCTATGTATCTTATCCATGGATGGTATCCCTGGAGGATGTTTCACCTCATAGGTATTGAATTATACATATACGGCCTCCACATGCGGACGTCATGTGGGAGAAAAAATATTTATCTCAAAAAGTGTTTCTCAAAGGTGGCCGTGTCCTGTCGGTATGTGAGACACAGGATACGGACTTTTATCTCTAAATGTGGCCTTTTATTTTAACATACGGCTCCCCACATACGGACAGTCCGTATACACATGCGGACCCTCCGTATGTTTGCTCCGCGAAGTTTTTTTTTTCGTAAAAGCCGCGTTCAACTTATGAGAACGGGGGAACCCCTTTCCGGTTTCCCCGTATGACGTCATAACGCAACTTCCGCTTTCTCCTTTATCGCTCATCAAACCGCCGACAAACAATACTAAGATGGGGAAGAAAAAACCCACTAAGGTGAGATACTTAAAGTTCTCTCTTTTTCTTGTCTTAAATATGATACCTCTTTTCTTTGTGGTCTTTATGAGGTCAAAAACAAGGCATGTCTTCACGTTTTTCATTCAAAACTTCGGTCCCCTCTCGACGCTCCCTCCTTCTGAAAGTGTTTTTTGGTTCAAGCAGACGCCTTCCCCCCTTTCTGTTCTTCATGTCGTGACTTAATCCTTTCAATAAAAGGAAGAAGGGATCTCCCTGTTCTTAGAAATATACCCCCCTTTCCACTACCCAGCCTAATTTGACTCTTACTGTCATCTAAGTAACAAAATATTAAATTTTGCATGACGTTAAGCAATGTCCATCAGGTAATTTTCTAGGTTGTACATGTTGCCATGTTTTTACCTTTTCTTGCACCGTAAGCTGTAATCTTATTCCAAATATGCCCCCCTTTTGTTTTTCCTGCGATGTCCAAATTGATAAAGATAACTTCTTCAAATTTTTATTAAGAATAAAGAAATTTTCTAATGCTGTCCCTTCCAAGGCATATGGCCGGTGTACGTTAAAATACAAAGTAAGTTCCATTGGCTTCATATAGAGCTTTTCTTTTGTTTATCCCTTCTTTTTATTCTAATTTTCAGAATTTCAATGAGTTAATGGAGAATGTGACGAATCTTAAAGCCCTCCTCCGAGAAAACAGAAGGCTTACGGGTCAAGAAAGTGACCCTGACTTAGAGGTATGAGTCTAAAATTACTCCCTGAATACATTTTTTCTCTCTTTTCTCTTATGGCATTGAAAAAAACTAAATTTATTTTTTGTAAACATATTCCTCTTCTTTTTTTAAGTATATATTTAAAGTAGAATAACAAATAGTTCTTCAGCTCTCAGACTATATTTTATTTTCCCTTATACTATATTACAATATGTCTATAAAACTTTATTTCTTTTTTCTTTTCCAGGAATCTGACAAAGACGAGGACGAAGATGAGGGAGTAGAAACTATGTACGAGGACGACGAGTTGAACGATGACGAAGAGCGACCTGAGAACTACCCGGGTGATGCTGGAGAGCAAGCAATAGCATACATGTGCGGCTTGCTTAAGCGGCAGAATCTCAGCATGAAGAGGCAAAAGGGAAAGCCTCCAAGCTCATCCCATCCATCCTTTTCTTCTTCCAAACCCAGCTCCTACAGTCAACGAAAAAAAGACTCTGAAAAGCTAGACCCCACATATTTTCCGGTCCCTGAATCCTCTGTTCCTAGAGGTAGAGGTAACAAAAGATCACGAGGCAGGGCTAGAGGATCCACTACTTCTGGCCGGGGGAGGGGACGTGGGTCACCTTCTCCTGACATATCAGGACGCGGTAGATCATCTCTGAACCAAAGTAATCGAAGGGGACGTGGTAGGTCTCCTGGAGTAAGTCTTCCTGCAGCTTCTGTTAGCGGTTCCATGCCTAAAAGTGCCACAAAAGGGGGGGGTCCCTACCCCTAAGAAAGGAGAACACTGGAGGGAAGACGAGCTTGATTCCTTGTTGAAGGGTGCTAACCATCTTAAGCCAGTACTTAAAGGGCGCTTCAAACATAGCTCTGACGGAAAGGAACTAAAGAAAATGGCGTGGGAGGAACTAAGAGGTGAGGTTATATTCCTTTAAAATTTGTTTCTTTTTATATATTCCTCTTATGTTCAGTCTGATATGCATGTCGTCTGACATTGGTAGAATACATATTTTGCCTTTCCTTTTTTGGTAGAAATATAACTAATCTGTTGACGTAAAGGTGATATCTTTAACATGTAAGTTCACCTTCCTATATTTCAGACTATGTTAATTCTAATGGAGGAAGGCATAGGACACGTGAGCAGTGTCAGGACAAGCTTGGGTATTTTTTTCAAAAGGCTAAGAAAAAGGTAGGAATACCCTGTCCCTTTTAGATTCTACTGTATCATTATGCTCTATATATCTGTGATTTGTTAGTATCTCTGAAAATAATGAATTATGTTATTTAAAGAATAATATTTCGGAAAAATCTTCAGAGAGATGTATTGTCTGTTATGTGTACCTTTCCACCTTTTTTTTTTAGAGACAGGTGATAGACTCTAAGTATAAAAGCGGGAGTGGTCAGCGTGACGAGGAGGATTATCTGACCTCTTTGGAGCAGCAGGCATGTGACTATGCAGGCCAAGATGTTGTGCTAGGTGAGAACTGAATTTCCGTCTATACATCTGTCTTTATTTCATCTATATTCCACATAATACCATATATGCGACATCTGTTATCCATCACTATGCTGTACTTATGTATGTAGTAGTGCGACACCCTGCTCATGTTCAGGCATTGCCAACCATACCCTTCACCTACATATGACGATATATTGTATGGAACAGATATATATAAATCTTATTTTGGTTCCAGGAATACCCGGACTGAAGCCCCCTGGATTAGACGGTGGTCCTCGGTCGGACCTGAAGTCCTGCTATGACCCAAACCGTTCAGAAAAACCAAATTATGCTGACATCCCAATGCCGAGTTCAGCTATGGCTGCAGTAAGGGAGGGGGATCTACTCGAGGAAGGTATATACTTTTCCATTTTTCTATATACATATAAATATATATATATAGACGGTGTATGTATATATATATATATATATATATGTACATATATATGTATAAAAGTATATATATATATATATATATATATATATATATACACATGTACATACATATGTGGACCACTATCACTTTATTTTTCAAGAAATTTGATACAGAAATAGAAATGTATATCTTAACATATATATATATGGTGAACATATACCTACTATAAAGTAGATATATCTATGTGTCCTTACATGAAGTTAATACAAATCTTTTCAGCGACTGTTCTCGTATGTTGTGATCTATTCAAATTTTTCAGGGGATGACGAGAGCTCTTCACACCCCCCACCAGGCTCCCAGGACGAAAGAGAACTGTACGAGGAAGATCCAGATGAGGTACCCGAGGACGATTACCACAAAACCCTACCAGAGCAGGATATACCTGAGGATGACAACGATCCTGTGACAGTCGAAGACATACAGGAAAAGGTTCCTCTTGAACCCCGCATATCACGGACTGACATGTTAAACATCTGCAAAGGATTTAACAACCTTATTAATGATGCTGATCCACAAAAGAGGGCTGCTGCGTCACTTATTTTTGCCTCAGACCCTCAACGCACAGAAAAGATTTCCATGCTAAGGAGGGCTTTGAAAACTTTGACTTCAGAGGAAAATGCTTCTGAAGCAACATCCGAAGTAGGAACAGCTCAACCTGCTGAATGCAGGACAAAAGCATATACCTCTCATATGCAAAGTAATTCTCAACCCCAAACCGGTTCAAGTCAGGGACATACGTCTAAACCCCAAGCTAGTCAGCCACATATGTCCCAACCCCAAGCCTCTGCCAGTCGGGTGCAGGCTACTTCTAGCAGAAGTCGGGTCAACGATATACCTAAAAAATCTTCCACAAATATATCGCCTTTTCGCAGAATGACCTCCCACATTCCCCAAAATAAAAAAAGGACTGCAGATGATGAAGGTATACAAGAGCAAACCCATAAAAAGCCCCGACATGCCCCCTCCTTCTCCAAGTTGCTCGAGGAGGAAGAGGAATGCTATGCAGAAATAATGGGGTCAGAAGAAATGGAGACTGAATCATATCAGCCTTCTAACAGTACACCTCTCAGTTCTCCTTCCGCTATGAACGTTGTTAACATCTCAGGTTTATCCCGTATCCAATGGGCTTCTGCCTCCAAGAAGAAAGAACTATTTGCTAAACCAAGGGAAGAGGATAAGATAATGAAAGAAATAGCTAAGTTCCAGAGCGATTATGTTAATGGTTTAAAAGACATCAGTCAGAGGATAAATGAGCATATGGACACCACGTCCACTAAAATCAAAGATACCCAGACCAGCTACGCAGAGGGCATACGGGAAATGGCTGAGAAAATGTCTTCCCACATGGCGAGAACTTGTGAACAAGCCGAGAAATGTAGGCGTCAGTGCCTGGAAGCCATTCAGGCAATGACCAACGACCTGCATGAGAAACTGGAGGAGACTAGAAATACTGCAGTAGCGTTCGAACGTCAGCACATAGCCCGCATTAAGGCTACAAATGAGACAATGTCAAATAACCAGTCAGAATTTGTGGAAGGAATAAATCTGGTAGGTACTGCAATACATGCCACATTCAAAAGAATGCAGAAAGGACAAGACTGTTTGGCCACTGGATTGTTAGGTATGACTGAAAGTGCCACAAAGCTATCAAGTAGTCTATCGGTCATCCTGGAAAATCAAAAAAGTTTTTTAGATGCACAGAAACAGTTACATTTGCAAAACTTGAAGTTAAATCAGGAGATTCAGGAAAACCGGAACCTTCAACTGTCAGCCCAAAAAGAGGCGGAGAAAGTTTGGAAAGAAATGACTAAGATGTCTGTGTTCTTTGCTGCTCAGTTAAACGCAAAATCAACTAAAGATATTTCAACATGTACCCCGACGGACAATCAGATAATTTCACAAGAGGATGAACCTCCACATGGGGATCAAATACCCCAACCTGGCCTACCACCCGTCCCGGAGAAAAATCCAAAAGCTGACCTACCTCCATGTGCAGATGAGGGTGAGACAGCAGGAGACAAACCTGTTTCCCCCAATGTCCAGGAAGACAATATATCCGTTAAATCTGACAAGGAAGAATGTTTGCCTGATAAGATGACAGTTAAATTAACTCACAACGACCCATCAGAAGGTTCAGCACGTGGTCCCTATTTTTTTTTGGACGCAAAGGACATAGCGGCCATGGAAGTGTCCGACAGCCAAGGTAAAAATGTTGTGTTCCTAAATATATTTCAACTGAAATTAATTCCACCTGTATTCTTTTCTGTACCATTGATATGTCATTCATCTTTTGAACTATAGAATTTCATTCCTTGTGTATCAAATTTGGTTCTCCATGGGTTTTCTGTTTCCATAATGTTTAGTTAATCTTTGTATTTACTTGAAATAAATAAGAACTATGTGTATTAATATGTATTCCTCTTTAAAACAGAAGAGCTGAACACTGGTGAAGGGGAGATACACACAGACGTCCAAGCCATGCAGGGTGCAACGATTGCCATTCCACCCGACACGGAGGTTGTACACGGTTCAGCTGTCTTTGTTCCATGTCAAAATGTACAGGGAGGTGAAGGCCCGTTAATCGTCCCTGCATCAGGTATAGGCCTAATATGTGCTTTATCTTTTCTAATGAACTTCTTCTGATAAGTAACAAACCAGGATATATGATATTTATCAAACATGCTACATGTTTTAGCAGTTGTTCTTGAAGCCTGAAGTTTAAGACGCCCAAAGGTACCCCCCTTAATGCATGATGTTATATCCTTATAAAAAAATGACATGATAAAGAAACATGTGATTATATTTCCTGTGTGGCCGATTTATAGCGGTTACAGATGTTTTCACCTTCTCCTTTTTTCCAGCTATTGAAGCAATAGACCCAGATTCTAATTCATTGCCAGCCTACAATGTCATGTCAAATGAAGAAGTGGTATTTGTCCGGGAGGAGAACTTATGCGACGACAATCCTGAGCTGGTTTTAAGGAGGTCCCGTCGTGACAAGAAACCTATCAAAAAGGACTAATTTCATTTGTGTGATATATAAGAAATTAAAAACGGTGCTGTAGTTCAAAGTTATATCATATTTTATTGTTAGGCTATTTTGAATGCCTTAGCTTCAAGTTAGGAGAATGTAATATACAATTTGAAGATATCACGTTCGAAGTTTCCACCTAGACAACATCATTTCATAGAATTGTACAGTAAAGGTAGAAAATGAAAGACAGAAATCTATAATAGAATCGTATATGTTCGAAGATAAAAAAAAGTTTAAAGCAAGGCATATTTAAGTTCATCACTTTAACTTTGGAGTCTTCCTTCAGGACTAAATGAAAACTTGTATTCGTTAAGCAGACATGATACATCTATATGCATGGTTGGAGTTATTTTCACTTTAAGGTAAATGGATGCCTCTTTTGAAAATTTCCTATGTACGCTCGTCATGTATACCGTTCAGCAAAGACAGACATTTTTTATGTTAAGTTGAGTGAAATGGTACATGAGCAAAGATACTGGAAAACAAAAGATAAACTGATTTTTGATGTCCCATATACATTATAGTACTCGTTGCAAACTATTGAACAAAGACTTAAGTTCAGGATGAATACATGTATGTATCAAGATATATTGATGCCAAACAGGCATTTTTGTTTCAGCTTCATGACATGTTTTAAAAAAGTCTGTTTCTTGTTATGGAAGTTCTCAGAATTAATATAATACATGGTGCATTCTAAGTAACAGATTATTCTCTATACATGCTAGGCAAAGAAAAACATTTCAGCACAGGATGTGGAAATAAAAAAAAAAGAGGTTATTTTAAATTTTATTCATTAAATTTTGCATGTTAGCTTAATTCATTACATGACATGGTTATGTAACCCATGTTTGTTTTCTTCAAGTCATTAGAATAAAAGTTTGCCATCAGAATTTTTTTCTTGTCCTTCTAATTGTCTTAATATCACATAACAGAATTACACTATTTAGTCAAATTGATTTCATTTAACTTATTCAGCGGGGATTGAAGTTATCTTGGATGAAACCCTTCCGCAGGTTCTCAAACTTAGCCGGGGGCTTACGGGAGACATTGTCTGGCTGGGTGATGCGTGGGAATCTTTGCTTGAACGAGTCCTTTTCCATACTGTCCTTCAATAGGGGATTGCGTGCCACCTTGGCGCAGTTATGTAGTGCCACACAGGACTCGATGACTTTTCCTGCTGTGGTAGGAGGATGGGCCAGATATCCCCCGCTGCTGTCCAGACAACTGAAAACAAAGAGAGAGACAAAATGGGAAAAATTAAAAATTGTACCAAGTGACTGCTTAAAGAGGATGATAGTTTTGACAGGAAAAAAGATATAAAGGATAAATGTAGGAAAATAAATAAATAAATGACTTACCGCCAACGCTGCTTCAACTGGCCTATAGTCCTCTCTACCTGACTCCTAGTCTTTCGGTGCCACTTGTTGTACGCCACATCAGCGTTTGTTGTCTCCACACGGACAGGGGTGAGGAGGTAGTCAGTGAGAGGATATCTGAAGGGAAAATATTTGGTTATTGTATATGGATTTCATATATATTTTTTCCTTAAGGATGTATTCCGAAAGGAGTTATGTTCAGCTAAGTTTGGCCAAAAAATATATAAATGACTTACCCGGAATCTCCCAAGAGGTAATATCCCCCGAACTGTTTTCTCTCTCCCAAGATTTTGATGTCAGACCCGTTGAGGCAGTAGATGTCGTTCTGAGACCCAGGATTACTGGCATCTACGTGTGTGATGAGGTACTCAAAGTCGCAGACAATCTGGGAGGAGTAAAAAAGGGACAAAAATCTTAATATATATATATGTATAAACTGATAGACATATCAAGAAAGAAATTCAATGAAAAAAAATGTACATAAGATATCCTGGTTCTTAGAAATATATTAGGAAAAGTAATTTACCATGGTATTTATGCTGTAGTATCCTTTGTAACAAAAGAATTGATTTTCGTCTGCCACTACCCCTCGCGGACACTGTATAGGTACATGTGTCCCATCTATGAGTCCGAACAGCTTGGGCATTCTGTGTTTCCGATAGAAGAGCATCGCCTTGCTGTTCTTTTCCTCCCGGGAGTGTGGCCAATGGACATACTCTTGTAGGTGTTCATGGAAATAGTCAGTCACCTTCTCTACAGACCTACACACAGTGGATTTGGAGACGCCGTGAATGTCTCCTATGGAGTTGTAGCTGGCTCCAGTGGCAAAATACCTTAGGGCAATCAGGAACTGAAGAAAGCAAAGAAAAGAATATTGTTTTAACATGCCATAATAAAGTCAAAAGAGGTACAGTAAGGAAAAAATATGAAAATAAAAGGATAAAAGAAGGATGGACTCCCACCTTAAGCCTATGTGGAACGGCATGCTTGCCCCTCAGGACCTTCTTTTTCTTCGTAGCGACATAGTTTTTGATGAGAATTCGGGCTACCTCTTTACTGAGACGGTAGCGCTGAAGAAATTTTTTCTCAGTGTAGAAGGACAAAGGATCCTTTCTCTCGTAATACTGCCTAGTAGTGTTCAGGATGTACCCAGGCATTTCTTTCCCTGGTGTAGTACGGCCAAACATAGGTCACATGACTTGGAGTGAAAAGGAAGGTCACGACCTACTTAGGAGATATTCATGGGATGCGGGCTTAAAAAAGGCCGCATGTTACTGGTGTAGGGGCCGGTATTGTCGTATATATATTAGTGCCGTTCATCCGAGAGACGTGTTCGTGTGGTGCCTGTTCCTTCTATGCCAGCTAGGTGTCGCTTTGTGATACCCCGTTGGTACAAGAGGGGGCGGCACCATGCCTCGCGTCCAGCTCCTACTAAGGAGCCGGGCGAGCGGCAGAAGGTGACTGGATCTAGTCCAGTCCAGACGCGCAGCCTAACCTGTAGACTAGAGTGGAATAAAGTCCTACCCGAGAGGTAGGGGTTTCTGGGGCTTTGCCCAACCCGAACTACTCGTGTTGTGTTGGTATTCCTAGTGGTAAGCGAGCCAAAGAGCCACCCAACATATAAGTCAATACGAACCATTACACTTATTTCCCCCGTATGTGACATATGGAGGGGTACCTGACCCCTCCACATTCTAACCTGAAAATACGGAAGACATGTGGAAAACAGGTTGTCCGCATCTTGAGGTGAAACGCCCAATAAGCCGTATATGAATGCGGCCCTCCGTATGTGAAAAAAATGAATGCGGAAAATAGAACAGAAACGGTTTTTTTATATACGGCCCCCGCATGTCATATACGGCCCCCGTATGTTATGAGGTGAAACATCCTCCTGCGCCCATTTAATTACATTTAATGTGCAGACAATGTTGGTGAGTATACTGTACCCATTAGAGCACAACCATGGCATCAGGTATCTGGAGGATGTTTCACCACATAGCTATAGATATATAGACATACGGCCATAAGATACGGCCACTATGTGGGAAAATTTTTTTTATTTAAAAAGGTGTTTTAGATAGGTGGCAGTGTCCTGTCCCTATGTTATATAAAATTTCCTTATCTTGAAGCCCAGATGCGGATTTTTTTCTGTCTTAAAAGGTAAACATGTGCAAATTCCAGTCAACATTCCAGGAAATGTACATATGGACGTCCGTATGTAGGATATCTACATACGGAAATTTGAACTGAAACAGAAAATGTCCATATGTGACATATGGAGGGCCGTATGTCACATATAGGGGCTGATGTTATGTGGTGAAACAGCCTCCTGTCATTAGAATTGCCTTTTTCCCGGGCTAAAAGTTCTATAAATAAGAAAAATCATCAGTTGAAAGAGGACTATGCACCCAACCCTCAGTATGGACCTAGGTGTGTGACAACACATCGTTTTGCCATGCCACAACAACGTCATCTCAAAGTAGTTGACCAAACCTGGGCCCTGTCTTTCCTTTCCCTGTCTTACGGACAGATACGGACGTCCGTATGTCACATACGGACGTCCCTATGTTGGTAAATCAAATACGGCTGGGGGGGGGGTACCAGGTGGTATCCTAAAAGTGACATATGGACATCCGTATGTGACATACGGACGTCCATATGTGATATACGGACGTCCATATGTCACATATGGACGTCCATATGTGTGGTCCGTATATGATATTATTCTGTATCATTTTAATACATTCTAACATAAGGAAAGACAGGCCCCTGTTAAGGACTATGAATATGTATTATGTATTTAAAGTAATAGGCACCCCTCCCCTAATAAGTATCCACTCCCCTTTTTGGGGCTTATTTCAGACTAGTAAAATACCACTATTTTACAATTTGATAATCAGTTAAACCTATAACTGATTAAGGGTCATAATAGTTTTTGAGTGTCCTGTGCACTTATTACACCAACTATATTGTATGTGCCCCTAACAGCTGGTTAAAAATTTGCTTTATTTGAATTTATAAATTCAATCAATAATCCATACAGATACTTCATTATCATAACACCAATATTTTCTTTTATATTTGTTTAAAATCTGAAAGCTCCCAATATAGTTGCGGGGTACACAATCTAACCGACATTGAATTCATGAATATGACTTTAGTATCCAGATATAACTTTTAAGAAATTTTAACATGACTCGTATGAATGTAGAAATTGTGGTTTCACGTCAATCATCTAAATACATATAATACTACAGATTCTGGGCTGCTAAATCTTTTTGATGAAGGGTCTGCTTTATATAGAGGCCAATGTGATAAGTAATCAAATATCTAACAGATTCCACCTTCCTTCATTTATCCCTTTACTGTGTATAGTCAGTGGGGGATACAGATTACAATTTTGATTCAAATTAACAACTTTTGCATATCATTTTTGGGACCCTTTATAATTTGAAAGATAGCCAAATTTAATAATTGAAATATTATAGAGGTATCATATTTACCCTCCTTCCCCTTCTTGTAGAGGGTTGATGTGTATGTAGCATTCTGCTGTGTCTATAACTCGTATTGCATCTTTGTCCCCAAGATCGTAAAGGTTCCTGCGCATGAGGCAATGCTTGCAGTTTTGGCAATGATGAACTATAGCTGCAAGAGTGTCATAATTATAGTATTTTAGACCTTCGGATAAATGATATCTCCTGTAACTCCTCTAGTCATTCTGACTAAAATACCTATAAAACCCCAAAAAGTGGACCCAAACTTACATCTGTAGAGTAACACAAAATTGGTCAGCCCTACTTAGAGCATGTTTTGATTTGTAATGATCATGCTAGAAAAAAAGCATGTTATCTGGGATAGCACATAGTTTGTACCTACAACATATTTCCCGTACCTAGGGCAATCCTCTTCATCTTATCTCTCTCTCCCTAAAGCAAAACATCTTTGTCAATGGAACATTGAGAAGATGAGCTACTGGCCTCTAATTGTGCAGAAAGGGGGGGTGAGAGTAGAGTGTAGTTTTTGGCTACACAATGCCATGGAGAATTCTAATTAAGCACTCAAATTCCTCAAATTCCTCTTGATGTGAAAACCTTGTTCTTTCAATGCCCTTTAAGATCACTCACTGATCTATTCTATGGAGAGGAAATTGTGCCATAAGCTTATTATCTATCATATATATTCAGAGTTGATTATAACAAACCTTTCAGTAGCTGAGCTGGCATTGTTTCCTGATGACTGGATTGCTGGGTTGAAGAAAGGCATTCTTGAGGCTGAGGTTTCTTGTCTTTAACAGCTCCCTCATTAGGTGGATGCAGGAGTTGTGCCTCCTCCTCTGCTGTGATGTAGTGACGAGGGTTGAGACCAACTTCCCGGATCAGGTGCTGTTGACCGGTGAGGGCAAATGATCGTAACAGTCCATGGAACTGCCACATGATACAGGTTTGTATAAAGGCTACCAACCTGTCCACGATGACAGCTCTCGGGGCATTGTGCTTTGTAAAATAAAGACCAATTCAAGTTAGAATGTACAAGCATGTATATTTTTCTTATACAGCTTTTTAAAAATAAATGTACCTACACTAAAGACTGTAATGATATGAGAAACAGGAAAAGACTTTTGCGTTTGCATGATCTCAGCTATCCAATTTCATCTTTAAGTGCCTCAGAAGGACAAGAAGTCAAGTACCATTTATAAAGTTCGGTGTATAACCTGCTCCTGTGTATAAGTTGCCCTCCCAATGTAGCTACATGATATAACCCATACCAGCAGCCTGAAGTAGTCCTTACTCTAGTCTATAAGTAAAACTCCATGCATAAGCCACACCCTGAAATCAGCCTTATAAGTCATATTGAAGGTTTGAATAGGTTCGAAAAGGCCATGTTCAACAATAAATGAATATGTGAGTGTTCATACAGTAATTTCTCCCATCTGGAGACTGTCTAAGACGTCCAACTGTAGAAGCTGGGGCAGGACCTCGTCAGTCTGTAAGTTGCGCCTAAGTACAACGCCAGCTTCCCGCAAACCTTTACTATAAGAGGTACCATAAACCAGCTTCTGCTCTTTCTGATTGAGCCTGTCCCAGATGGGGAAGGAGACTCCTCCTGTTGCCATAGTTACTGCAATTTAAAATGAGAAGCATGTTTAAATAAACCAAATCCTGGATAAAAAGTCAATAACTTCTTTCTAGCCTATGAATTTTCAAAATTCAATAGCCCTATGGAGCAAGGATTTACCCAATATGAATGTTATACAGAGGCCTGAGGAGGTGCTATAGTATTCCCCTGTGTATGAAAAGAAACAGCTAATATACACTGTTCAAAATCTTCTGTAGAAAAGACGAAGAATCATTGGCAACAATGGGTACAAATCTTTCACGTTTTTTTTAAATGATCATCTTTTTTCAAAAGTCAAGTGTACAGACTTTCACCATCATTTCTAACTATTGGGTAATGGGAATTAATTACAGATAGTTTTGGCTTAAATGTCATCCAAATTTGACTTTTCATATGAATGTTCAGCCTATAATATGTCACTGTCAGGTTTTCACTGTAAATCCACAATGGACTATGTTAATTCTATATAGTGGAGGGTCCCGGGTTTGACTCCTGGTATCTCCATAACATTTTCCGCTGACCACTACATTGGTGGAGATACCGAGTGATCCTGCCTTGCGAGGGGGATCTTCAGAGAGCTCGGTCACTGGGCCGGTGTGATATAGATGATGCCTCAAGACTTGTACCAGTACATTCACTGGGAAGTCAGGAGTGCCCCAACATTGCTTGGTAAAGCATTAATTTCCAGGTAAATGGATTGAGGGGGAATGCCGGGTGCTAGTGGATGGTGGTTGAAGCTGATGGGGAGGAGTGTAGGGGTTTCGTTCCCCCCTTGGGTGTGCAGATGCCTCGCGGACAGAGGACATGTACTGTTCACTTGGTGGTGTCACTCCCCCTATGTATATCATACCGATCCAGGGGTAGTTTGAAGGTGCCAGGCCAGGGGATGTAGGCCAGGGGATGTAGCTCAGCGTTCGAGCTTCCACTTGCAAGTTGGAGGGTCCCAGGCAAGTTGGAGACTCCCGGTATCTCCACCAATGTAGTGGTCAGCGGAAAATGGCATGGAGATACCGGGAGTCAAACCCGGGACCCTCCAACTCTGTCTGCGAGGCATCTGTGCACCCGACGGGGGAACGAAACCCCTACACTAGCTTAAAATTAAAACTTTTTTTGATGATAATACCTGGGATAAGTATCCTCTAATATCAGTAATCAGCTGAGTAGGATATTGTGATTATACACATAACTAGAATGATGCCCTATTTGTCTGAACATTACAAGTCATATACTTAAACAGATGTAAACATTACCACTGGCTTAGCCTTATGAGTCAATCAGTGTTAATGGCATGTTGGCATGTATGATAAAATGTCCACCATGTTCAATCCAATAAGTGCCCAACCCCCATTTGGACTTTTTACAGACAAGAACACAATCTGCGAAAATGGGGCTTAGTGCTTAGTTCTAAAACCCTTTCTTCCAGTATATGTCACAGATACTGATGTAATTCTATCGTCAATTAAGTACTTAACTACTAAAGTGAAATCTTATACAGCTAGTAGGGAATTGATTGATTTCCAAAAAGGCTCTACAAAATGGTCCTAGAGGCATTTAAAAATGTGGCCAGTGACAGGTTAGTGTCTGTGACCTCATATCCTGCATTACTGTGGTAAACAGTGCATGATTAAAGTAGGGAGCTGGCATACAGGAGGAAAAATAACCGGTATGAGTGAACCAAGTAACCGGTGGATATAAGGATAGCGACATGTATTTACTTCACTTCCCTTCATCATCTCTATTCTTTTTAACCTGCCTCCCTGAAATTCGACCTTTTCCATCTTTTTCTCATCTCTGACTTTGCCGCCCTGTCTCCGTCCCTCTCTCTCTCTCCATGTCCCTTACCCTTCCTTACTCCCTCTGCCTACCCGCCGTCCTCTCTTCCACCATCTCAGTCTTTCTTCATTTCTCTGTGCCCCTACATCCTTCCCTCCCTGTCTGTCACCCTATTGGGCTTCCTATACCTCCCTTTCTCCATCCCCACATCTGCCTGCCTCCCCCTGCTCTCCCTGCCCTTCCTGTCCTCCCCTTGTTTTCGCTGCCTCCTCTACCTTCCCCTTCCCCGACCCAGGCAACCACTGCCCTAATTTTACACTCTACAAAGACCATCCTCATTGCCACATTTATACTGTCTGGGTACACATATATGTAAGGGGGAAGTATGTATATAAAAGGATGAGTCAGACTTGTTTTCCTAAGAATTGCATTTTAACGTTTAAGGAAAGCATTAAATATACTAGCTGAGTTTAGGGTGCGCCTTATACGTCATCATTAAATCATTATTTCTTGCCAACTAAATGATATTTCGAACATATCTAACTAAAATGGCATGAGATAAATGCCTGAGTGAGGGTTATCTCACTCAGCTCAGCCCCGTGAGATAACCCTCACGCAGACCAATTCTTAAGAACCTTTACTATTGTCCACAATCAAACCCCAGGTAAATCTATTTCATTTCATGATGATATGCCCCAACCTTTTGGTCCATGTTACCAGGAACTTACACAATTTTATTTCATGCCTTACGGGAGATGTGTACAGATTCATGGCTGTTAATGTTACATGAATGTATACACTGAAAGGATGGTTTGAGCTCTTTGTTGTCGTTTTGGCATAGATGTTAAAAGACATTATAATAAATAAGCTAATCAAGTATGTAAAGTACAATAAGGTGTATAAAATAACACCGGTTCTTACCGTCTGAGTCGTGCCGTCACACTGATACACCAGGATGTATTACATGTAGTGTTCACCTTTACCTCCCGGAGTATACACTAGTTTCATCAATCATAATACAGTAGGTGGCACTAGTGTTGACCTGACCATTTTGGCCCTGCTACAGGGGCACCACTTGATGGTGATTCTCAAGGAAAAGGGGCTGGTCAGAGTAGGGTTGTCACCTGTCATTACTATGGTGGACACTGGAGGAGAGATAACCATTAACACACTCCTCCATGGTGAGATAATCCACATTGAATTGGCTTAATGACCCCAAGGGACCTGTGTTGTGGTTTGTTATAACCACCAACACCACACCCATGCACCCCCTTCTGCCCCCTTTTCTGAGCTCTCAAAATTGTAAGGTCACTCATATTTATCTAAGTCTAGATAGATTTTGGCTAAAGATAATGCCCTAATATCGCAGGGATAGGTAGATGAACATTTTCTGTCTATGTAGCTGTAATTTTGAAGGTGAGGGGACATTTCTTCTGCCAGACTAAGGCTCATCTCTGAGAGGTATCTCTTTCTCCATATTGATTGCATAGGGTTATGGGGCTAGATGAGTGTCTAGCCCTCCTAGCTGGCTAACCTACAGGGGCTCCCCCTTGTGATTGTGACTAGTGAAACGGGTGGTATACTGAAGGTAGCTACGTGTCTACATCTATATTATGTAGTTTAGCTGTGTCCAGCTACTTGGTGTTACTGACTGTGAGGTAAAAAGAAAACTACTAAAATACTCTTGTATCCATGGATATACTTGGTACACACATTTTGTTTCTATTTATGCGCTTTATACATGTTCCTTTCTAGCCAGAAACGTTAATTGAAAAGGCACTTACACTCAAAACCTTCGATGTCTGAAACTCGTCAGTAGTGATGACTTTAAGGCCTCAGGTTGACAATACCTAAAACAACTACCTTAGGTCGTCAGGGGGTAGTCACAGGTGAGGATTTTAGGTCTCTGACAACCTAAATTCGTCACTTAGGCTGCCCAGTGGGCTTTTTCTGTTTTAGGAACGATTATTTTTCACGAAGTCGTACAGGAAAAGTGTTTCTATATTGAAAATCGTGACAGTTTGGGGATTATATATAATCTCAAAAACGATTTTAAGGAGATTAAAAACAATATTAAGGAGAGTCTCCAAAGTAAACGACTTTTGTATTTCTGAAAGGGTTTTCCTGATAATACTGAGCATTCCAGATAATCTTTGATAACTACTCTTCGACTTTAAAGTCTTTCTGTACCGTGCTGAAGGAGGGGGCTTACTTTTTCCTCTGACCTAAAAGTAAGAGACTCATTTTTTTAACTATTTGGTTTATCTTTAGAAAAAAGTTACTATGTGTTTCAAGACAGACATGCATTTATCTCATATAGATTGATCTAAACATTTGCAGCCTCCATATCTACCAAGGGATGTAATAAAAGACGATGACAAAATTATTCAACGAATTCTCCTGTCATTGACATCTAATTACAGTGTGCTTTAAGTAAGTCCCAAAGAGCAGTGCAGTCTTTGGTCTACCTCCAAACACCCCACAACTTGATGACCTTCCAAACGTCTTCTACTTTGGTAACTTTGGTAATGACATTGACCGTTGTGAGCGTGCATGTCGAGATGAGCCCGAGTGTGCAGCCTTCACTCTGTTCTCGCTGTCTGCTGATGACACATTGGCTGCATGGCGGGGACTTTGTTATGGGCGTAGCTTCCATGATGGAGTCGAGGTTTACCAGGAGGATGTCATGTCTGGATATGTGGCCTCCTGTACTGAAGGTGAATTTTTAACATTTCAATGCCTCTAATGGTGAATAATTTAATTGCAGTTTTACTTTCTTCTAGTATTCCCTACAATCTTTAAAATTTGCACTTAACTGGATATGTGTCCTATTTTTGTCACTTCTATAAATCACCAGAAAATTTCCTGATAATATTTTGACCATGTGGGTGTGATTCCTTATTAAACCATTTGTCCTTTTTTGCCATTACAGAGGATACTTTGACAGTATACGCAGACAAAGAGTACACGGGACTTAACATCACCATCATTGAAGACATTGTCAACATCACATTTACTCCTGGTCCACTCTCCGTAATGGTTACTGGTAATTCTAATACTAGTAAATATCTTGTGTTAAGTAATGAAGAATAATCCATATGACCACATCAATGGCTATGCAAAAGAAATGCTGATCACAGGATATTTGCCTTCTATACATAACAGTTTTGATATGAAATATCTTTTTGCTATCCCATTTCAGGTAGGGACACATGGCGTGTGATGACTGAGTCTGATGGACACATCCACACCTACAATCTGGCACCAGGAGACTACTCAGATCTCTCAGCGACCTTCACAGGGACGGTATTCCAGGTCTCTAAGATGCACCCAAACACACAGCTCTACCAGGCCCAGCACAACCAGGTCGATTTGGCACCTGTCGCATTTAACCAGATCCAGAAGAGTAAGTGCTAATCTTTTGACACTATATTTTTCTTTTTTCCTTGACAGTTGAATGGAAATGGATATATAACTTGAAAATGCTGATTCCAATGTGAACAGAGCTTATTCCTCAATTTTCTAGAATTTTAATGGTACAAAAAGCTCAAATCTACTTTTGATTTATCACTTTTTAAGATGGACATTAAAATATGTTGGTGCAGTATAGCTTTCTATTCAAAGGAACCAGAAATAAGTATTGAAAAACATAGTAGATGTTAGCCTAATTTAATAGAAATAACTGATTATAGAAATACTTATTCTCCCCATTTACTTCAGCAATCACAGAAGTAAGGGCAATGGTTGAGAACGGGACTTCAACAAGCAGACAGTGCAACACCACCAACCAGGCTGATCTCTTCTTTGTGATTGCTTCATCTAGTTCTATATTTGCCGAGAACTATGCAAAGGTCCTGGACTTTGTTGCTAAAGTTACCGAGAGCTTCACAGTAGGAGCTGATGCAGTAAGTCTTCTGATCTGGGAATTACTATTTTGTTGTGTCCTTTTTTTTTCATTTGTACTTTTGTTACCATTGAAGTATCAGGTAGCACTTCCCAAATCTAGGTGTTATGTGGTTGCTGTTACCTAAGTATTGTAAAATCCCGGTAATAAGCCAATCTTTTTTCTTTTTTTTGTGTATTTTACCATTATAGATTTTAGAGAAAATTGACCTCTAAAACTGACTCAAAAAATTTCCTGACAGAAGTCAATAACAGAAGTCAATAACAGATATACATAGACACTAAGTTCTCAACCAGGAAAAATTAGATTGTAAGCTTTGTAAAAATAAGAAAAGAAAAATAATTTTCATGACTGAAATATTTTAGGTGCATGTGGGAGCCATTGTGTATTCCTGGTACACATATTATTACATCAAGCTGGGAGAGCACATTGACAGAAACACCTTGGAATCTGCAATTAAGGGAATCACATACTACACAGGTGGTACCTATACACACAGTGCTCTGAAGGCTGTCAAAGACGAGTGATTCACTGATGCTGTTATCCGTTCTGGCGTGTCAAAGTAATTAACAAAAGATTAAACCTTTAATGATAATAATGTCCTGAGAGTACTAAATTTGATCAAAGGTATTTTACATCACAATATCAAAAATTCATAAACTGTATGCACGTTTTCCTGGGCATATTGCAGATGGCTTTCTTTCTTTCCTTAACCCTTTTTCTAACACCAAATGAATGTGTGATCCTTAAGTTTTATGATTCTAAAATATGACTGGAAACTTTGAATCTCAACAAACCTTTATTTCCTTGTTTCTTGCAAAATATATTACCTGCTTCTTACAACATCCCAGGCAGGCCATTGTGATCACTGATGGTGAGCCTGCTGGCCAGATAAGACCAAAGATGAGGCTCACCTTTTCCGTGATGCTGCTATCACCATGACTGCAGCTGGTATCAGGGAGGCTAACTATGACGAGCTGCATGAGATTGCTGGGGATGCCTCTAGGGTTTACAATGTATCTGACTTTGACCAAATCGGTGACATCATTAGTTATATTGAGAAGACTGCATGCACAGGTATGTCCATTGCATTATAGAGTTGTGCACTCAAATTGTCATCAAATGGGGTGATGTATCTAAAGGCACTGGTAATTCAGTATTTCATCACCGATAGACCAAATAAATAAAGACCAAAGCCAATTACATAAGTCATAATAAATGGCCCTGAAAGTGTGCAAGATACTTATCTAAATCTTAGTTTGTGCAAGATACTTATCTAAATGTTATGTTTGATTTGTTTTTCCCCAGCTGTGAATAAAGGGCAGACAGTCTATGGTAAGTTGTGATCATCACACCACTATCCAAACTTAAGTGTGAAAGAATTGTCATGAATAATCCCATTCTTAATAGCTTGTTTAACCTTGACTCTACCATCAAACAACCTGAAGTAGTGCAGCTACACTATCAGAATAGATATTCGTTATTATTAAATTTATTTTAAAAAAGATCAATGCAAGATTTTATTATGCAGCCCCGCTGTTAGTATAGCATGGTCATACCCAAACCTTAAATCTTTAATTTTGGTGTATCTGATACATACAGAGGTGTCCCAGCATGTGACTATCACTGTACAGGGAGATGACAGTAACTACTTTGTTCATGAGGACTGGGAGTTTAACAGGAAACCTGTACCCCTCGGTATGGAATCTGGTGAGGAAAAGTTTTCCTGTCTTCAAATATAATACATAATTACTGTTATAATGTTTACATGATATCTTTTGATTTGGAAATCAATCAAAAAGATTTGCTTTATGCTTATTTATTTGGTCATTGTAAGGGCCTTCAAATTACCTAGGTGCTAGATCCCTGAATTCCATTCTCCACATTTTTGTTTGCACCTGTGTCTGAGTTTTGATCTTAAAAATGATCCTACCTTCTTGATATTTCTGTACTCTTTAATTTGTACTTATGGAGTCTCTAAATATACATGCCTAAAAGGTCACAATCCTCCTGAAACAACAATTACACTTTTATTCTCACTTTTATCTTCATTCAAGAGTGATCTACAACTCCCAGATCTTTGCCAGCTCAGCTCTGCTAAACTACAGTGCTTCACTCACCCGTCTGAACCACCACTTTGGATGGATGACCACTATTGGTAACCACACCAACAAGAATGAATGGATTGAGGTAGATCCTGATTTTACACTTTTAAGAAGTCATCATAGTAAAATTTCAATAGTGCTGGCGAGCACATTGCACAGGCTGGTTCCCCTGGGGACATAAATGATAAGTGAATATTGATATACTCATTCATGGGAACATCATGGGAAATATTCCATTAGCTGACAGTATCCAACCCATGCGTTTCTGATGAAATAAGGTAAAAGCATTCAGCATTCATGAAGTTCATTCACACATTTGTACTATCAATATCGGGAGCTCAACATATGCTTGGGAGACAATAGAATTGTGGCAATTTAGAATTTAGACACAAATCATTGTAATGAGATCTGTTCTTGTGAATCTCAAATTTCAGATCCACCTTGGAAAGATTCTGCCTATCCATGGAATTTCAACACAAGGTCATGCTGTGGAAACTGCCTGGGTGACCAAGTACAAGGTCGCTATTTCTCTGGATGGAATCCACTTTGTCACCTTTCAGGACTTGAACACAACTACTGATTTGGTATGCACAGGATAGGTTAAAGTTTCTGAATTTAGAAGTTTGATGCTAACTTTGATATTACATTATTAGAATGCACAAAATAAACTACTGAAACCTGTTAGTTTTTATGACTCACTACCAGATTTCATATTTCGAAGATCTCTTCATGTAACATTATTTTTTCTGCTGAAATTTATTTATAACCTGCCAGTCTGGTTTGTGGATCCCCATATACCAGTTGGTGTCGCTTTTGGTCCTAGCGTGCATGACAATAGTTAAAAATAAGTTTTTGAAAGATCCCATCTAAAAAGAATCATGATTCTAGGGTTTTTTTCATATTACATTTTCTCTGTTCAAATTTTCAGGTCTTCCTTTCTAACAGTTACCAGAGCACCACTAAGTACCACTGCCTGCATCATCTGTTTGGTCAGGCCATCCAGGCCCGTGTTATCAGGTTCATTGCTATTGAGTGGCATGTCAAGATCACCATGAGGATTGAGCTTTATGGTTACAGGGGTAAATATCATGACTGCATGCTCAGAAACATTGTGTTTTCTTAATCCTTAGATAGAAGACAAAATGAGACAGAAACCTGTTTATTCTAAAACCTTTTCCATAGAATGGGCCCTCAATAGATAACTGTAAGCCTACACATACTTATTTTTATATGGTACAGCAGGAAATTTACATGTTCAATGAATTGAAAATGAACCAGGTTTTGTGTAACAGACACCAGAGAACTAATTACACACATTATACAACAATAATCAAATAAGAAATAATTATTGCAGACAAACAACCTTTTGTCTTTGATTACTGATTTTGAGTGACAATATCACAGATGCTGATGACTCTCAGCTCATTGAGATTCTGCGTAAGGATGTGTGGACACGTAATGTGACTGGCTGTCCATGCTACTTTGACTCTTCCCGTAAGGACTGTGCCTGCTGTGAGGATGGAGGATGTCAGTGCCCTAACACTGACCATCACCAGTGTGTACAGTGTGGATACCCTCACATGTGTGGTATACGTGAGTATTAGATTGTTACACTAACATGCAGCCTTTCAAAGGTTTGTAAGTGTCACCAGAGGGAAAAGCTTTGCTGTACCTACATATTCAACATATGTAAATATGGACATGAAATGAAATAGTATCCAGAATCATGTACTGCTTTTTCTTCTTTATATGAGTAATAGGTTCTAGGCTGCAAGTTGAAAATTTGTTCTGCCTCCAGCATTATTTATTATGTGTAATCCTATAGATAGATCTAGAGGAAACCCGTCTTTAACAGAATTTCTCTTTTCAACTGAATTGTTTTAAATTCTATTACAGCCAACCTGCGTAACCCAGTGAACAACATTGATGGCTGGACCAGCTCTCTCTCTGGCTGCCGCTGTGTCTTTGACCCACTACGTACTGACTGTGCCTGCTGCCAGAGCTATGGCTGCCAGTGTGGTGCTGGAAACAAGAACCAGTGTGTAAACTGTGCCACCCCGAGCATTGCGGACTCAAGGAACAAATCTTTGGCCCCAAGCCTTACTGCATGCCCAAGACCTGTCCAAGGAAGATCAACACAATCTGGGAGGGAACTGCACCCCATGGTGTCAACCCTGGTGACTCTAACCCTGTTGTACAGCAGGGCGACTAAAGCACCGAAACTGAATGTGATGCTATGATAACAGCAAATGTACCATTTTATGTGAATAAAATCATGTTAGGAAAAGAACTGATGACGTTTTACTATCATTTGTGAAGAAGTGCACAACTCTTCTCTTGACCTACATTTATCACTATTAGGCCACTCCAAAAAAGAACTTGCTTCTCATCACCGCCCTCATCAGAACAACTACACTGAGAATTTTTGGAGGGTAAAAGTTAATGGAAACTTTACTATTAAAAGGTATTTTCTCCTCCCCGGAACACATAGGTTTCGATCAATATCAACTTAAAAATAAAATAAAATCCTTTTTTTCACTTTTTCCATTGCTTGGTGAAGAGAAACAAAACTTTTTTTTTCTTTTGGAGTGACCTTATCATTTGTCATACAGGAACGCCCTGTGTATAAGGTGCACATGACATAGAGGGTGCACCCTCCATTTATGCCTGATGCTGAAGGTGTACCTGGAGTGTTTTTTTTGGGCCAATTATTACTTTTTATCATGATCATAAATCACTTATCAGAAGCACCTTGACTTGATTTTATAAGGTGCAAAAAGGGTCTGTACGGTGTTGCCTATGCACAAGTACTAGGGCAATCAAAGGGATGGGTGGTGAAAAGAATGAAAAGACCCAAGAGTGCAGTCCCAACATTGCATTGCTTTTTGGGTCCAACCCCAGATAGAGGAAGGTCACTGTGTCCAACCACAGTCCTGTTCAGATACTAGTTCCAGTTTGTCTTACTAGGTGGCAGCAGAGGTCTCAATTGTTACTATGATAGCAACAGCTACAGTGCATTGTTCTTCCCAGATAAATAAGCAAATGTCCACGACCATGGGATATTTTTACATCGTATTTCCCGAGGTGGGACTGGCATATCCAACGAAGCAATTATATGGCTGAAATACGATGTAAAAAATCCGATGGAAGTGGACATTTGCATTTATTTCATGGCCTAGGGGGTAATTTTCTTTTAAATAAAGAAAAACTTCTCAGATCTGTTTAAAATCCAAGATGGCGGACACCCATTGAATATGGCCATATTGTATTCCATCCCCCCATTGAATACGGAATGTCCAGTACTATTCTATAGTAACGCTCGTATCTGCCATGACATAAAGTCACAATGTCTCAGTTACTTCACATTCAGATAAGAATAGGTTTTTGATGAATTCTCTGATGTGCTGAAACATTGATACAATGGAACACTGAGGCCATAGATAAGAGGATTCAGAGCTGATTTTTAAACATTCATCCCAAATTAAAGAATTCTTCTCTGATCTTAAGCCAAACGCAACAGACTTACTGCAACTGGGAGAATTGTGCAGCTGCCTCATTGAAGGCGAAGGGCACTTCATGGAAAACCTGGAAGATCCTAAACTCGTCAGGGGTGACGACTTTATGTCCTCAGGTTGACAATACTTAAAGCTACATCATTAGGTGGTCAAAATCACCACTTTAGGTCATCATCCTCATGAACCCAGTCGTGAGGATGACGGCTCTGCATTGTCAGTATTGTGATCCTGACAACTTAGTGTTCAGTGTTCACCCCTCAAGTAATAGTCCCAGAATACATTGTCTACCTGTTTGATTTCTTCTACTCTCAGGCCTCAAGGTCATATGTGAGGTGTGCATTGCTTGTTTTATATCTAGCGCACATCTGGTGCAATTCCAGGCCAGAAATGAGTGGTATTGATGCCTTTCATGATATTACAAAAGTAGAGAGATACACCATACTTTTTTTTATAAACAATTCATCGTGTGTTAGATCATCATAATTATAACTTAGATATTTTGTAAGAGATGTAAGAACAAAGGGGCTCACCTTTTTATAGTCAACAAGGCAACACCTTGGCCTTAGTGTGCTCTTACATTGATGTTTCAAAACGCTAAACAATTCATGAACCAGCCAATGTCGATGTGAAAAAGAAATGGTTGATACATTGTGACTTACCTGGGAAGAGCAATGTTATGTAGCTGAAATTGATGGCTCTGATGATTTGAATCTATTCTAGAGATGATTTAGAAGGGAGGTGTGTCTCGTTTAGTGGATATACCAATTATTAAGGTCTACAGAGGATGTTAAAGTTGAGAGATAGGTTAAATAAAAAAGAGAAAATCTTGAAAAACAGGGATTTTCTTCATTTGGCAGCCTCTTTAGACCTTAATAATTGGAATATCCACTAAATGATAAACACTTCCCTACTAAATCATCTGTAGATTACATTCAAATCATCAGAACTATAAATTTTATTGATTTCCATCCTATGCGGCTGTTGAAAAAAGTAACGTGAAAAAGAAAGTTTTTGTTCCATTGGCATTCAGTCCCTAGAAACCAGCCCTCTAATGCCATTCCATTGAAAAAAAAATTGTGGTCAAAATGTGGTATAATATGTGAATCTTTGATGCAAAGTACGAATATTTTATGCAATTGAATATTCAGAACATGTAAAAAAGGTGGGGTATATATGTTAGGTGCAATATCGGGATCTGCACAATTCCGGAATTGCCCGACTGGTTTTGCCGTGCAGTTTCAGAATTATGTTAGGAAAAACTCCCCTTGAAGGGTATTGAGCTTCATATATGGGACTCAAGTATGGGAAAGATCTGTAAAAGGGTTTACCTATATATCAGGTATTGAAAATAAAGCTAACCATTGGTGTTAAGATCACAGCTTTATTCACATATGCCTAGGTGTGATATTCAGGGGCCTCCCATTAGTGCCATTGCACCTCTAACATGTTGCAGGGCATACCCAAAACATGTGGTACTGTGTCGGTAAATCTCACTTTAACATTTTCAGACAATTTTATATCAGTCTATTGACTGAATAAGAGTTTCAATTAATAGAGAAAAGTTCCAAAACTGCGCAAATTCCGATATTCCGATCGTTGTGGACAGGCTGACGGATCTAATAGCTGGAACCCTTGCTTGACTGAAAACCTTTTGCTAAAAACTGCCCCTTCCACTTCAGTTGAAGGAAGAGAAATTTCACAAAAAAAAATACAAGTCTGCCAAAAAGCAATGTTGGGACTTATTATTTTCCTCTCTGTAAAATTCCAGTGAATGCCCAATAATGATGCTCCCGAAAACACAATATTCCCATGCATTGAGAGGAAAAGGTGTTGTTTGTCTAGTAAGCATTGTGCAGACAGGATCAGGGTGAGGGTAAGGAAATTTCTTGTCCACTCAATGCATATTGAGCAGAAAAGCTCTTAATCGCTCAATCTTCTATTGGGAGGGAATTGTGTCATGGGATCACCTCTTAGACCTTTTCTGCATATTGCTTATATCTGAGGTAAAGGTACAGCTTATATTTTGTGATCTGTATCTAAATAAGAGAACTGTAATGAACATGTTATGTCATTGCTCGGCGGCTTGGTGGCTGCCACCGGATTGGGCGGGAGTTGCGTAATCAGGCCACCAGGGGGTGCCTCTGTAGTGACGTCACAGTCGCATCAGTATTTATAGATGACGTGTTTGGAGTGAGACATGATCAGAGGCTCATTGGTGGCTGATGCGTAGCTGTGGTTCCAATGTCCGGTGGCAGTCAGCGAAAGCGGCTAAAGAGGGCAGGCGTCTTAATAAATGCAAGACGAGCAGAATAATTGATGCAAAGCAAGTTCCCCAGTGTTACTGTTAAGGCCCGAAAGTAATAAAGACATGCTTCATTGATCATCACACTTTATTCAATTGTTAGCCTTATTCTGATTTTTACAGTACTAATCTTCCCAAAATATGATTCCAGGTACACCTTATTTATCTGGCATGAATGATGCACCTACTCCCTATACATGAGGTGCACCTTATATGCAAGGCGTTAAGGTATGTCAAGTGGCTGCCATAACAACAGCATAACAAAAAGGGTCGGTAGATAGAAAGAAAAATAGCAAAACCTCAACAATTCTCGTCCTAACATGCTTTTATTTATTCAAATATGATCAATTTGCTGTTTCATCATTCCTTAATATCAAAGAGGCATATTCGATTTGGCTGTTTTAGTCGACCTGCTGTACAACAGGGTTGGAGTCACCAGGGTTGACACCATGGGGTGCAGTTCCCTCCCAGATGGTGTTGATCTTCCTTGGACAGGTCTTGGGCATGCAGTATGGGTTGGGGCCAAAGATGTGTTCCTTGAGTCCGCAATGCTCGGGGTGGCCACAGTTTACACACTGGTTCTTGTTTCCAGCACCACACTGGCAGCCATAGCTCTGACAGCAGGCACAGTCAGTACGGAGTGGGTCAAAGGCACAGCGGCAGCCAGAGAGAGAGCTGGTCCACCCATCAATGTTGTTCACTGGGTTACGCAGGTTGGCTGTAATGAAATATTAATCAATTTAAAGGAAAAGAATATTCAAAGCCCTTTCTATAACTTATTTGAATGGTGACAAAGTATGTGAGAACTTTTCTTTTCTCTCCATGTACTTCTATTATGTACAGGCTTATTCTGTTAGAAGAGAAAGTGGACAAAACAGTGTGTTTTTCTTCTCCAAGTAGGGGGTTGATACATAGATAGGATGTGCTTATAAACACAGGTTTGTGATAAGTTGTCTTCCTATACTCAAGAAAATATTTACATTTGCTTTTACCCTGCAAGTACGTTATATTCTCTCTGGAGATGATTTAAAAATGTGCATTTATATGTTCACTTATATTTGTATTTTTACTATATATACTCACGTATACCACACATGTGAGGGTATCCACACTGTACACACTGGTGACGGTCAGTGTTGGGGCACTGACATCCTCCATCCTCACAGCAGGCACAGTCCTTACGGGAAGAGTCAAAGTAACATGGGCAGCCAGTCACATTGCGGGTCCACACATCCTTACGCAGAATCTCAATGAGCTGAGAGTCATCGGCATCTGTAATATTCAATAAGATGTGTTACAAAAAATGTGAACATCATTTAATGTCAACTTCCTCCTGTGCATTTCACAAATGTATGTGTGATTATAATATTGAGTTTCTATAATCAATTGGAAAATCCTTTCGGACAATTTAAAAAAACTTTAAGGTTTGCTTATATCATTTTCTTTTTAAATATAAACAAAGACTGGACGAGAAAGTTTCCATACTGCAGTGGTAATATTTACCCCTGTAACCATAAAGCTCAATCCTCATGGCGATCTTGACATGCCACTCAATAGCAATGAACCTGATAACACGGGCCTGGATGGCCTGACCAAACAGACGGTGAAGGCAGTGGTACTTGATGGTGCCCTGATCACTGTTTCCTAGGAAGACCTGAAGGTTTGAACAGAGCTAATGTTGTATCAGAAAATCTAGAATATTATGGAGAACTTTCAATTTCTTTTACAGTTGTGCAGGTCAGGGCCTCCTGGAACATAAATTATGTGAAATGAAGAGGTTAAAAAACTAACTTATAGCTTATTTTGTGCATTCAAACAGTAAGTAAAATTGTAGAATAAAAGTTGACTTTGAATTTCTTAAAACAGAAACCTTAAACCTATCATTTGCCTACCAAATCAGTAGTTGTGTTGAGGTCCTTGAAGGTAACAAAGTGGATTCCGTCCAGAGAAATAGCAACCTTGTACTTGGTTACCCAGGCAGTTTCTGCAGCATGACCTTGTGTTGAAATTCCATGGATGGGCAGAATCTTTCCAAGGTCAATCTGAAATTTTACCAGGGTAATTCATTTAGATATTTTAGGTTCACAAGAACAGAGCACACTACAATGATTTGTGTCTAAATTCTAAATTGCCACAATTCTATTGTCTTCAAAGCAAATGTTGAGCTCCCGATATTGATAGTACAAATGTATGAATGAACTTTGAATGCTTTTCCCTTATTTTATCAAAAATCTAAATGCATGGGATGGATCCTGTCATCTAATGGAATAATTCCCATGATGTTTCCATGATTGATAATGGCTTGAAAGAATCTGGGGATTTCAGCCTTCACCTATCATTTATATCCCTAGTGGAACTGTTTTGTGCAATGTGCTCACCAGGACTGTTGAAACATTACAATGATTAGGTCTTAAAAGTGTAAAATCAGGATCTACCTCAATCCATTCATTCTTGTTGGTGTGGTTACCAATAGTGGTCATCCATCCAGAGTGGTGGTTCAGACGGGAGAGTGATGCACTGTAGTTTAGCAGAGCTGAGCTGGCAAAGATCTGGGAGTTGTAGATCACACCTGAATAAAGATAAAAGTGAGAATATAATCATGATTGTTATGCCAAGGCATCGACGCAATACAGACATACATGTTTAGATTCTTCAGTGAAAGGTGCAAAAGAATATCATGACTATTACAACAGTGCAGGGCCACTTTCAAGATTAAGATTTTGGTCAGGGTGTACAAATGGCAGAAGTAGGATCGAGACCTGGAATTCAGACTCAGAAGCTAGGTGTTTTACAAATTTTTAGAATGAGCAAATAAATAAGCTTTCAGTTATTTAAGTAAAGATTGATTTCCAAATCGAGTAGCCATACATGTGCGCCATGTGTACATTTTTCTGTATTATATTTGAGGACAGGAAAAGAATTTTTTACCTGATTCCATACCGAGAGGTACAGGCTTCCTGTTAAACTCCCAGTCCTGATGGACAAAGTAGTTACTGTCATCTCCCTGTACAGTGATGGTCACATGCTGGGACACCTCTGAAAGTATCAAATACTGTATAGTGAGATTGTTTTGTTTGTATTGTTTTCATAGTTGTTTTTGTCAATTAAATTGTAATAATTCTAATGAAGATTTATGGTGCCATGGTAGATTCAAGAATCATATTCAGATTGAATGACCCATTGGGAATCAGATTATTCTTGAATTTGGATTGTGTTATGATAATGTGATAATGAAACATGTCCAAACTTACCATAGACTGTCTGCCCTTGATTCACAGCTGGATGAACAGAAATGAAGCAAGACGTAGGTAAGTGACTTGCAAACAAAAAAGGTGATGTATCAGGTAAGTAGCTTTCATTTATGTTCATTTTACATCCCTGCTGAGTCTTATACTGAAATACTACAGCCCCTTGATATAACATTACATAATAACAACATGAGTGCAGAGCACATAGAATCATCTTGACAACAAATTTTACGTGATAACTAATTGGAACTTATCAAACATGAACATCTCTATGTGCAATGGACACACCTGTGCATGCAGTCTTCTCAATGTCACTAATGATGTCACCGAGCTGGTCAAAATCAGACACATTGTACACCCTTGAAGCATCCCCAGCAATCTCATGCAGCTCGTCATAGTTGGCCTCCCTGATACCAACTGCAGTCATGGTGATACCAGCATCACGACAAAGGTGAGCCTCATCTTTGGTCTTATCTGGCCAGCGGGACTCACCATCAGTGATTACAATGGCCTGCCTGTGATGTTGTAAAAATCAGTTAATGTATTTTGCAAGAAACAAGGAAATAAAGGTTTGTTGAGATTCAAAGTTTCCAGTCATATTTTAGAATCATAAAACTTAAGGATCACACATTCATTTGGTGTTAGAAAAAGTGTTAAGGAAAGAAAGAAAGCCATCTGCAATATGCCCAGGAAAATGTGCATACAGTTTATGAATTTTTGATATTGTGATGTAAAATACCTTTGATCAAATTTAGTACTCTCAGGACATTATTATCATTAAGGGTTGAATCTTTTGTTAATTACTTTGACACTCCAGAACGGATAACAGCATCAGTGAATCCCTCGTCTCTGACAGCCTTCAGAGCACTGTGTGTATAGGTACCACCCGTGTAGTATGTGATTCCCTTAATTGCAGATTCCAAGGCGTTTCTGTCAATATGCTCGCCCAGCTTGATGTCATAATATGTGTACCAAGAATACACAATGGCTCCCACACGCACCTAAAATATTTCATTCATATTCTTTTTCAATAAGGTCACAACTTAATTTATTTCTGAATAAAAACTTAGTGTCTTTGTATTTCTATATTCTATATTCTAAAAGTTATGAATTAGCACTAGGGCTTAATGCAAACACTTTTCCCCTGTAATCTATAAAATTAAAACACAAAAAAAAACATATTACTAGTATTTTACAATGCTTGAGTGTATATTCCACAGCCAATGGTCAGCCGAATTTTTACTGACCCGACCGATTTTTTTCTATACTTGTGCATAATCAAAAATAATCAGATTAGCAAAGATTTGGCTGACAGATGAAAGTGGAATGCCCACTTTAAAGAGCGACCACATAGCATCCAGACTGTGGACAGCCAGATTTGGTCCCCGAAACTTCAATAGAAAACATGAATGAAAAGAGGACCCAATAAGATTTCGTAGATCAGAAGACTTACTGCATCAGCTCCTACTGTGAAGCTCTCAGTAACTTTAGCAACAAAGTCCAGGACCTTTGCATAGTTCTCCGCAAATATAGAACTAGATGAATCAATCACAAAGAATACATCAGCCTGGTTGGTGGTGTTGCACTGTGTGCTTGTTGAAGTCCCATTCTCAACCAACGTCCTTACTTCAGTGATTGCTGGAGTAATTGTGAAGAATAAGTATTTCTATAATCAGTAATTTTCATTTAATTAGGCTAACATCTATAATTTTTTTTCAATACTTATATTGATTTTGGGTTTCTTCAAATAGAAAGCTACAATGCAACATATTTTAATGTCCATCTTGAAAAGTAATATTTCATGCTTCTTGTAACAATAGAGAGTTCACTCTGTTCACATAGTGTTTAATTTTTTAAAGTTATATATCTATTTCTATCAAAGTAAGACACAAAAATTTGAAAGTTTAATATCAAAAGGTGAGGACTTACTCTTCTGGATCTGGTTGAATGCGACAGGTGCCAAATCGACCTGATTGTGCTGAGCCTGGTACAGCTGTGTGTTGGGATGCATCTTAGAGACCTGGAATACCGTCCCTGTGAATGTTGCTGAGAGATCTGAGTAGTCTCCTGGTGCCAGATTGTAGGTGTGGATGTGTCCATCAGACTCAGTCATCACACGCCATGTGTCCTTACCTGAAATGGCATAGCAAAAAGATATTTCATATGAAAAAGATTATGTATACAAGGCAAATAACCTGTGATCAATATTTATTTTGCATAGCCATTGATGTGGTCATATGGATTATTCTTCATTACTTAACACAAGATATTTACTAGTATTAGACATACCAGTAACCATTGCGGAGAGGGGACCAGGAGTGAAAGTGATGTTGACAATGTCTTGAATGATGGTGATGTTAAGTCCTGTGTACTCTTTGTCTGCATATACTGTCAAAGTATCCTCTGTAATCACAAAGATAGACAAATGATAAGAAAAAGAATTACTGTAAAATATTTCTTTTTATGGATAGAATTTGAAATATATACATTCTTAAGCTGTATTTATAGCAAATGAGAAAAGAAAAATGTTGTTTGCATGAATCTAGCCCCTTTGAGTAATCTCCCCTTCCCATATTAATATATACCGGTACCTAATTAAAGATACATATCTACATAAGCTGTATTCTAAAGAATTTATGAAATTGAAAAGAGAAAAAAAGTTGTTTGCATGCAATTTGCCCCTGTTAGTAATTTGCACTGTTTGCATCAATTCATCACAGTTACGTAAAGGCATACTAGATCAAAGTATCAAACATAATCTACTATTGAACTTTTAGCCATTAAAGGCTTTGACGTACCTTCAGTACATGAGGCCACATATCCAGACATGACATCCTCCTGGTAAACCTCGACTCCATCATGGAAGCTACGTCCATAACAAAGTCCCCGCCATGCAGCCAATGTGTCATCAGCAGACAGCGAGAACAGAGTGAAGGCTGCACACTGGGGCTCATCTCGACATGCACGTTCACAACGGTCAATGTCATTACCAAAGTTACCAAAGTAGAAGACGTTGGGACGGTCATCAAGTTTTGGAGTGTTTGGGGGTAGACCAAAGACTGCACTGCTCTTTGGGACTCGCTCAAAGCACACTGCAATTAGACATCAATGATAGATAATTTCTTTTTGTCACTTACATTTGATACATCCTTCGTAAGATATGGAGGCTTCAAATGTTTAGATCAATCTATATGAGACAAAATTATGTTAATGAGGGTATTTTGCAGGGTAACATCAGATACCTCTATAATGGTCCCTTTAGCCAAAATGACTGATAAATGAGTGCATTCATGAGCTAAAAGGAAAAAAGTAGATCTACCTAGATATTTTCTTATTGGCTTTGTTATAGGGTGAATCTTATTAGGTTATTTTGGATGAGATAGGGCAAATGTAAGATTTCAGTATTGTGTAATGAACATGCCTATGCCTCGGGCATTGGACATTTCCCTCCTTGTGCTATCCATGTTTGTTGTTATAGCTCCAACCATTTTGACAGAGGAGAGATCATTGTTTCCAAATGGTAGAAGTGATGTGTCATAGTATTCTCCTGCCCTGAGTACAGCGCTGCGCCCCTTGTACTGTTTGTTCTCAAACAACTCCCATTCATTGTCACCTGAAGGGAGAAAATTATTAAATCTTACATTCTTTGTAGAGACAGTTTAGACAGAATTTTCTTTTACAGAATTACAGTGAATATAATTCGAAGACTGCTAGATGATGACGATAACAGTGCAGCCAGAATGTAAACCAGAAGTCTAATGCTGTGACACATAAAAGGTAAGAACTAATTTGTCACTTTGAAGAACTCACCAAATATTTTAAAGGATGTTACTTTGTTGTTGAAGTCAACTGAGTCTAAGTCACCAATGTCTTGCTTGATGACCTTTGGACGACCTCCAAAGTTAAGATCATCATAAAGAACCAAGATGTCTGAAAAGAGAGCCATACATCAAGTTGAGTGTACCACAAAATCAGACATCGTAGTGCATCTCACAGTTCATGGAAACTATAACATGACATGATCCAAACCATAGAATGTCATAGATGTTTGGTAAATGCCCCATACTGCAGACTGGGTGGAAGTGGCCTGCTATAATGTTCCAATACCTGATAGGTATTTCCCACTAGTCTATATGCACCCTCCTCTACCTGACAGCTCCACCACACTACCACTGTCAGCCAATAAGGCTGCCAGCTTTCGCCATAGGATTCAGTGGTTGGTATGTGTGTAGCTGATGTTAGAGGCCATACTGGGTGGTGGCAATTAGCTGCATTAAACATCAGAAGCTAACGTCACCTGTATATTCCTAGGTAGGGTTGGTATCAACTCATTTCTATATAACCACTTGACTTCACATCACAGCCAGACACAAATATACCACACTGGTGAAAGATTTCATCGGAATGAAGCAGATTATAATTGATGAAAATACAATGTGACTTGCTGCTCTATTTCATCATAGTCACCAACATCCCAGTTTGTAGAATATCCTTACTTTCGTTGTCCTTGCAGCCATCAGGGCTAGTCCTCAGTACAAGGTCCTGCAGGATAAAGCCTGTCGTGGCTGCGGTCAGTTTAAGTCTGGCAGCATGAACCCCTGTAGCCTTAGTTGCAAACGACAAACTATGGACTGTACCATGGTGCGATGCTTGTCTGTAAGAGAAAGGGAGATAAATCACTTAAAAAAAACCTGCATATATGAAACACCGTGACTTTGGGACAGTACTATAACCTGAGGCCTGAAATGATTGCCCTTCTGTATTATCGTCTTTGTCATTAAACACTCTGTATAAGCTACACCCTTACTTTAGGAAAGGTACATAAGCTGCAATAGGCCCTGGGAATGGTCTGTAAGCAGGGATGTATAGTCAAGATTCACTGACAGGGGCGAAAGTGAAAAAGGAAGCTAGCTGGCATTAAACATGTGTACCATCTTGATATATTGAATATGAAAGTTCAGTTTTCTTTCATTCATGGACTGGATACTAATGAGAATATATGAGAATATATAACTATCATGTCTATGTGATGCCTACCCTCCACACACTAGTCCTGCCTCACTCCCGTCCTCTTTGTACAGCGTCACCTCAGCACTCGTCTCATTCTCTGTTGATGCCTGAAATGGAAAACACAACTTACAACCATTTTATTATAATGATAATTCTTTCTGATAGTTGTATACAAGAAGTGCCAATAGATGTCTATTTACACTGAAATCAAAATGCTACCAAATCAATGGCAGTCCGCTGGTTCAGTTATGTTTTATAAATCATTCCGAACTCTTGTAGAATTCTGTTGTGTTTCTGCTTCAAATAATCAGCTGATTCAAGAACCCTGTGATTTTATCAAACCAAGGTACCCGATCTATTGAGTATTGACTTTAGTTCTCTCAAAATACAATTTCACAAGTATTCCTTATAGATTTAAGGGTTATATCTTAGGGTATAAAGATAAATAACCACTTACAGTGAAGGTGAACTGACATTCAGTGACACAGAGATTTGGCAGGTTGAAGTGGTTGTTCGACCCTGCAGGGACAACTTCTTTGTTGTGTGGGAATGTGTAGATGGTTGTCTGGTGAGGGTCTGCGCATGAAAGTGAAAGAATATAAGAATATGATAAATGGCTATTTTAGATTTAACATAAATTGACTTACTGGAATTCAATCAAGTAAATTGTAGTTTCTGCACATCTAAATGATTCAAAATTTGGATTATAATTTTAAAATGATCTATTCATCAAAGCTACATTAGGGTATTTGAATTTTGCATTAATGAATAAGGTTACGCCTAGTAATCCACAAACATACCTCTATCCTGCATGCACATTTCAAACTGACAGAAAGTTGGCTCATCAGGTTTAATATCTGAGTTACGAATAGCACCTCCCAGACTGCGGCAGTTGTCAGCTATGGTGGTTACCTCAAATTCTGCAATTCTGTAGGTTAAGCATATAAAGTGAAGGATGATGGGCAACATGATGGTCAGAGAATGGTATCATAGCACCTTTCTTGTAAGTAAAACATATAAAGTAATAACTACTGGAAGATATGACAGTCAGATTAAGGTTTCATAGAGCTGATGTTGAATCTATCAAGCTTCCTTCTAAAACTGTACAGTGAGTCACTGTATTTGTGATGCAGTGAAGCTGTGTACTCTTTACAATGAGAACCCAGCAAACAGTACAGTTCAGCAATAGTGTTAAATGTTAAAAACTCTTTTGCAAAGACCATTGCTTTGACATTTTGTGCATTGAGTTATTACCAAGGATAATTGCTAAAGGCTAATCTGGTTTTAGGATAGCACATACCTGCGGTAGGCTGGACAGCTCTGTGCTGATACAGGAGTAAAGATGTGAGTACTGGGTGATATAGCTGTACAGAAATCCAGCTTACACAGACCCCACTCTGTCTGTCCATAGTCCGGCCGTCCACCCATGTCAATGCAGTCTGCACCCCGTGTCCTGGTATTGACAAAAGTAGAAGTAGCTGCATGAATTCTAGCATTGAACATTTTGAATACTTCCTATTGTGCCCATTGTATAAGGATAAAGGGCTATTCTGTTTTTGGTGCTTACATCATAATATACAAAATTGAAAGGCAAGTAAAAGATTTGCATAGTTAATGTTAAGGTCAATGTACTAACACTTTTGGACCATATTTGGGCCCGATCATGTGGGAGTTGTTTTTGAAAGTGGTCTGACCTGATCAGAAATATCAAAATATGTTTGATTTACCTAAACAGATTGAATATTTTACCTGACAAAGGCTTGTCCTAACTTGTGTGCACCACAGCTGTCAGGTCTGGATGGAAACAGGCCCCCGTGGACAAACTTATCGACACCACACCAGTCCATATTACAGTCTACCATATCAGTACCACTGGTATCAGCATTGGTCAGTTTCTTACACTCATCACCCGTGGCACGGAGTGGGATGGAGGTGATGTGGTGTCCACCAATAGCTGGACAGTTACCGGGTACAGTGCCTACAACCATGGTGTGGTTCTCTGTATAAATAAACAAACATGTATGAGGAAAATGTAGAAATACATCTTCACACCAATATAAAAGACCAACTCTGTGTTAGGATACAAAAGTTTTAATTTATTGCACAATATCAATAAATGGGTAAGGAAAATAAAATTACATCTTCACACCAATGTTATTGCTTATCAGTATACCACTAGTTTCCCGGAAATATATTGGAGTTGTATTCAAAGGATAAATGAACTACATACACTACATGCATACCCATATTCATAGCCTTTTACCACAGTTATCTTCATGCATCCTGTGATTTATCAGCGGAATTTCAGTTTGATTAAGATACACAATGCCACATATTCATGGAGAGTAAACAAAAACACTTTTAAATCATTTACAACATCAATGCAGAAGACATGAGATACTGAAAGAAGAAATACTCTCTCAACAAATTAGATTAATGTGAAACCGTAGCTTACGGAGAGTTGTCAGGAGGACAGAAAGTGCTGTTGTTCCACCACATATCTGGGATGAGTCTCCAGAACAGAATCTGTCACATGTAAATGATGGTCCAAATATGGGTGTATCATCAACACACTCGCATGTGGTTCCCAACTGTTAGAATAACAATATGTAGGAGATCAAAGAAGAAGTGGAATAGCTAACAACATGAAATTTCTTTTGACTCCATGACATTTCAAGGGTTCCTAATGCATCATCATGACCTGCCTGTTTCTCAGTATGGCCCAGCAGTGAAGTGCCTTGCACTGATGACAGGCATCTTATTGATACATAATTCAAAATCTTGGACTTGGAGCTTGCCTCTAGTTTGTAAGGTCCATAATCCGTGTCACACTGTTGGCCTTTAAAACATTAGAACTATTTACAATGTGTAAAAGTAACATAAGTCACTGAGTTAGCATAGTACGTCACTGCACTTCAATAAATCTCTGTTAAAATAACAAAGTTTCTTGGGAACCATGACAATTCTATCTTACAGTGCATCTGATTATAAGTTCAGATTTACCTTGAGCATGGCGTACTTGTGTCCCAGGTTGTAGCAGTGTTTGACACATGTTGCCCTTGTCATGTGGGTGGAGGTGAAGGTTGGAATGTAACCTGCAGTCTCGTTTACAGCTTTTACAGTTGGATCCATAGCGTAACACCCAACATATCGGACGTCCTTCTTTCCTGTAAATTTTAACGTTTTGGACAACATATATCTTCTGCAGCTCTAGACCTCTTGAGGTTGATAATGTTAACTTTTATGATGGAATGTGAATTTAATTTAGATTTCCCACGATTTTGAATATTTACTCAATTCTCTTATATGTCATGATTTAGGACATAGATGAATTTCTACTTAAATTCCTTAGATTAAATATTCAATGCTAGTCATTGATTTTATTTTGTCCTTGACATTTCAGTGACTGCTAAAGTCCTAATAGTGATGTCTCCTTTGAAATTCTATTTAGAACTAACCTATTGAAATATTTTGCTAGAAAGTTCCAAAAGCATAAGGATGTGTTGACAATGGTAAAGTGAAATTTGGTCAAATATCCCGTTGAGGGAATTAACTAGAATAGAACAGTTCATAGCATACAGAGTTTCTGAAAATGATGAAGAGACAGTACAAGTACAGCAAAATAAGTAATTCTATACTATTTACATGCTGAGTTGAACCAATTCCAAGAGATCAAGAATATGATTGATGGGTGTTGAGAGTGTTTGTGACACATATTCATAAAGGAAGATAATAAAGCCAATATAAACAGCTAAACAATAGCTGTCTATCAGCTAAAACATTTTCCCAATCACAATCACTGACAAATTTTGATGAAATTGCAGAATATTGTGTGTAATTACTGTCTGTATCTGGAACAAATAAAAAAGCAGAATATTTATTGATGAAAATTTCATTTCAGTATTCTTTCTCGACAAGGTGAATGAATGTTTTTAGTTAATTACTTATATGGCTCATTAGGTTAGAGGAAAAGAAATCCCATTTTTATTAAAATCAAATAACTGACTGTTTGTTTTTTATCCTATATAAAGTTTCTCAAAAGGTTTATCAAACATTTGGTTATATTGATTCTTTAGTTTATAAATGTTATTAATGAATTTCATGCATAAATTCAACAGGTACTTCCATACAACTGGTTTTAGTGATAATTATTATGTTCTTTAATCACTTGGTAGAAAAATAAGTCTGTCAGTAAGATTAATTAGTCCATCAGAAAGAAATTTCATCCACATACCGCTGTGGCAGCCATTTTTCTCCACCTTGAGCCTGAGTTGGATCATCTCTCCTGCTCCTCCGAATGAGTACAGATTGATACGACTGATGCTGGAACCAGTTGTACTTGTTGTTGCTCCTTGTGTGTGAATTACAGCCTGATTGGATTTGCTGAGGTCAGACCTGAAAAAAAGAAATTTATTGAAATGTGTATCATATGAGTATGTGTAGATGCTTTATGGGGGGGGCGGAGCCTGGAAAAAGAGATAGTCCTCAGTTTTGAGGTAGAGAAAACTATGGAAAACTTGTGTTTCAACCTAAAGATTTTCTTGTTTCTACATTTTAGTGGCAGTCTTCACATGATCTATGTTAGGATTCTTTTTAAAGGAATACATATACCATGATGGAGCTTTCCTCTTCAAAGAAAAAAAATGTTGGAATATCAAACCAATACTGATAAATTCATGTTTATGTTGAAACTCAGCATTGTATCTAATCACAACATTTAATGGTAATTAGTTGATGTTCACCATTGTTTATTTACTTACGCTACACAGGAGAGCACCCTGTTGTCATTGATGTCTGTCATGTAGGCAGCTACCTCTGAGGCTGAGCTGTCAGTGCCACGTACATCCATGTGACACCCAGAGACACACAGACCTGGCACCTTGTAATGGCGGCCAATGTCAGACAACTGCTGGTTGCTGTACTCAAAGATGTACTCTCCATTATGTGTCGTCAGGAATGCTGGAAGTAAAGTAAATGACCTTAAAAAACCTCTGAATGGGCAAAACATGCAAAAGTCCGCTGAGTGAGGTAGTTGATCCAATACTTCTTTCCCTGTAAGAAGATAAGTCAGATCTGTACATACAAACTGACTGATGGATGTTTTCCACTTCTCATCTTTGAACTTCAAGGCAGCAATCTGTCATTCATTGTAACAACATTTTCTCAATCAAGGACAATGTACGTTGAACAGTGAGAAATTTCAATGTAAGACTCTTTTTCGTGTTTATGTAACCAACACTGAAAACATGATGACAATACTGACAATACAGAGTCATCATATTGACGACTCAGGTCATCAGGATGACGACCTAAAGTCGTCATTTTGACTACCTAAAGCTGTAGTTTTAGGTATCGTCAACTTGAGGACCTAAAGTGGTCACCGCTGACTAGTTTCGGATCTTCCATGTTTTCAGTGAATAATTTGTAATACTGCCCAGGAATATCTAGCAAACTAGAGTGAAATTTTGATTATATGTTACTTACGAGATCCACAGCGGTCATTGAATCCACAAAGTGTGCACTGGTACTTGTATCTGTAGTCACATTGACAAGCTCCCTCATGACAGCAGGCACAGTCAGTACGACTCGTGTCAAAACTACACGGACAGCCTGTGGTGTTCCTGGTCCACATGTCTTCCTGCATGTACTCAGGGATGAATGCTGAAAGTGAACACATATGCTTTTGATCATTATGCCATTGAACAAGTCCCCTTTTCCACTGATTCAACCACTTAGCCAAGTGCCTGGAGTGAACAACCTAGACTAACTTACTTTAGATAACATCCTACAAGTGATAAATCATATCTTGAAAACTTGTGTCCTGAAATGGTTGGTTTTGGTCACCAACTAGACATGCAGTCCAATCATAGAGACTCACATATATAATGACTCTGGCTCTAGATCTTGAAAAATAAGAATTCAGGGAAAATATCTAGGCAACAGGTATAAAATCTGCACGACTCCAGTGCAGAAGTACTAGAACAAAGTTGGGTTTTTTGTTTCACTGTAAATACTCACATCCACATGGCATGGCAAGTCCACTATAGACGCCATCTTGTTTTACACCCTCATCAAGGTTAGACTTGCCCACTCCATAACAGCCTCCAGATAGTGCTTGTCCCTGACCCTGCGACATAAGGCATTTCCTTAGTTGTGCATTGAGATATCATTAGAAACACAGCGCTAACTTAGCAATGAAAAAGACTATGGTTCTGAGACAGCTGTCAACTATTATAAACATGGACACCTGCCCTGTTACAACTTACTCCAAAACTGCAAATTAGACTTCACTAATCAAAACATTCAATAAAGGCAAACCAACTTAAGTTTGTCACATGACCTGTACTGACAACTATGGCAAAACATGAACATTTACAACCTAGTATCATTTATAAACTTTTGCTACCACTTATACCTTACCTTGTACAGAGTGAATGCCTCGCATCCATCAGCGTCCTTACATGCAGCCTCACAGGCATCAACATCCTGGTCCAGCTCACCAAAGTAGAACGTCTCAGGTCTGTTTTCAGACTTAGCTTGGACCTTGTTGTACACAAAACTTACACCTTCTTCTCTCTTGTAGCAACCTGTGAGAAAAGAAGATTTAATGTGATGAGTCAGTACAAAGGTAAGGGCCATACTTTTTTCTGTCATTCTCCATAACCTAATGTATGGTCAAAAGTTTTGTCAAAGTCAAAACCAATTTGTATTCAGATACTACAGTGTCAAGGAATATTATGAAGGACCTATGCTACTGCTTCAGTGTGAAGTATGAAGGGTCTATAATTCAAACTATAACATGTCTCATTTATTTGCATGTAAACTAAGAAAAGCATATTGTAATATAGTCTGAAAAGACTGTATAAAACTGAATAAAAATTAAAGATGGGAATCAACCACCTTAAGTGTAAGTTTATGATAGCTTTGACAGAATCAGTCCTAGTCCTACCTGTAGAGCTGGCACAATCTGCGAGTTTGCCATACACATAGTAGTGTGAACCTTCCCAGTTAAACGCGTTACGAGTGAAGTCTCTGTTCTTGGCGTGGGAGCCCTGAGCACGTGGCCTCATGTCCAGCTGTAAAAGTAGGCATTGATATTAGCACTTTTGAATTATAGCCTAACATGGATAAGGAATATTTAAATTATATTCATTGGCTGTCAGGGTGGAAGAAAGTGCTATTGAACAGATGATAGAGCTTAATTTTCCTCGATTCCCCATGCCACGGTGAACGCATTTTTTTTTTAAATAGATTTTCTTTTGAATTTTATTGATTTTTGAGGGTCAAATTGTGGAATAAACACATTAACATGTATATAACCTTGCCATCATAGGGTATAGCTGTAAATAATGCATGAGCCTACAAATAATGTACAACTTATAGATGTGATGATTAGGCTGATATTAGTAAACAGGAGATGATACGGCTTAATATCTCTCTAGCTCTGGGCAACATTGAAGAGAGCCATTGGATGTCACAGATAAGTTTAGTCCTAATATAAACTTTTTTTTCTAAATGGAGCAGGTCAATGATATGAGAGAATGCATGTTGTTCTATAGTATGCATTCAGCATTTTGAATACGTTAGACCATGTTGTATGATAATAATGTACAACTTACAGATGTGATGATTAGGCTGTTTGATGAAGTCCCATATCCAGGCAGTCCCTTCTCTCCACATACATTGTCCATGACCTTACCATCATGTACACGCCCAGTGCACGCCAACTGAGACTTGTCAGCAGCAAAAGTGATGTCTGTACGGTCTGTGTATGTATCCTTAAACTCTAATGTATCAGTGACCTTGGAGCCCAGGTACATGACGTCAATCTGAAGACATACAGATTAGTGCAGAGGTTAAATGTATTACACACGTATTTGTTTATCTCTTTGCTTAACACCATAGGTCCAATAATACTGCCCTGTGGGACACTGCATCATTGGATCTTTACAGTTATTCGTGACATAGTTTGGTTTAGATGATAAGCATGCTCTATTCTGGGTGCATTCCTGTTTATTCTGTCTAACCAAGCAATATGTATTGATAACACTCTAGTTCTTTATCAAATGCCTTTTGCACATCAATAAAAAATTGAACTAGATTTGAGGTTAGAATAGTAGTCACACCTTAGAAGGGTGCCAGCTGTCATCCACAGACATCTGTAGGTTCACGTCTGTCTGCACTTCCCAATCTACGAAACTAAAGTCCTTCATGACCTCAACATCAGGTGCTGAGATAATTCTCTTGCGAAGGGTATCCAAGGATGATTTCTGTAAGTAAATGCATAGTTATTGTCAATTGTCACAGATCCAAGTTGAGGTAAGGGACTATTCAACACTTTAAAGGGAGTAGACACAATCTACTCAAACAACGCCTAGTGGCAAAATATGAAACTGCCAAATTTGACAATATTTACTCATATTCATAATTTAAATAACACAACCCTTTAGGTGTGATACATTGGCATTCTACTCATTCTTATAAGTGGATTTCATATTTTCTGTACCCATCGATTCCTATACTAAAGGGTTAAGAAATATTTTTAGTTTATTCAGGAAAATTTCAATTTTGTTTCTGACCCCCTGTGGTTTGGTTCCAAAATGATTCTAATGATCTTAGGTATATATATATACATGAGGTTTGGTTAAGAAATTGCTTGAAGATTTTTTTTTCTATGGAATTAAACATGGGAAAATACAAATTCTCATAGGCAGACATAGTTAAGACTGCCAAACTTCGATACCCTCCAGTGAAAAAACACAGTGACCTATGGTTTTTATGCCTTCTTTATGTTACCTAAACATGTTACTAACATCCGCACAAGTTAATAAGAGAAATTGTTGGTCAATTTTGAACCAGCTGGATTGTATCTACTCCCTTCAAAGAAGTATATATATATATATATATATATATATATATATATATATATATATATATATATATATATATATATAGTTTGATATAGACAATATTTCATGTAAGATATTGTTGTAAAAGATGAATAAATGAAAACCCACAGGTCATTACAATGACTGGGTCATGTTTAGCAAAGGGTCTCATAAAGGCTCTACATATGCAGCCTTACAACTAATGATCATGGTGCACAAACAGACCATCTGGATATAAATGGTTAAAGTATTAATGTTAATAAGTGCTTACATATGTCCAGCGATTCTCCTGGTTGCCTAAACCAAATCTAAACCACACTGATCCATCCTCTCCTTGCACGACAAACACATAATGTTCCTTCCCACTGCGCCCGGTGATCTTCTGTTCACCATTACTTGCTGTGCACAGTGGTGTGTTAACCTCTACCTCTGAAGTATTGTGAAAACAACATTATGTCTAAATTGATTAAAGGTGATACTAACATACTAAGGTGATGAAAACTGCTACTGGTATATGAGAATTACTGTTATATGAATGGTAGTCTTAGATGTATTGTGTTTAGATGGTGTAAAGGACTTTGGATATAGAGCGAACTTGGGCAATTGTTAAAATGGGATTTTATACATTGAAAGTCACCTTTCCTTGCTACATGGTTTTATAGTATTATGATTCAATAATGGTTGCTTACTTCTCGCTGAGAGTATTTGCTGGCCATTAAAATGTTCATCAAGCCACTCCTTTGGGAAGCGTCCTGGAGACAGGACAACCTTTGTACCATGGAACTTTTCCTGTGTAAATAGCTCCCAGCTTGATGGACCTTTTTAAATGGAACATGTGTTCATGTGTTACATGTGTGCAATATATCATACTAAATTGTTCTGGTTCAAGAAATCTCTCTGAATATGAAAAAGATGAACAAGATGTTATTCGATGTCACTGATGTTTTTCTTGGGTTGCCTGAAGGGCAGTTAGAGTGCAATACAGGACATTTGATCAACCAAAGCCTTACCCTAATCCTGACTCTCATCCTGATCCTCTCTGCACTATGTAAAACTAATAGCGTGGTACTATATTTTTCTTTCTTTTAGTAAGTTGACAACCTCAACAGACAGGAATATTGAACCTGTCATTTCAGTGTGAGACATACCTACAACCTCTGCAGACTGGAAGATGGTGACTGGTGTCCTTCTGGTCAGGTTCCTCTCTGACACATCCAACACAACATTATGTCCCTCAAACTCTGCACTGTTCCACAGAACAAGGCCATCCTTAACCTGAACCTCTGAAATTATGAATATAAAAGAGAATGAAATCATTTCTAGCAGGAGATGGATCCCAACCAGTCACACAGGGTCTCATTTCAATACCCTCATCAACATAGGTGACCTACAGAGACACTTTGTGAAACAAATAAGCAAAATGTATACTGTGTAAGGGCCGGATCATGTCACTACGTTGTTGTTCCTGGTTAGCAGTACATTTTCTGCATCATTCTCAATCTTTAGTACACGCCATTAGGTCAGCAGGCTCACAGCTGAGCATGTTATGACATTGTTAGCAATGTATGAACAAAATTGCCAAAATGTACTACTATTAGTCCCTGGGTCAGCAGCAATATCTCTCACTGATCACCACTAATGAAAGTGAATAAATACATGCATAATGATGAATTTAAAGTATTAATCGCCCAGCCACTCACTTCGTACTGATGATACTTTGTTCCTCTTGATGTGGGTGTTGACCCAGTCCTCGTCATACTGCCCTGGTCTCACAATGACATTTTTACCATTGTAGTCACGATGATTGAACAGTTCCCATGCAGCATTTCCTATAGTGGGAAAAACATGAAAAATGTATAGAGAAATTCAAAACTACATAGCAATATTCTTCTTTCTCTGAAAGTGACATAGTCCGATTTCTTTTTTCATTTTCGAATCCTATTCTAATATGTTCCATGCATTGTGAAACATCATGTTTATGTGTGATTGGACCATATCTTTAACTCATACAAGCTTAGAAATGAGGTCACATGAACTTATCCATAGGCATTTTACAGTGTATTTCCAATGGATAGACTTTTGGCATGCACTCCAAAGGTAGGAAATTGGGTATAAATCTGACAATTCCTTCAAATATGACCTTAATTATGGGTAAGGAAAGGAAATAAAGTAGGTGCAATAGGAAGTATGATCTATATGAACATCCTATTTCCTTTTTGAGAAAATTGATTTTTGAGCCCCAACAATTGGACTATGCCACTTATATAAAATGAGTTAGTGTGTGAACATAAATGATTTTGTTACTGCTTGCAGGAAAAGAGTTAGCCATCAATATATTAGTCAACATGATGCACCACACTGCCAGCGCTGCAGAATGTACCCCTAGCTTGTAGGATGAATCCTGCCCTGGTGAGTAGGCTTGTCAGGGCTTCATTCACTCGTTGAAATGACAAATGATGCTTTTATTACCCCCCTTATCTATGAAACCTCCCCCGCCTCCGACGGCAGTGGACCTAGAGTCTGTCTGTTCGTCTGCTGTTTTCACGCACTGACGTGACTGCTTTTATCAAGAAATCTCTATAATTATTCACTTTCAATCCACCCATTCTTCTTTTCTATCAACCCTGCATGTATTTCTAATTTGTCATCTATTTAAGAGGAAAGAAATAATAAGTTTTGCCGATCGGTACGCTGACCGATCGGCGGAAAACTTTGCCGCTGGTCCCATTATAATCACAGTGCCGTAGGCGCTGGTTGACTCACCATGAACCTTGAGGCTGTTCATTTTGTCATCAAAGCCATGGTTGCGCAGATCGTCATCATCCTCGGTCAGAATAATAGAGCGCCCTCTGTAGTTACTCTTGTCAAACATCTCTATGGAATTCTGTGCCTCAAGATCTGTTGATCATGAAGTAAAAAAAATGCATTACAGACTCTAATAGAATGAAAGTTTAGTCATAAAAAAGGAGATTTATTCAAGGAGCAGCTTCAATACTGAATGATACCTCCGGTTATCTTTATGATATCGCAAGGGAATGCTGCTGAAACTAATTACCAACATTTCATTTGTGCATCATGCAGACCCCTTTGCTAGATTGTTGCTTGGGGCTGACCATCAGCATTCGGGTAGAAGCCAAGAATCACTTTACTAGGCTGCCTGTATCTTTTCAAGGGTCGATAAAGAATGAATCCATCTTGCCGATTGGTCATCATGATGTATGAATGCAGCCTTAGCAAATACCCTAATCAGGCTGCAATAATGTATCATGATGCCCCTACAGGATGGGTTTGCATGATGCTGCATTTAAGTATGTGTCAGCATTACATCATGCTGATCTATGGGCATGATCTTACACTAAACAGTAGCAGGCCATAAAAAGTAAAGCCCAATCAGAACTTACCATGTACGTAGAAGAGAGAATTTTCTACTTTGTCTTCCTGTTCTGGTTTTAGTTTTAACTCGTCTGCACGGTGGACAAGAACCTGGTTCCTGTCTGCGTAACTACGGAATATGTAGTAACCAGGATGTGTGACTGATTCCTCAGGATAGAATGAGGCATCTGCATCATAGCTGTCTGAGTCCCGACTGTGGTGCTTATTATGTCGCTCCAGGAAGAGGTCTCCCTTGTACACCCTGAGATAGGACGTCTGCTTGTGGTTGATGGACTGCAAAATTACCAAGCATTGGATGAGCGATAGTGCATGAGTGTATCCATGCATCATGTGGACCTGCTGTAGTTGATACACTACACGAGGGGTGCTCAGATGAAGTGCTCATGAGATAACCCAGCACTTCATTTCTGCATCATGGAGATCACTGGGAAGGAAGGACTACTGAATTAGGAGAGGGTTGGGTTGGATATTTCACAAGGTTGCCTCAAAGGAAATTGTGATAGGCTCACTTAAGCAACTATGAAAATGTAGCTATAGGCCTGGGCTAATGATTACTCAAACCATTGGTGACTACAACCATATTGTCAAATGGGATGTAACTGATAACATTTCAAGGTGTTCATACAATGACCATAGGTCAATACCTATAATGACTTAACTATTTGGATGTTTTCAAGTTATAAAAAGAAATCACTTGTCTGCATTGCTAGTTTTTCCCTCAAGGTGGGGAATATCACAAATTATATACATGGGAGCATACAAGCAGACAGGATGTACCTTATCAGGACTTGTATGCTCACAAATCTATGTATACAACCATCACTGTTACTTTTCTAACAAATACTGTAGTGTGCGTCATTCTGCTTTAGGGATGTACCATCAGCTGATTCACAGCAGACTGCCTGAACTGATTATTTGGTAGGTTGTAACAACTTTGTACCTCTATAGACACTGTTCCCTCCTTCTTGATGAGTCCATATACGAGTCTGAATGGAGTAGATGATTTAGATAGGGAAGCTGTCTTGTACTCAAATGATGTTTGTGAAGGCTCAGCATAGATGCTCTTTGTCGGTCTCTTATATGATGAAATGGTGACTGGGTTCGTTGTCATGGATACTGTTAAGAGGGAAGAAAGTCGTGGAAAATAATTTTCCAAACATTATAAGGCAATGCAATGTCTTACTGCAAAATGTTATAATAAGTAAGTAGTAAGTAGTTACAGGGTATCAGCTACCACTCTCACTCCCTGCTTTATTATTCACACAGAGGTCCCAAAGGTTCCATGGAAGTGTATTCACCATGTATTCAAGTTGACTTATGCTTAACTCCTGGTTGGAATTCTGTGCTTCCATGCAGACCAGAACACAAAATATCACCCACCATGTTGACAGCGGTCGCCTGTTCTCCTGGGCCCACAACGACACTCAAAGCCATTTACTTTGTCAATGCAAGTACTGTGGGTGCCACATGGGTGGGATGCACAATCATCTATGTCTGTTATAAAAACAAGCATGTAAAGGTTCTTGGTTACAAGAAATGAATAACTGATGAGGCCATAAGTATTAGTAGTAGCTTGTTGCATTTCTCTTAGTTTCCTTTATTTCCATCAAACTGACACTTTTTGTAGTGGTGGTATCAGAGTGATGTGAGAACTCTGATATAACTAAATCCACCAAAACATCATCACCTTAGTCTGTATCTATCTCTTTTGAATTAATGAAAAAATGCTGGGACTGGCTTTGGTTTCTTCTAACTTGACACCTAACCTGACCTAGTTAGCTGCGCCCCCTGGCCTCCAATAAAACACCATTTTCACCAATAGGTATGATCCATTAATAATGCCCTCCCTCTATGATTGAATGGGTAAAATATAACAAGCCTGGCTTACCTTGTTCACAGTTAGGCCCAGTGAACCCGGTCACACACTCACATTTGTAGTCATTCTCCATGTCTATACAAACCCCGTCATGCTGACACGGCTTTAAACGCTTACACATGTCATCATCTAGCGGTGTCAAAATAGATAATATAAAACCATAAGGATTTAAACATACAACTTGATAATTATATTTTGGCATGTTCTCATGAATATCTACTATTGGCTGGGTTGATTAAATTGAGATAACTTCATGAATTGTAATGTTAGTACTTTTAATTCATATTATGTCAAATATCAGGAAAGATATGATTTGTATTGACAAAGGTTGTTTTATATGACATGAGTAGACAAAGATTTGGATTAATCATTTCAAAGAAATATTCAAAACAGAACTTGGCATTGCACTTATGAAGTAACCATCATCACATTTAACCATATAAATTTGCATTCTACAAAATGTCAAATTTGAATTTGACATTTGAATCTAAACTAGGCTTCAAAGATTGCAACCAAGTCTGTTCAGAAGGATATTTGAATTTGAATTTACAAGACTTGTATATGGATTGTACATAAAAAATGCTGATCATACTTTTACACTGAATGAAGATGTCCTTGTTGTGTCCACACTGTGTCTTTGTTGGGTGTCCACAGTTGAGGATATTTGCCGCATTCTGTGGGGTACAGTCTGGGTTCATGTCTGCGATACTGCAATGGACAATGGTTGTATTTAAAAGATGAAGTTGAGTTGAGATAAACCCCTGTCTGGCTAATTTGAGTGAATATTTGGGAATATCTGACCATTCAAACATTTCATATGTCAATAGTCAAACATTCTGAATATCAGAATAACCTAACTCTAAAAATGGAATTTATATAATCTAAATCACTATTTTTGATTCTGTAACTCTTGAAGACTTGTTCCTCTTGATGTGGGTGTTGATGTGTTATGTTTAAACCTCCACTCCAGTGTACTATCATAATAACGTTGAAATAAATCAACAAGCCCGTAAATACCAAACCAGGCGTATTCACTTACTGCCCAGCACCAATTCCAGTGTAAGCATTACGGGCATGCTTAATAACTTCAGCACGGTGATAACCGAGATCCCTACAGAAGACGCTGGCATATTTGTCACGTCTCAGGTTGTTCAAGCACACAGTACCCCACTGACCATTTCTGTACACCTCTGCACGGCCCTCAGCATCCGAGTGACCCCCGACAAGACGAACGCCATCTGGTGATGAATGGATACATTAATAAGCCTTCTCTTATATGTTCATAACAAAGTTGTTTGTAACCATTCAACGATTGCCTGATCATAGTCTTTAATCCTCACAGTGATGCTATTGCAGTTAGTTCTCACTAATGCCTCCGCTTGTCTCCTTCTCTCACGAACTAAGGTTTTGGGGATTTAAAATTGTAATGGCTGTGTGCAGTCACAGTACTTTGAAAATTATTTTGTGATCCGCAACTTCAACTTTTAGATGTAGGAATATTCGGAAAATTTCAGATGGTTTATCTCAATGTCATTAACTAGTTCTACATCCAAGTTTACTCACGCTGACACTTGACGTAGATGTCTTCATCATGGCTGCAGGACTTGCCGTTCTTGGCGCAGTACTTGAGGTAGTAAGGTTTGTCAGCTTCACATGTAGGACTCTCCAGGTTTATCTTACCACTGCCTATACCTACATAGCTGTCAGATGCCTGTGGTTTGAAAATATATGATATGGTTAATATTTAAGATTTGTTCATGCTCATGAAGGCTTTATTCACTCATCTATTAACAGGGATACTAGATGGTGTTTAGGTCAGGGGTTTGGCCTTCTTGTTGCTGGATGAAATCACAGGGTAGTAGACAATTGATTCTATCCAATACACACCTCAGAACCAGGCGGTTCTCTGGTGGCTGTGCTATATATAGAGAGAAGTATTGAAAGGTACCAAGGACTACCTGGACAGGTACAATCACACAGATGTATCTATACACTAGATGGCTTCATGATAGGGGGTACCGAGTTATGTCTGCCCCCAGGACCTAACCCCAAGGGCCGCTATACCAGCACTTCATGGTGCATCATGACAGGCCTGTTAGTTCCACACGGTGTATGGTGGATGCAGCCCTAGCGAGTTAGTCACTAGGGCCACGTTCATGACCCGGGGTTCATGATTCATAATGACCAATGGGCATCAATGTATCAATGCACCATCAGCTGAAGGGTCATCATACACTAGTTAGGTATTAGTGAACAGACTCACCAGTGCTTCAACATGCCTATTGGTCAGTATGATTCCCTTATGCATCAGCTGCCCTATTAGGCTTACAATAGGAATAACCCTTGCTAAGTTACAAACAAATACCCACCTTTTTGGCTTTGATAGCATGACTAAAGCCGATCTCGTTACACAGGGTGGAGGCCCAGCCGGTGGTGGTTGGATTTTTGTCACAGATTGTACCCCACTTTTTGTTGGCATATGACATGGCACGACCCTCAGCCTCTGTGTTACCTCCCTCTAGCTTGGTCGCATCTGATAGAGAAGGTATAAGAAACATTAATATACAATGCTAGCAAAGGAAATTTCCAAACATTGACTGGAAATAATTGATACTTAACATAATCAAATCCCCACTCAAAAGATGCTCAAAAAATTAGTGCAGGATTCCAAAATAATGGTTTCATATAGGAGATATACAGAAGTTTCCAACCACAGACTGGATATGAGTTATGGTTAACACAGTTAAAACTCAAATTATACTCAATTTTCATATCTGATGACAGGATTCAGTTCACCCAATATTCAATATAGATGGCCACCTGGAGGGAATTCCGGGAGGTATATTTGTGGTTAACTCCATTTGAAACTTTCCAAAATACTAGTGGAGGATAATGGCTGTTAATCACCCTCTCCCCTGGAGGATCACACACCATGGTTTGTTGAGTCGTACTTACAGTGGAGGATAATGGCTGTTAATCACCCTCTCCCCTGGAGGATCACACACCATGGTTTGTTGAGTCGTACTTACAGGTTAATCACCCTGTCCCCCCTGGAGGATCACACACCATGGTTTGTTGAGTCGTACTTACAGGTTAATCACCCTGTCCCCCCTGGAGGATCACACACCATGGTTTGTTGAGTCGTACTTACAGGTTAATCACCCTGTCCCCCCTGGAGGATCACACACCATGGTTTGTTGAGTCGTACTTACAGGTTAATCACCCTGTCCCCCCTGGAGGATCACACACCATGGTTTGTTGAGTCGTACTTACAGGTTAATCACCCTGTCCCCCCTGGAGGATCACACACCATGGTTTGTTGAGTCGTACTTACAGGTTAATCACCCTGTCCCCCCTGGAGGATCACACACCATGGTTTGTTGAGTCGTACTTACAGAGGATCACACACCATGGTTTGTTGAGTCGTACTTACAGGCACAGCGCACAAAGACATCATGCTCATGTCCACATGTCCCCGCATCCTTGTTACACTCGTCCATGAAGATGTTTGCGACTGATGGACATGATGGTTTCTGGTACCCAATGTTAGCCTTACCCACTCCAGTGTACATCTCACTAGCAAACTACATGAAAGGAAAACATAATTAGTTAATAATGTAAGGATGTTTGCAAGGGCAAGGTGTATGTAGAATTATCTATGTTACAGATAATGTCTGAGATTGAGTGGATATTCAAAGATTACAAATCCCCTTTTTGGGATGCCGTATATCCAATATCAACAGTTATATAACAATTTGGTTCCTCCTACCACCAATGTGGCCTTGATTGATATCTGCTTTGAAAAAATGTGACACGATCTGCGAAAATGGGGCCAAGTGCAGGGGGTCCTAAGAACCCTATTCCCAGTACAAATAAATGTGATTTTTTTCAGATTTCAGTTATGGAATGAATAAATATGTGCATGGAAAAATACTCACTATGAAGGCTGTTACCCTGACAAATAAATAAGCAAAGGTTCACGAGTTGGAGGAATGTCGGGGGGTTATCGCACGTGCCGATCAGGTGCGGCACCTGATTGGCAAGTGCGATAACCCCCCGACATTCCTCCAACAAGTGTGCATTTGCATTTATTTCATGTTATTTTCATCTAAATCAGATAAATAGAATCAAATTTACCAGAATGACTCCCCGTGCACACTGTTTACATCGCCATCTTGGAGCTATGACGTCACTAAATGGTCACGTGACCTCGGCGTGTGATATTTCCGCGGGTTATCGCACGGGGGGTGTGCGATACGGCCGATCGAGTGCTAGAGCTATGGGCTGTCAGTATCTCGGGCATATCAACATGAAATAAGGTCTTAACCTGAACCCACACCACTAATTGTATGGAGTCATCATATGTCATTTACATGTCTGTACTTTAAAGCATTCAAGTCCTTTGGTCACCAAGATATCCTACCTTAGACAGGTCACAGTGGTCATATCCAAGTTCCTTACAGAAGACAGCCGGCCAGCCAAAACGCCAAAATTTCTCATCACAGATGGTTCCCCACTGTCCATTAGAGAAGAACATGGCACGGCCCTCCATCTCATTCTTACCTCCATCCAGCCTCAAACGGTCTGGTAATAAAGGTATGTACATACATGTCATGTCATTGTCATCTGATTATTTGAATGATGCCAATATGAGGACAAGTCTCGCACTAATAATCAATTTCGGTGATTTCACCTGTCCTTTTTAACACAAAACTTGAACTACGGCAATCATTTGATTCATCCTGTCCCCATCTTAGTCATGTTTGGTAAAGGTAAAATTAGGAGCAAAGTCACTCTCTTGGACACTCAGTTCTAACCCTAGATATCAATTATTTGGTAATGACAGAGAGCATATTTCTTCCCTAGTAACACTGTTTTACAATAAATATAGAAGCCTATGCTCATTTTCTTTGATATCTATTCTGACTGCAATCACTGCATATTCTCTTAGTAGAAATTTCAGTTGTCTTGACAATAAGTCATAGATTCATGTAGGTAGTCTTATTGGCATAATGCACTATTTCATTACCATCCATTAAGATTGAAAGAATAGAAGTTTAATCAATTCCACTTACTTCTGTTGAAGACAGGGAACAGTGCAGGAGCGCGTTTGCCGGTTGTTGTTTTGGCTGTGCTCATGGTGATCTCATGTCCCAGTGGAAGTTCAGCGTCAAACAGTGAGTTGTCTTTAATGGTGGTGGATAATGTTAATGTTGTGTCGACGTTAGACTTTGAATCATCCTCACACATAACTACACTCTCACCATTGTTAGTGTCATAATGGATGCCCATCACGTCTCCAGCATTCACCCTGAAAATACACAATATTATTGTGGACATGGATTCAGAGTCTGAAATGAGGGTCTTTGGGAATCAAGGCCAATGTTATATTTGTTCTGAAGCACCCCATACAAACTATAGGCGTTTTTGTTCAAATACAGACTCACATCAGTAGATTTGGACTACTGCTCACTGACTGATTCCTAGCCAAGTACAGTGAGGATTCAATTTGTTGACCAAGGCTGTTCCTAACAGGATGTTAGTATAACACATATTTTGTAGCACTCTTAAATTTTGAATAATGCAGGTCTCGATGCATTTGGTGTAATGGTGAAGTCTGTCTTTATGATAGCAGATGTGTCACTGAGTATATCTTTCTTTTAAGGTCATCACAGTGATGAAAAGCATTTTAAGAATAACTTACCTGAACCTCAGATGCTTTGGAATGAAGTATGTCTGGAGTCCTTTTGTTGAAGCATCAATGTAGTTCTTACCGATCATTTCGAGCCGTCCATCAGGGTGCTTCCTCCATACAGAGGCATAGAAATGTCCAGTTTTACCAGCGTACAGGTTCCATGCAGCAATCTCACCACCACATGAGAACTCAAAGTCAGTGAAGATGTTCAAGTGTCTGTGTGGCTGGTGGTTCAGTTTCTCCATCGGCATGACTGGGAAGCAGGCGTCCATCACTGAGAAGTAAAATGGAAAGATTTGATGAGTTCATTACCTTAAGGCCTGGCAGTCATTTTGAATTATACAATTAAAAGAAATAACTGCCTATACATATCTTAAGTGTTGGCTGTTAGACTTATGCATGCTTAAAGATACCCATTCCTTGTGGCAATATTGGATTTTTCAAAAAATTCAAAATAATGTTATTTTAACCCAGTGATTTTCATTGTTGATATGAAATACATTTTAGTGAACTTGAAGGCATGAATTGCTTTAATATTTTCCAACTTTCAAATACTAGAGGGCATGGCCCAGAGATTAAAGTACCAAAAATTAAAATTGAACCATAGCTTCTTGATTCTCTTGATAGGTACCATCTTTAGATGTGTACTCCAAAAGGCATTGGTTCAACCTCACCTCCCTACTCCAGTATAATTAGCTAGAATGTGTTACTCACTTGATGTTGACATCTGGTTATGCTGCAAGAAATTAGAGAAAATATTTAATTTATTATAAAGCCAAGTTTTTCCAGGTGTCATTAAATGAGTTGCATTAGTGCATCATGACTATCATTTAGGAATGTATCCAATCTGTAGGGTAGGCATTAAGAATTTTTTTGAGTTTGAAAACAAGTTTTTTGTACGTCTCACAAATGAAATAAGTGGAAAACTGACATACAATCATTAAATCAAGTTCAATTGTAACACATATGATTTCCAAGCAAGCTCAATATAATGCATTATAACAGTGTCTCAAGTTTTTTGTAACTACACTGTTACAGAGTTTGTGTTTTTTAACAGAAACGTTTCCAGTAGATCCACAGCAGAAAGTACAGTATTCTCAAATACAGTGAGTCTTATTGTAGAGGCACAGGTTTGTGTATATATATATATATATATATATATATATATATATATATATATATATATATATATATATATATACATACATACATACATATGTACAGTAGTTGATCCTGTATAATTACTCTGCATACACTATGCCCTAGGCCAGCCAATCACCCTGCTATGAGGAGTACATAATTATAGCAGGAACTTGACCCTACAAAGGGTTTACCCTAGTAACCTTACCTGTGTAGGTTCTCCCACTAGAGGGTATTAGTATAACCATCTGTTCAGTATGTATATTCATATAGTGCACATCCAATATTGTCCACAGAGCTTATCAATCAATTGCAATATGATAATGACCTCAATGGGTTTAATCTAGCATTGTGCACAAATGAGACTGTAACCTGAGTGGAACCTCAGTTGCCAGCAAAAGTTTCTGTAAGTTTATAGTATATTTTGCTGTTCATTTACAGCAAAAAGTGCTGTTTATTCATAGGAAATTTTACTGTTATTTCACAAGATATTTTTCTGTAATTTTACAACATATTTTCCTATTAATTTACAGCACATGTTTCTGGAGATCTAAATTATCTTGCTACATAATTACAGTAGCTGTTACTGTATGATTACTGTGAATTCTGTTGTAAAATAACAGTGACTTAACTCCTGTAGATTTACAGCAAAAGGTACTGGAACCAAAGTTGCCAGCAAGATATGCTGTAAAATAACCCTGGCTACTACTAACAGTGTATAAAGTTAGATTTACAAGCTTATGATTCCCAGTTAAATTATGAATAAAATGATTTACATACATCATGACGATGAATTGAGACTTCACAGGACAATACCAAACATAACATGGTAGGACACACATGGATGAAGGAAGATACCAAGATGACAAGATAGAGTAGCAAAATAAAGAAGTAACACAGATTGCGCTCTATAAATTATTTACAACAAGTCAAATTTTAAGGTGTGCATATTAGCATTGCTTTCGCAGATACCGTACCATAGGGATCCAAAAAAGGGTAACAAAAATTACTTAACTAACAGTAATTGTTGTCACCCATTTTTGGATAAACTTTGAATAAACTTGAGTGATTCATAAATGCAACAATAATACACCATCCCAACCAATTGGTACGGTGCATCAATGCACTATTGGTGCCTCAAGAGAAATGGGCAAACATTAGAACTGTATGTCAGTGCCTCTATAACTATGACACATTGATGGTCCATTGCTCCATATAGCACTAGACAAAAGTCAGAAAGGCTGTGGGCATTACATGTTAATGTAATATGCAATGCAGGAAGCCCCTTAGTATATTAATGCACTATTAGCCCCATAGAGTATACCATAGATTAGACCTACCTGAGCGGCCCATGTCGTTGTAGTACCAATAATGGCCAGCAGGAGCAGGCTAAGGCTAGAAGGTGCAGGGAGCCCCATGGTGTCAGACGGCTGCTGGAGGCTGCCTGATGCCGTGTTGTACATCCTCCAGGGTTTATATACCCTGTACACCACACACCTCACACAGCAGGTGTCAGGGTCCAACAGGTGGCTGCCGCACTCCACGGGTAAAAGGGCACTTACGTAGAACCCACGCTAAGCACCCTTGAACATGGCACTTAGTATCATATTTTCCCTTTAAGGATGACTATTGCACCAATGCCCATTTTCAAAGTATCAGTGCCCATTGGCTGCCATGATACAGTAATTTAGCCCTGGTAAGTAATTCACCCGGGCCACATTCCTACTTCATGCTGACTCTGCAGGGTCGGCATGATGCACCAATGAAGAACTGGTGAACTTGTCAGCACCTCATCATCGCATCATGATTAACAATGCACACCCCTTAAAAAATTAAGCACAATGGCTATGAACATTATTGGGATATCGAGCCTTGAAGGGTCAATGAAGCAGGAGTGCATCTTATCCATTGGTATGACTGATACACATGACTGATACACATGTCTGACACACATGTCTGACACACATGTCTGACACACATGTCTGACACACATGACTGATACACATGTCTGATACACATGACTGATACACATGTCTGATACACATGACTGATACACATGTCTGATACACATGACTGATACACATGACTGATACACATGACTGATACACATGACTGATACACATGACAGATACACATGACAGATACACATGACTGATACACATGTCTGATACACATGACTGATACACATGACAGATACACATGTCTGATACACATGTCTGATACACATGACTGATACACATGACTGATACACATGTCTAATACACATGACTGATACACATGACTGATACACATGACTGATACACATGACTGATACACATGACTGATACACATGACTGATACACATGACTGATACACATGACTGATACACATGACTGATACACATGACTGATACACATGACAGATACACATGACTGATACACATGTCTGATACACATGTCTGATACACATGACTGATACACATGTCTGATACACATGACAGATACACATGACTGATACACATGACTGATACACATAACTGATACACATGACTGATACACATGACTGATACACATGACTGATACACATGACTGATACACATGACTGATACACATGACTGATACACATGTCTGATACACATGACTGATACACATGACTGATACACATGTCTGATACACATGACTGATACACATGACTGATACACATGACTGATACACATGACTGATACACATGACTGATACACATGACTGATACACATGACTGATACACATGACTGATACACATGACTGATACACATGACTGATACACATGACTGATACACATGACTGATACACATGACTGATTCACATGTCTGATACACATGTCTGATACACATGTCTGTTTGCAAGAACCCGTGGGAATTTATTGGGCCGGCATGGTTGGCATGATGCATGAATGCAGCACTGGTCAGTTACCAGGGCCACATTCATGCATTATGATGACCAGTGGACATGATGGATTTATACACTATGCAGTTTGAAGATGGTTAAGCACATTGTGCATAGTCATTGTTAACCCTTTAATGAACTACGACTTGTTTTCTGTACAACAAGGACATTATGGTGGTAGGTTGCTGTCTGAAGAACGAATGTTTGACTGTTGCAGTTAGGCATCATGATGATGGTTTTGATGTTCTCTACATTTGATGCACAAATGCAAGGGTTGTGAGTTACTCACTAGAGCTGCATAGGGTTGTGAGTTACTCACTAGAACTGCATAGGGTTGTGAGTTACTCACTAGAACTGCATAGGGTTGTGAGTTACTCACTAGAACTGCATAGGGTTGTGAGTTACTCACTAGAACTGCATAGGGTTGTGAGTTACTCACTAGAACTGCATAGGGTTGTGAGTTACTCACTAGAGCTGCATAGGGTTGTGAGTTACTCACTAGAACTGCATAGGGTTGTGAGTTACTCACTAGAACTGCATAGGGTTGTGAGTTACTCACTAGAACTGCATAGGGTTGTGAGTTACTCACTAGAACTGCATTAGTGCACCATGACAATAACAATTAAGGTCACAACACTCTGACCCTAAAGGGTACTTGCATAGTCTAGCATACCATATTGGGGTATTGAATTTTGATATTACATAACGCACTTCAGATTTTATATTCATTGATGTGCACTTACGGCTTATCATACCGTGAGGCAAGAATGAGCAGGTATTGAATAGCATGACCGGCCTGAGCCAAATCTAATATTATTTCAGCTGTGATATGGTAGTCTTGATAGTCAATTAGCGGAGAGCAAAATATAGTTTGGGTAGTTATCCATGATTCAGGGCATGCTTCTCCATATAAGCCAGGGTGTGGTTCTTTAACCAATTGGGTAATAAGGAGCTTTATCCCACTAAATGTTAAATGTTTCCCAATATAGCAAAATCAGTAGAACAAACGTTAGACATCAAATTCATGACATGGTTGCTTTTGATGAAATTTTGAATAGAATTTACACGATTAAGCGTAGTGAAATGTAGCAAAATTTTGTATGCACACCTCAATTCACATCTGTCTTGTATTTTGACCATATGGGTTTTATTTTTGGCTTTCAAATCCACAGGGAATTCCTTTGTGTGTTTTCAAAAATACCGGTGTTAGGAGTGTGATTGGTCTTTCTTTTTTCCCATTAGCAGGTTTTGTAAAACCCCAAAAATGAGTGCCCCTTACAAACAAGCAGGAATTTACTTAAGGAGAAAAAGCTCTCTGGGTACCAGCATATAAGGTGCATCTCATACACAAGGATATATGGACGTTAATGGTGTTAATGGTGCACTTCATAGTTAGACAAAGTTAAGGGTGTGTTATACATTAGGATTTTCATCTGTAGCTCAGTATTAATGCTATTAATGTTAAACTTAACTCGAGGCCCACGCCGGGTCACTAACCACAAAACTTTATTGATTTCATAAAAGGTTTCGCTAAAGCTCAACATTGAATATATGAGAGTGGTATGAGGGTTTATAATGTGCGTTGATGATGATACAAATGAGTGCAATGATCATGAATGCAGTCAGAAATCCACTGAATATGGTATTATTTCTTATGGTCAATGAAGTTAAACTGGTTCTTAAAAAAAAACTTTGTTGTTGAATTCAGTGTACATCTTATCCATCGGGTGCACCTTATATGTCAGGGATTACGTAAATATCAATCCTCACTCTGTCCACATGTGGTGTCCTTATATGGTATTACAGTAATATCAATCCTCACTCTGTCCACATGTGGTGTCCTTATATGGTATTACAGTAATATCAATCCTCACTCTGTCCACATTGTGGTGTCCTTATATGGTATTACAGTAATATCAATCCTCACTCTGTCCACATGTGGTGTCCTTATATGGTATTACAGTAATATCAATCCTCACTCTGTCCACATGTGGTGTCCTTATATGGTATTACAGTAATATCAATCCTCACTCTGTCAACATGTGGTGTCCTTATATGGCAGTATTACGGTAATATCAATCCTCACTCTGTCCACATTGTGGTATCCTTATATGGTATTACGGTAATATCAATCCTCACTCTGTCCACATTGTGGTGTCCTTATATGGTATTAAAGTAATATCAATCCTCACTCTGTCCACATGTGGTGTCCTTATATGGAGGTATTACGGTAATATCAATCCTCACTCTGTCCACATGTGGTGTCCTTATATGGTATTACGGTAATATCAATCCTCACTCTGTCCACATTGTGGTGTCCTTATATGGTATTATGGTAATATCAATCCTCACTCTGTCCACATTATGGTGTCCTTATGTGTTAGGTATTACGGTAATATCAATCCTCACTCTGTCCACATGTGGTGTCCTTATATGGTATTACGGTAATATCAATCCTCCCTCTGTCCACATGTGGTGTCCTCATATGTGAGGTATTACGGTAATATCAATCCTCACTCTGTCCACATGTGGTGTCCTTATATGGTATTACAGTAATATCAATCCTCACTCTGTCCACATTGTGGTGTCCTTATATGGTATTACAGTAATATCAATCCTCACTCTGTCCACATTGTGGTGTCCTTATGTGTTAGGTATTACGGTAATATCAATCCTCACTCTGTCCACATGTGGTGTCCTTATATGGTATTACAGTAATATCAATCCTCACTCTGTCCACATTGTGGTGTCCTTATGTGTTAGGTATTACGGTAATATCAATCCTCACAGATGGTCATTTTATATCCACCCTTTGTTATGGACCAGTGGGCAATGTGTGAGTGCTTCATATAGCACTTAGTATCTGATTTATGTTTAATCCATAGTTAACCATTCAAGGACTGCTGGTGGAGGAATGCATCATGTCCATTAGTTCTCAGCACCCCCAATGGAGCATCATGCCAACCTTCGAGGAGTGTCTTGATCCCGTAGGGTCATCATGATGCATGAATGCAGCCCGGGCTAGTTGCTCCCCCGGGGTGCATTGGTGCATCATTGTGACCCAATGGGTATGATGCATTAATGCATTAGCAGCCCTCAGAGGTATTTCACTAACATTGAGCCATCATGGATTGTTCTGCAATGACTCACGACTGAATCTATATCCATCGTAAAACCTCGCTTACATGTTGCACCCGCATATAAGCTGCACCTGTGTATAAACTGCACTCTGCGTTTGGGGCTTAAGTATAAGTCGCACCAAGGGCCTGAAAAGGTTCCCATTCCTTCCTATAATCTATATCTAAGTAAAACCCTGCATATGCTGCACCGTGGCTTCCTGGAGCTGCTATAAGCCATACGAGGGGCTTGAAATGGTCTATAAGCCGCAGCATATACACAGGGTCTTACACATACCTCAATTAACACACACATGAGCACATTAAGCCTTTAAGGGCTGTTTTGCATTAATGCATTATGCTGACCTTACGCCGACCTTCATTTGTGCATCATAATCACCAATGGGCACGATACACTCCTGCATCGGCGGCCCTTAAAGAGTTAAGGGCATCAAATGCAGGAGCGCATCATGCCCATTATTCCACATTTGCAGGTTAGTCATTACTGTGATGCATTTGACCAATTGTGACGTCATGCAATGTACAAGATAGGCCTGCTTCCTGCCTTTATAACAGTACATAAGGTACTGTGTTTACCAGAATATTGTTATTTAGTACAAAGTCTAAAATAACAAGTCATAATGAAAACAGGGTAGTATTTTCTTTTAGGGAATTGTAAATGATTTTATTTCAGTGAGAACATTTTTATTTTGCCTGTGACAACCTACCTTTTGGTTCTAAAATGTTTTTAAAGCCTTGAATGTTACCGAAAAGAAGTGATTTCCCAACCAAAATGACTGTAACAAATAGTTCCTGATATTTTTCTTATATTTCAATCATTCTTAGCATGATTCTTTTTGAGTTTTATCAATTCTACATATTTTCTGAGATTTACCCAAAAGTTTTAGTGCTCCACTACGTCAGCCAGCACTATCGTCCCCTGTGGGGATAGTCTGCATGCTTTTCTAAACATTGTAAAATTGTGTTAAGATTTTTTCCCCAGAGAACCACACAAGAAGCAAAAACAATTCACAATTTTATTGCAGTGTTATAATAATTACTATAACGGGTGGCTACTTTTGATGTTGAGGAAAATTTCTTCTTACAATTTTAACTTGTTTATGCATATATTTGGCGTAAACCCTTCTGCATACTCCAATTGGGGTACGAATGTCAGTAATTGATATTTGATTAAATACTCGGTAGCAAACGTCATATGCTAAACTGCCAAGATAACATACTATAACCATGAAAATAGGTTATCCAGAGTTTGGTGGATTTTCTGTCAAATACATTCATGTCTTTATTAATAGCTTATAGGATTAAAAATGCAAAACACAGGCATCACCATTGTGATAGGACCAGGCACGGAATATGTGTTAACTAGACAGAAGCATTAGGTTTACATGCATCAGCATGCCAATCATGAAATTGGAAATACAACACATTAAAAATCAGAGATATTTAGATATCACGTTGATGGATGCTATACATAAATAATCTAATATCCTAAGCGATTTTGATTTGTTCTATAGATATTGACAAACAGGATGATACAGGACAACACAAATGAATGAGAAAATAATTAGTCAGATAAATAAACATGCATTGACAACCGGTGATGTAGATGAGAGTTCCTCAGGGCTATAAGGCTGGCCACACAACTATCAGCCACGCACTGAGTACAAGGATGACTATATAAGCCAAAGTAGGCCTTTGAAAAATGGTCTATATGCTATGAATGGTTTATATTTCCACCTGTGTGCTTTCCTGTGTTCCACCACACTCATACCTAGCACCATGTAAAAGCTCCAGTAAGAACCACTCTTGCCATGAACTACTCTCTCCAGGTATAACCTTTCTTAATGGTAACAAATATATATATATATATATATATATATATATATATATATATATATATATATATATACATATATATATATATATATATATTCTGCCATCCTTTTACTATCAGGGGAGATTCTGCCCTACCGTTTGGGTAGAAGTTTAAGCATCTTAGAAGTGACTTAAAGATTATCTAAGAGTGAAACCATTAGCATCTGTCATGGTATTGAATGTACTTGAGAGACTTGGTTGGCTTAATAATCACAGACATTGTTCATATACAAATACATGTATATAGTATTTGAGATGACAGACTTTTCATATTTATTTAAGGTGGCTGGCGGGGATTGGTAGTTCAACATTTGGACACCAGGGGTCTCTTTTTTACATTGGCACTATGGGTGAACGAAATGTGCAAAATTCAGGAAAGCTTGGCTTGGATTTGAACCCTGGATCTCCTGACAGTGAGGCAGAAGCCCTACACATGAGCCATGGGGACTGCTGTATGTGACCACCTAGAATAATCTACATGCCACCAATCTAGCTATTTACCTATATTTGTTATTTTGATCATCCAAAACATAAGAAAAATGCCTGGGACCATATGTCAATATTGTATTTACTGCAAAGATATGCACAAAATGTAAGTGCTAAAGAAATTAGGAAAAGATTTAATTACTTTTGGATATGAATCTGGGGATTTATGTAACAATTCACTATATAATCCTATATGGGGTTGAATCTTCTGTATCTCAAAAATATGCATGGGACCCCCATATTATTTTTGCACATATGAAAAGTACATATAATTTTGGGATTATAGTGAGAATATGGTGAAAATCTAATTACTTTCAGCCTATCCCCGCCAGCCACCTTAAACATGTATGATGTGCTAGATATCCAAAAGCCCGCTTCTAAACTCATCTGATGTTCCTTCAACTCACATGAAGCCATGGCGAAGACATCACGGCACACTATGTACAACATACTTCAAAATAATGTTACCTTGCCACAGCTTCTGTCACAAAACCTGGGTTAATACGGTTCTGGGTAATAATTCACATTTAATTCTAGGTAATGAGCCATTCTCGTTGTTCATGTTGATGTCATCACAGGTACTTAGGACCATTTGTACTTCTCCCCTGTGTTAGTAACAAACTCGGGTTCGTACAGTTCAGGGTTCTTGTTAGACATAAGTTGATCTTTCATGTTGGTGAGTAGAGCCTTATCTGTGCTGTCTGGTACCACTATAATGGTGTACCGTAGGCCCCCGCTCGCACACCGCTGTATAACAGGTAGATGGTCTGTTTGTACCACCTGGTACAGCTCATGTAGGCCTACTGTACCTGTATATATACCAAGCAGTGCATGCCCCATGTCTGACTTTAGCAGGCTGTGTAGTGGTGTGGATGGTGTCAGAAAAAGCCCACAGTTAGGGACCCCAATCTTACATACAGTGCCCTCCCACAGTTTGACCTCCTCATACAGCTGGTTCCATGCATGGGTGGACCAGGCGCTGATGTCTGGCTGTCCCCATACATGCTGGTAAGTGTCAAGGTGAACTCGAAGATATCCACTTCTATAAGTGAAGCCTGATGATGTCCTCACCTTGCACAGCAGCTCCTGGACGTCACTAGGACACCAGCCATAGACAAGTTGAGAGTCACAACCTATGACAGCCTCCGCAAACCTGCAGCGTCCCACTGTGTGCATCATGTGCTGCAACCTGTAACACAAACATAAGAATGTTATTGGTAAAAACATTTTATAATGAACATTTGATCAATTTCTAGATATAAGACAGGCAGGAAAATCCCCTTATATAAACCGAGGCTAATACCAGAATACAAATAAAAATGCAGTTTATAGAATGTGCCAAATGTCAGGGTGCAGCGTATATCAGGGTATTTATAATATAGACTAGTGGCTTAGCCACTAGATAGTGAGGGCAAAGGCTTTGATAATGGTATGGTCCTACCCCTCCCCCATGCCCCCCCTCCCACAGCCAAAATCAAATATATGTACTTCAATGCTGCCCCCTGGTGTCCCACCCCAGAGCCACTTATCTTAGCGGCGATTATCTTAGTAACGATGCATATGGTAGCAACGTCAAACAATTCAGCACTCTCTCAGCACATTCTCTTGGAGGGTTGAGTATCTCTGGAACTGCCAATTTGAATGTATAACCTATCAAATTAAAGGTCTAAGTACATAGAGTCCAGATCTACCATCGGGTCACAGTTTCCCAGATAAATAAAATCAGGGCAGGTGCCGATTTCTTTGAATCAATATCCAAGATGGCGGAAATTGCAGAAAGAAATAGCTATGCTGATTTTGAGGGTGGAGAGTCTTGTTTTACATGCTCTTTGCTTTAAAAATCCTAAGATTTGGTTCATAGGAGGAAGTTTTATTGTATAGGGGTACCTCAAAATATTACAATTATAGAAATTTCAGTGAAAAATCGAGTTAACTTTGAGAAAAGTACATATTTCTAGGTAGCCCCTTTTGGTTTATCTGTTCCTGGCAAGCACTCAAGCTTTTTTTAATGGGGTAGGGACCAGCAACGAAGCAACCCCTTTTTATACATAGGGTAAATAGTACTAAATTTCCAATTTTCAAACCTCAGGTGTGGCTTATAGTACATTACAAAGTCAGGGGGTGGCTTATACAAGGGTGTGACTTATACAATAACATTTACGACATATACCTATTATATCCTGAAGGCCCCAGTCAAATCTTCAGGTAAAAATGTATTTGAATCTACAGCAGTATGGCCAGCATAGAGAATCCTATAATTGATGAAATATTTGGTGACTGGCTCAAAGGCTATTGGTGTCAGAAAATTGTCATTTAACACTTTATAGATGTTACCACCCCTCTGAACACATTGTCAACCGCTTCTGGCATGGGATCAGTGACATAGCGATACTATTGCAAATGAGATCAGTCACTTATGCTAGATGCACATGATTTCAGCGAGCATCGTTTTCAGATAATGAGGTCATGACTTCACATGCAGTGATGGCAGCCAGCTGGCGGCTGGAGTCGGCCGCCGGTGTGCAGTGATAGTGGAATTAAGGGAATTAGGGATTAATAGTGAACCAAATAATCATACTCCAAGCTCTAATAGAACTAGAAACAATTAAAGGGCTAATGATACTGTACCTACGCCGTCCATCAGTGACTGACGGCCGTAAGTTGGAGATTAAGTGCATCTAGCATCAGTGACTGATCTCATTTGCATTGGTATCGCAAGAAGTGGCTGACAATGCATTCAGAGGGGACATGTTACACACTCTTATACTGATCTAGGTTTAATGTTAATTTTCCTCCTTGACCCGCAGGAAACGTTGATTGAAGCTGAAATACTATATTTCTTTATACCATATCCATGGAATTACATGAACTAGGTGCTCATCCAAGTAAAGTCAGCAATCATCAATGGAGAATTAAGGAAGTTGAGCGAGGCATGTACCAGATATCCGCACAGTCAGTGGTTGTCTTTTGATTTCTACCAGACTGAATGTCTGATTATTCCCATCTTTTGTCATGTAAAAGGTACCTATCTGTTCTAGCATTTATTGGAAGGATTTTCTTAAAAGAAAAGACCACCCTATTTTCAAGTTGATTTATTTTGATAGCCTTTGTGCTGATAAAACCCATTTTGGCATACTCACTGAATTATGGACTTCTATAAGGGAGAGCAGAGGGGCTTTCTGCTGCATTGTATGACGTCACAATTGACCAAATGCAGCCTTTTTGAAACGTAAACATCCAAGATGGCAGCACAAGGCATTTTCGGGTAGACGACAGGTAAATAAGGGTTTAATTTCAATCTTATTGATCAAATATCGATTAATTAGTCACTCAAACACCTTGACATAAATGTAAAGATGAACTCTGATCAGTTTGAGCTTCCTGTTTCTTCACTCGCGTGTCCTGCCCGCGAGTGAAGAAACGGTCAGCTCAAACTGCTCATCGTTCACCTTTACCATTGTATTGCACTTCAACAATTATAAACATGTTTAACAACAGCCTCCATATATATATAATCAATGCAGTTCCTGCTGCATTTGGTCAATTGTGACGTCATACAATGCAGCAGGAAGGCGTGGTGCTCTCCCTTATAGGCATGCATAGTTCAGTGAGTATGCCAAAATTGATTTTATTAGCACAGACAGTGGAATTATCCTTCAGATGAATTGTAAAATAATAAATTTTCTCTGGAATTTATGATCCTACATGATCATCTAATTTCACATCTGGAATTAGGTGCCCCTAGTGGTAGGTTGGTCCTTCATAAAAGTCCTTCATAAAATGTAATATAATTGATATAACTGTCAAAGATTGTTCAGAATAGTCAATTTATGGTTTGTATGGATGCATTAATACTGTGTTTGAACTCTAATGGCATTCTAGACACCGTCTAATTCAATATAACAGAGAGTTCAGGCTTAGGTGGGTGGTCAGTGACCACCACTTTATTAGAATTACTAATTTGATTGGTATTTTCAATGGTATTGAATTTACAGTGACAAATGTCAACACCCACATTTGGGCACTGTTCTTTAATATCTACCGCAATCTCCCGCGTATAAGGCGCACCCCACCTATAAGGTGCACCTAGAGTTGAGAGATTTGACCAGAAAAATAAAAAAATCATAGCTTTTGTTCTACTGAATGGATTTTGAAAATTCAAAAACCTATGTGTTGCATGGACCCCCCCAGACCCCCCTAGACCCCATATTCAGCTGATGAGGTTATATGGGAGTGTAAGATATCAAAATAAAGGTGTTGATCTCCCCCTTGAGGATCCAGGAGGAACTAAAACCTCTCGTATAAGACGCGCCTTATACGTGGGAGATTATGGTAGATATGCAAATGAGGTGAGCGGGGTGTTGATCATCTCCTCATCCTAAGGCCTGAGCATTGTAGTCGTTGTCGCTCACCCTTAATATAAGTACATAAACACATAGATCCATGGTATACAGGCCTTTGGCCTCCCTTCTCACACAGAATCTGAATGTGGTACTATAGTCGGGAGAGATTATTCAGTATAGTATAGAGTGTGTGACATGAGTAGGTACCTTGTAGTGGAGCTCTCTCTATTTTAAACAGGGCAGATGACATTTCAGACTAATGTGGTGAGTGCAAGTTGAATGGTGAAGCAGAGCATGAAATTTTTTTAAAAGAGGACACATACTGACAGCTCTATTTGCCATAGGAGCAACACCCTCCAGGTGGGTCTGAAACCTTCTGGAGGTGAGCCTGCTGACTCATAAACATATTTGATGAAGCCAAAGGATCAAAGTCGCAGTTCTTCCCAGTGGTAGGCACTTGTCTGTACCCACACGTCTACAGTTCCTGTGGATACATTCTGGCAGTATGGAAATCCAGGTAGTAGGTTGACTCCAGGAAAAAAAATGAAAAACAATCTGTATCCCAGGATGGAGGACTAGCGTGTAGTGTGCTGGCCCCAAGGCCAGGTGAGATCTCATGAGACTATACTCAGATACTCACCTGCCCCCTATTGAGGAGACCGAGAAGGACTGATTCCTGATGGAGTAGACATCACTAACCATATATATATATGGTTATAATGGTAATTATAACACCCTTATGAACATTTGTTTTTTCAATGTTTTTTAAACGTTCATCTGAATGTTTGTGAGTACCTTTTCTTTATGTCAAATCATGTTTTTTAACCAAAAAGAAAAATGTTTTATATAACTGTAATGGGGTAGGTTCATCTGGAGAAGAAATGTGTAACCAATGTATACTCTGATTCTCTCCTGCTCCACCATGATCCTTACCTTGGTGAAGCACCGTCACGATAGCTCAGTGGCTGGAGCATTCACTTGTTACCCAAAGACCCCGATTTTGAGTCAAGGTTGGGATTGGACATTTCCGATGGTGACAGTTAAACTGGAATCCCAACCATGCATTTTGGAGGAACCCTGTTATAAAAGTGTGTACAAGATTTGGGTGTGCTTCAATATGCTCTTATTGAGCTTTATTGTTCAAGTATGACCATGGTCATTATGGACAGTAAGGTGTTACAGCGTTTCCATGTATGTGACTGGTTCCACTATGTAGTCACATAGATCACCTTGCTCCTTGAGTTTCCATGAGCCTATTTTACTATGGGAGATTTCAGCCAGTGTGGGAGATTTCAGACAGTTGAGGGATAAAGCTATGGTTCTCTGGCTTAGGCGCTTCTCAAGAGGGACGCCAGAAGCAGACTGTCCTGTTTTCAGCTCTGAGCAGACATTATTTATATAGGTTGCCCTGACCATAGCACCTAAGGGTGCTTTAAGGTTCCAGGCCGGAAATGTGAAACAGTGAAATGATGCAGTGAGATGCAGCAAAAAGGGTCGTCAGGCTGGAAAGGGCAGTAGCTCAGGCCGTAGTGGCTTTGTGGTTCAAGACGCAGTGAAACGATAGTGAGGCACTATATCTTGGGCAAGAACCACTTACTCTCAGCAGAGTCAAATAGAATTATACGTGTCGCATCACCACACAATCAAACCTATAATAGCTCAGAAACAGGTTTTGCAGATTCCTCAGCCCCATGGTCAATTAGCTAGCTTCTGAGGCAGCTCTATTACCTTGAGCCACTGATGGAACTAGGACTAGTCAGGTAGATCACCTCCTACTGGGAAGAGAACGCCTACTACCAGAACACCCTAAGACTACCAGAGACTCTGGAGCTTAATTCAAAACATCCTGGAGTTGAGGGAGGACGTTTGCTGAGTGTGCTTGAGAGCTCTTAGGGCTACTCATGCGTTAAGTGCACTGTAAGGTTATTCTTCCTTTCTCTCTCTTTGTCCTGGGGGGAGGGCACAATGCTTCTAATAGGCAAGCATAAATCATACATTCATGGGAACAACTCTTGAATACTGTACAGGGGTCAACTGCACCCTGTGCTCTTTTGTTAGCCCATATGGGGACGGGGAACGATGGTATAAGCACTCTTGTGAAGAAGAGTGACTCCACAGCTATTCCTTTATTTTGGGACTCTTACCCCTGTGCCTAGTCAGTTCTTCTTGGAATAGTGTAGGAGGGCTGAGGTAAGATCGATGCAATCTTAGTGCTGGCTAGGATATGTGAACCCAGTCAACTCTTAAGATCGCTTAATAGGATAAGGCTGATTTATTCCTAAGATCACTGGGGTCGTGATCCCAGGATGTTTTGAATTAAGCTCCTGGAGGTTAATTCAAAAGATCCTGGGATTCCTACCCATGCGATCTTAGTGTAGGCACATATCATAAGACCTGGCCAGTTTACCCTATCTAATGCAGTGGTTGCAGGCCTGTCAGGAATAGCAAGTCCTGAGATCACTTCACTATTCCTTTTCCAGCACTAAGATCACTGCGATCTTAGTGAAAGAATTGCATAGTGGTTTAACCTGAGTACAAGAGCACTTACAGGGAACACTCCTGATCGAAAGAGTGAATAGCCTGCTGAATACATATAGAGGGGAGGGAGGACATTTGCTGAGTGTCCTTGAGGGCTCTTAGGGCTACTCATGCATTAAGTGCACTGTAAGGTAATTCTTCTTCTCTCTCTTTGTCCTGGGGGGGGGGCATAATGCCTCTAATAGGCAAGCATAAATCATACATTCATAGGAACAACTCTTGAATACTGTACAGGGGTCAACTGCACCCTGTGCTCTTTTGTTAGCCCATATGGGGACGGGGAACGATGGTATAAACACTGTTGTGAAGAAGAGTGACTCCACAGCTATTCCTTTATTTTGGGACTCTTACCCCTGTGCCCAGTTAGTACTTCTAGGAATAGTGTAGGAGGGCTGAGGCTAAGATCGATGCGATCTTAGTGCTGGCTAGGAAAAGTGAACGCAGTCTAATCTTAAGATCGCTTAATACACTGAAAATATGGACCCGGGTCATCAGGATGACAATACTGACAGTACAGAGTCGTCATGTTGATGACTCTGGTCGTCACGATGACGACCTTAAGTTGTCATTTTGACTACCTAAAGCTGTAGTTTTAGGTATCGTCAACTTGAGGACCTAAAGTGGTCACCGCTGACTAGTTTCAGATCTTCCATGTTTTCAGTGTAGGATAAGGCAGAATAATTCCTAAGATCGCTGAGGTTGCGATCCCAGGATCTTTTGAATTAACCTCCTGGCTTCTATCATGAAATAAGTCCGTTTTGGTGATTCCTTATCTTGTCTGGCTGTTCTCCGAGCGCCGTTGTCTAGCTGTTTTCTTTGAAGTCATGCGCTTGTATTTTACCATTATGTTCATAAGCTTCTTCCTTTGTCACATTCTATAGTCTGTGTTAGCTATTAGATAAAGGTATTGATGGTAAGGCAGTATGCTGGTCTCCCTCAGCTTTGTACACAGCATGATATTTAATGAATGACTATGATGTGATGATGACCCCTAGTGTCGGTATGCGTAACTATGGTAACATATAGTAGCAGTATAGCTGATTCAAAGTGGTGAAGGTTTACAGTGCTGAATAAAATATAAAGGTGTTCAATAAGTGTTACTTATTTCAGTATATAACACTAACTTGGAGCTCGCTACTGCCGTCAAATTATATCAGCAAATCACAGTTGTGCATACCAAGACAAATTACTAGCTGCAATAATGGAATTAGAATTATAATGTTTACTCACCCCTTTTCATCTGTAAAGGTGTGGGGCAATAGACGTCCTGTGGATTTACTGGCCAGGCTTTCACGTTGTTGTTGGTTACAGGCTTGGAGGCAGTCTGCCAAGTGACCGAATACTCCGTTCCCGAGTCCGCAATACCAGTGCATCTTCTGTAGGAGATCAGGTTTATCATCGAAGGCACTGTGGATCTTGTTACATATGTCATTTGTATGCTTGACTTTGCTTGGACACTGGTGTTTCAGCAGCAAGTCCTCAATTGTCTCAGGAGCTTGTACTTTAGTTTTAAGGAGTACCAGTTCATTGAGAAGTGAATTCTTGTGAAGGATCCTCTTCACCCTGTGGAGTAGCCCCATTGGATGGCCATGCTGGAAGATAAGACATGCACGCAACATCAGCAGCAGTAACTCTTCTTGGTGCAACTGCTGCTGGAGAATAACCTCAAAGATTATTTTTTGGAGGTTACGTCGTGGTGTACTGCAGATTGAGACAAGTAATGCCTTCTTGGTATCCAGGGAAAGCACCTCGATATACCTTCCCGCAAAGAATTCGAACATCATCTCGTGCGGGAAGGCATATGATGCATGTTTGTCCAGGGCAGTTGTGACATCATTCTTTGCAAAGAAGATGTAGCAAGCATCAACTATGTGGAATTTCTCCAATATTTCTTTGGAGAATTCCCTTAAGCCATTCAGAAGTCCAAATAGGCACATGTGATAGAAGTTGTGCCGTTCACCTTCAGTAACAACCTTCCCTTCACGTTTCAGCAGGCACTTCTCAAGAAGACCAAACAACTTCAAAATTGAGAAGTCATCATCCTCGTCAAGATCCAGCTCCCCCTCAGACACCAAGGCACAGAATATGTGCAGTCTGAGGGGGTTAGTAATGATGGCAGAGAGCTTTAGCTGATGTACTTGAACATAGTCAAGGACTTTCTGGCACAGCGGATGATCCTTCAGGTATGTCTTGATGTAGCTCAAGCCTTGAGGTACAGAGAAGCCCTTCACTGTGACAAATCTGTCAAAGTCTTGGATGTTGATGGGACATAGATCTGTTCTTGCTGTTACCATCACAATGGGTCCAGCCCCACTCATTTGTCGCTCTTTGATATACTCTTGGACATTCTCCATGACCTTCTTGTCACAGATCTCATCGATCCCGTCAAGTTCTATAGCAGTACCATTCCCTTTGGTGACATGGTCTCCTAGTATAGGTTTCTCTTCTTCAGGACACCTTAGGTTGTCATAGATGGCATCAACTACTGTAGTCTTGATAGTCCTTGCTGGTATGTGAACGATGGTTGTCAATATATCACCTCCTATCTTGATCGGAATGCCTTCCCCCACCCTCCTGAGGAATTCCACGCTCCAGTCATAAACTACATGGTGTGTGAGTGCCGTCTTCCCCACACCAGGCTGCCCTTCTAGACGGATCACATGTGGCTGTTCCTCACCAGGAAGAGCTAGAAGGATGTCCTTCTCACTCATTTCCATCATCTTCCTGTGAAAAATGCAACACACTTAAAAAGATTTTAAGTTTGTGTTGAATCTGTATGAAAGAGAACTCCACTATTTAGGATATCTATTTAGGATAAAACAGTCCTTGGAAGTAAAACCATACAAAAACAGGGAAGCTTGTGTAAATGAGTGAATCAAGCTAGTACCACTTTTCTGAAGGCAATATATTGTTCTGTGATTTTCTGTGTGACAAAGGTTCTTATTACCATAAAACCCTTTTTTTTTTTTTTTTTTTTTTGAACAATTTAAACTTTTATTTGACCAAAACATTAATTTGACAATTGGCAATCACAAAATAACATTCCCATTCTTGGGGAGTAATGTAAGGTTATACTGGTCAATAAAGTTAATGATAGCATCGTCAGTAAACTGTTTTATGGATGCTATCATGACGTAATATAATCATAATCTTGATGAAACAAGTAGGATAAGCATAACATGGTAACGTTGAGAGAAGGCAAAAGGCAACCATCATTTTACAATTATTATCGGTATGACTCCCTTTAAAAAGAAAAATGTTAATAAAACTAAGTTATAATAGGATAATACAGCAGGTCGTTTAAGAAACTATATTAGGTAGGGATCGATGCTATCATATCTAATTTAGCTTTCTTCTTGAACATATCATAATTCTCTATGCTTCTTGCCTCGATACTAAGACTATTCCAAATGAAAGCAGTGAATACCATAGGAGATTTTTCAAATGCTGTACACTTTGGGGTGGGATAGTTCAATAACGGTGCTTGATTTAACCTGGTTGGTCTTACCACTGGTTTAACATATTTTCTTAATTTGGTTCTTTTGTAGGCAAATGTTTTAATATGAAATAATCTCCTATTTTCTAGTGTTGGTAGACAAGCCTCTCTATGTATTTGTATAGTTGGAGTCAAAATATGGAGAGACAAACAGGTCTTAATACACTTATTCTGCATTCTTTGTAACTCCTCTAGGTTCATAATGCTAGCTCCCATATAAAGAATGTCACAGTAGTCAATTATAGGTAACATATAACTCTTGTAAATTTTTAACCTGACTTCTGGTGACATATATTTCCTTGTTTTATATAAAAGAAATGACTTATGGCGCAGCCTGTTTATAATATTTCTGACATACATGTTGAAATTTAGCTCCTGGTCCAGGAGCACACCCAAGTATTTATAAGAGACCACATTTTTTAGAACCTTACCATTTAATTTGATTTTGGGCTTCCTCAAATTTCTCAGTTTGTTTTTACTGGCAAAATACATTACTTTGGTTTTTGATTCGTTAATGGTCAGATTGTTTTTAGAGGACCAGTGGTAAAAACCTTCCAAAGCAGTTGTTAACGAAGCTGAAATGATTTCTATTGACTTTCCAGACACGTAGAGAACAGAATCATCTGCATAAACCATAGTAGAGTGGACATCATCATGGTTTATACAATCATTTATATACAATAAGAAAAATAAAGGTCCTAATATTGACCCTTGGGGTACTCCACATACTAAAGGCAAGTTGGTAGACTTATTGTGGTTGGCAATGGAGCATTGCTGGCGTCGAGATAAGTAGTTTTCAATTAGAGTCAAATTTCTATTCCTAATCCCATATTGCTCAATTTTGTCCAGGAGTATATTATGATTTACAGAGTCAAAGGCTTTTTTAATGTCAATAAAGGCTGCTATGGTAATATTACCTCTATTTCTATTTTCTAGAATATCGTCAACAAGTTTAGAGATAGTGTCTAAAGTAGATTTTTTTTTCTGATAACCCCCCTGATTTTTTGACAAAATTGAATGTGAATCTAGGTGTTTTGAGATGGCTGTGTGTATTAATCTTTCAAGAATTTTTCCAGGAACAGGTAGGATACTGATGGGTCTGTAGTTTGAAACGTTAGTGGGGTCACCTCCCTTTGGTAGTGGTGTAACTGTAGCAATTTTCCATGTATCTGGGATATCGCCATTGTCAACACAAAGCCTAATAATCTTCACAAATTTGGTAGACATGTGTAGAGCTGCAGCTTTAAAAATATATGTAGGCAAGTATTGGAGAGCAGAGGACTTAGACGTATCGATGTCCCTGACACATTTCAAAATTTCATCGTCAGAAAAATCAAAGTCTGGCATATCTTCTATACATCTTTCACCTTGAAATACATATGGTAAATGATGGGCTGAAGCTAGTCCAGGACCTATCTCGGTATAGAAAGTATTAATAAAGTCAGAAGTATTTTCTATAGAGATACAATCTCCATCTTCGTTAACCAAATTTATACTGTTAGATTTAGCATTACTAGAAGGTAAGATATCTTTGATAGTGGTCCAGAACTGTCTAGAGTCCTTTACATTAGCATCAGCTAAGTCCTTGTAATATGTTTGCTTGGCAATATTTACCTCCATGTTAACTGCATTTTTTAATTCTCTTGCATCATGCCATTTAATAATAGACAATGAACGTCTGGCCTCCTTCAGTGCTAAGTTCTTATCATTAATTCTTTCTAACAAATAGTTTGACATCCAGGGGGATGGTCTGTCTTGAACCTTAAAACACTTAACTGGACATTGTATATCAAGCATTCACTTAAGCAGATTTTCAAACGTATTCCAACACTCTTGAGGGTCCTGACAATTATCAAAATGTGTCCAATCACAATTTTCAAAGTCTAACAGTAACTTATTCAAATTAAAATTCCTATAAGACCTACCAAGGAATTTTCTGTATGTTTTTTTCGTTTTAGGGCACCTCTTTAAAATATGTACCGGGAGATGGTCACTCAAATGTATGTTCATGGGACCAGCAGATACAATATTATTGCAATTTGTAAAGATCAAGTCAATGCAAGTATTAGCTCCCGATGTTGTGGTGACACTTTTAACTATCTGCTTAAGATGATATTGGTCCATCGTTTCATATAAAAGAATTTTTTCATCGGAGTTTTGCAACGTATTAACATTAAAATCACCTATAATGAACAAATCATAATCATCTATGTTCTCTATTTGAAGGAATAGGGCTTTAAAAGTGTCACAAAAGTCCTGTATGAAGCCATTTGGCGGTCTATATACATTACACACTATGGAACGTTTTACAGTATCTTTCACAGAAAACAGCCATTGAACCTCTATATTAGCATTACTTCTATTAAGACCTTCGAATTTAGCAATTGAGCAAGTAATCCCCTCGTCAACGTATGCACATAAACCCCCTCCCCTAAATATACTTATTCTATCATGGCGAAATAGATTATATCTGGGAAAAGTGTATAATGAACTATCATCTGTATCATTAAGCCAAGTTTCAGAAAATAATACAATGTCTATATCTATAGCGCTTAACTCTGTTTTAATATTAGCTATCTTATTTCTTATGCTTCTAGCATTAAGATGTACCACAGAGAACCCCTTTTTAAAGTTAGGCAAATTGACAATGATACAATTCCTTGAGAGCACTTACAGAACACGTCAGTTAGATATCTAAACACGTAATGACAATACATAAATAGTATGATGCAATGAATAACCAAAAAATAAAATAAAATAAAAAAAATACAAAAAGAAGATACCCAGTCCCACCCTATTAGCTTGGGTATGCGGCTGCTATGGCCACCCATGCTAGTTAATTGTAGGGTCTATAATGTGCAGCTTACATGCAAGGATGGAGTCCTAGTGTGTTTAATAGGATTGGCAAAAGTTAGGGATGTGCCTTATATGTCAGGGTGTTAGGAAATTCCCACCTGGAATTCTCCCGCCAGAAATCTCCCCCTGGAAATCTCCCCCCCCCCCGCAGGAAATCTCTCCCCCCAGAATTCCCCCCTTTAGGGATATGGATAGAGCTAGTGATAGGGTTAGGGTTAGGAATAGGGATAGGGTTAGGGTTGGGGTTAGGGTTAGGGTTAGGGATAGGGATAGAGTTAGGGTTAGGGATATAGTTAGGATTAGGGTTAGCGTTAGCGATAGGGTTAGGGTTAGTGATAGGGATGGGGTTAGGGTTAGGGTTAGGGATATGGTTAGGGATAGGGTTAGGGTTAGGGTTAGGGTTAGGGATAGGGATAGGGTTAGGGTTAGGGTTAGGGTTAGGGTTAGGGTTAGGGTTAGGGTTAGTGATAGGGATGGGGTTAGGGTTAGGGTTAGGGATAGGGTTAGGGTTAGGGTTAAGGATAGGGTTAGGGTTAGGGTTAGGGATAGGGTTAGGGTTAGGGTTAGGGTTAGGGTTAGGGTTAGGGATGGGGTTAGGGTTAGGGTTAGGGTTAGGGTTAGGGTTAAGGTTAGGGATAGGGATGGGGTTAGGGTTAGGGTTAGGGTTAGGGTTAGGGATAGGGTTAGGGTTAGTGATAGGGATGGGGTTAGGGTTAGGGTTAGGGTTAGAGATAGGGTTAGGGTTAGGGTAAGGGTTAGGGTTAGGGTTAGGGTTAAGGGTTAGGGTTAGGGTTAGGGTTAGGGTTAGTGATAGGGATGGGGTTAGGGTTAGGGTTAGGGTTAGGGTTAGGGTTAGGGTTAGGGATAGGGTTAGGGTTATGGTTAGGGATAGGGTTAGGGTTAGGGTTAGGGTTAGGGTTAGGGATAGGGTTAGGGTTAGGGTTGGGGTTAGGGTTAGGGTTAGGGTTAGGGTTAGGGATAGGGTTAGGGTTAGGGTTAGGTTTAGGGATAGGGATAGGGTTAGGGTTAGGGTTGGGTTAGGGTTAGGGTTAGGGATAGGGTTAGGGTTAGGGTTAGGGATAGGGATAGGGTTAGGGTTAGGGTTAGGGTTAGGGTTAGGGTTAGGGATAGGGTTAGGGTTGGGGTTAGGGTTAGGGTTAGGGTTAGGGTTAGGGTTGGGTTAGGGTTAGGGTTAGGGTTAGGGTTAGGGTTAGGGTTAGGGATAGGGATAGGGTTAGGGTTAGGGTTAGGGTTAGGGTTAGTGATAGGGATGGGGTTAGGGTTAGGGTTAGGGTTAGGGTTAGGGTTAGGGTTAGGGTTAGGGTTAGGGATGGGGTTGGTGACAGGGTTAGGGTTAGGGTTAGGGTTAGGGTTAGGGATGGGGTTAGGGTTAGGGTTAGGGTTAGGGATAGGGTTAGTGTTAGTGATAGGGATGGGGTTAGGGTTAGGGTTAGGGTTAGGGATAGGGTTAGGGTTAGGGTTAGGGTTAGGGTTAGGGTTAGGGTTAGGGTTAGGTTTTAGGGTTAGGGTTAGGGTTAGGGTTAGTGATAGGGATGGGGTTAGGGTTAGGGTTAGGGTTAGGGATAGGGTTAGGGTTAGGGTTAGGGTTAGGGTTAGTGATAGGGATGGGGTTAGGGTTAGGGTTAGTGATAGGGATAGGGTTAGGGTTAGGGTTAGGGATAGGGTTAGGGTTAGGGATAGGGTTAGGGTTAGGGTTAGGGTTAGGGATGGGGTTAGGGATAGGGTTAGGGTTAGGGTTAGGGATAGGGTTAGGGTTAGGGTTAGGGATAGGGATAGGGTTAGGGTTAGGGTTAGGGTTAGGGTTAGGGTTAGCGATAGGGTTAGGGTTGGGGTTAGGGTTAGCGATAGGGTTAGGGTTAGGGTTAGGGTTAGGGTTGGGTTAGGGTTAGGGTTAGGGTTAGGGTTAGGGTTAGGGTTAGGGTTAGGGATGGGGTTGGTGACAGGTTAGTGTGAAGCTAAGCATCACCGTGGTAAAACTTGATGGGGGGAAAATTCCTAGGGGGGGAGATTTCATATGTGGGATATTATACTATACAACATTAATAAACCACTTAAAATGTGAGCCTAAAATTCATCTAATAGCTCCTCCTTCAACTCAGGGTGTGCCTTATATACAAATTATAATGGTAGTTTGTATTGTGTCTGTGTAATCACTAACGTACATCTTTACTTGAATTGATCTATCTTTCCTTAACCATTGATTTCATAAGCATACATACCCATGCTCCCCTTCACATAGAGGGTCAATGTTGGTGTAGCATTTGGCTGTATCTACAATCTTGGTTGCATCCTTGTTCCCAAAGTCATAGAGATTCCTACGCATCAGGCATCGTTTGCAGTTTTTGCAGTGGTGAACAATAGCTACAAAATAATAGGAAAACATTATGAGAAATGATGTCCTTGTTCAGGGTTTATCTGGGCATTACTAATTGGAATGAAGCAACCATGATATAATGTGCAATATGTTTTGGGAAATGAGCTTCATTCCAATTAGTAATGCATAAATTTGAGTTCAAGTTTAATGATAAAAGAAGTGCATGTAACTATGACTAGAAAGAACGATGTTGACACTGGAACGTGACATACATTGACAGTGAGTTGACTCATATTCTGTACCATAGCGAACATTGGGCTGCACATCTCCGGCGTAGTGTCAACCTCCCCTGTCAAGCGGCAGTCCTGCCGTCTGGTGTATAGAGAAAGAACTAATCGTTCGCTCGAAAAGCGAACCCGGTTCATCGTATTCTCGCCATTTTTAAGAAATTTAGCCTTCAAATCATGGATTGTACCTTGGTAGGAGTAAATAGAATATATATTCTTTGTTCTATTAGTCTCAGGAGGCACCAAATGCTCTATAACATGTGTAAATGGAGTGCTTTTCTCAGCGGACATGGCAGCATGTTGACAAACACGAATCCAATATGGGAGAAGGCCACCCTCCTCGCCAAATCAGAATTTTAAGGTAAATACTTAGTATATAGCTCTATGGGGCAAACCATGATATAAAGACTATGTAGGGTTTATTGATGAATGAGTTGATTTAACCAGTGGCTAACATCAACAAGTTCAAAGCTTATATATATCCTATAATCTTTACATTAAGGCTGCTCAGGCATGTAGAGAAATGATCATAGCCAAGTTTGTGAAGAAACATTTAGGCTCTTATATTATCTAGTTAAACATATATGAAATATGTATATCATGCACATGTCTGCATGTTCATATTTTTACAATTCTATAAGACTTTCACCTTAATACACTTGTTTATTAAATACCTTTGAGGAGCTTTCCTGACATGGTTTCTTGTTGACTGGAATCATAAGTAAAAGAGCCTTTTGGTTCTTGTAAAGCTGAAGCTCCCTCATTAGGTGGATGCAGGAGTTGTGCCTCCTCCTCTGCTGTGATGTAGTGGCGAGGGTTGAGACCAACTTCCCGGATCAGGTGCTGTTGACCAGTGAGGGCAAATGATCGTAACAGTCCATGGAATTGCCACATCATACAGGTTTGTATAAATGCCAGTAGTCGATCAACTATCACCTTCCTGGGTGCATTGTGCTGTGAGACATAAAAAACCAATTTTAGTAACAACATACAGATCTATATGTTCTGTGAATATGTCTACCTAAACTATAAACATAAGGAAAATCAGGGATGTTTTTATATTTCAGGTAGCCACTTTAAATGGTTTATGATTGGTTGAGCCTTAAGAATATATTTGGCATTCATAGAATTGAACTACATGCATCATTTATCGATGTGACTGTATTGAATGCCTTCTTTCAATATCTACCATTTTTTGATTATTGATACTTGTTGAATCTGAATGGAAACATCCCTTTTGTATTGATAGTCTACCATTTCGATAATTAAAGACTAATCTTCAGGTCATTAACCAAAGACACCCTTTTTTTCCATTTTATTTATACATTCATTTAGTAAAGTCTCCAGAGCTTTTCAATGTTGACTATTTGTTGAGAAAATGTATAAAAACGAATGCATTTACATTTTTGCCCATTTTCACATTTTTGACATTTTTCTTTTAAAAACTGAGCAACTTTGAAAAGACATGAAGGCCTTGATAATTGGATTCTTGATGAATGAAAAAAAAGATCTCAGATAATTAGTTGAACATCAGTCCCCATTTAATAAATTGGAATACGTTGTTAATGATTAATCCCACTGACACTAAATCCTAATAGAATGATGTAAAGTTCAAAGAATTTTAAATTTGATTGATTTCATGTATAGTTTATGCAGATGTGCAATGATTTTTTTTCTCAAATTATCACAAAACTTCCCTGAACCAACCCATCACATAACCTTGAGGGTAAAATGATATTGATACTAAGCTTACAGGAGTATGGACACAGTCTTGGTAAGAAGAAACACAATGTCAACTAACGAGCATGGTGTATAGCTGGGTCAGGTCATGAAAAATGATAGGATTCTGCCCTTGAAGGGCCTTAAAAATTAATTTTCTAATTACTTTATATAACCTTAACACAATTGTGAAAGGACCTCAGCTCAGAAAACCAAAAAATACCGACTTAGGGCATCCGGTTCAATTTATCTTGCTTGTTTTGTGTCATGTAATGTCCGGTACCAAAATGATGAAATATGGAGGTAATTGAAGTTGTTCTCAGAATATAGGAATGTCCCATTATGCATAAAAAAACATTTGAAATAACAAGGCCAATATTGACTTCAATTACAAAATGGATCAAAATTTGAGTTATGCATGCACAGTAGACTGCCTCTTATATGATGATAAAAGTACTGGACGTTACGTAACATCCGGTACTTTTATCAGAATTATTTCACATAAGCTGCTCTCACATGGAGACAAATGCTGCTTGACACACAATATTTTCGCCAAAGTAGTGGATAACAAAAGCCCTTCATATGGGTAATAAGATTATGAAGCTTCATTTTTTCCATGTTTCATAACTGATTTAGATTTTGTTACCGGACGTTACAAATTACAGATTTCCATTTTCAAAGACACACAATGAAAAATTCTCACTCAGTAACATGTCCAAACCTCATAGAAATGATACCTATGATCATATACGATACAAAAAATAACTTTGGGTTACTTCAGATGTTCTTTATTCAATACAGGACACTTGTAAAAAATAAAAAAAAGTCAGAAAAGAACAAATTTGACTGTTTTTTTCACTTCGGCAAGCTATAAGTCTGAGACTTTTTGATGGATGACCACAAATTTACATCTTTCTGATAGACCTATGTACGACAAGATTGATTTGCAACTTCTTTCTCTAGAGCTATAAGAGTCCAAAATGACCCAAAAACACAAAATCTACTGCTTTCTGGCGAGCTGACCCATCTATACACAGAACTAAATGACCATGGTGTACATTGTGGCTGATCCACCCCAAGGGGGGGAGACTGTAACGGCATCTACTTGTGATATACAACATTGTGGTACAGATTAGTTATTCTAGCCCGTATCAAAAAGGGCCCACAGGGAAAAAGGCCAAATAGTATAGACTATGATTTCCATCTGAGAAATCAGTGATTGTTCATACCGTAATATCCTGCATCTGGAGGCTGTCTAAGACGTCCAACTGTAGAAGCTGTGGTAGCACATCATCAGTCTGTAGGTCACGTCGCAGTACAATGCCAGCTTCCCGCAACCGTTTACTATATGAGGTACCATCAACCAGCTTCTGTTGACTTCTGTTACGGCAGTCCCAGATTGGGTATGAGACTCCTCCTGTTGCCATGGTAACTGCAATATAGAATAATATAGAAACCATAAGCAAGTGTACCACATCCCAGTGGGCACAGAATGTTGCACCAACATTGACAACTGGTTGATAATGTGTTGATGGTGTTGATTAACCTGTTTCCAACACTCTGTCAATGATTATACTTCAATGCTTTCAAAACATCACTATTTCAACATCCAATCAACAGTTGACATATCAATGTTGAAATATTGTTCTCAATTCAATGTTGATTCAACATTGATTTGTCAATGTTGAATCAATAATATCAATTTCAATGTTGATTCAATGTTGATGGGTCAACGAAGAATCCCCCAACAACTATAAACATTGAATCAACGCTGATGGTTATATGTTAAATCACAGTTGATTTTGGCCCTACTGAAAACTTTAAGACCATGCCTTCCCTTATAATACCTGATACTTGAATCTAAACTGCTTTTCCTTATAATGCTAACTCCATATACTAATTTTCTCCACTTCTATATTAAATAAAACCACTCCGAGCTGAATAACCCCTCAATGCACAAGGTCCCCCCTCCTTTACATCTAGGGTCCAGTTCAGGCCCTAGTGTAACGAGCCTCTTCAATACCCGGGTTCTCCACTTCCCCTGGGTTGTTTTACCTTGCCTTTAGAATCTCATGATACATATATCTACTTTCCCCTGATTAATTGTGACCTCCCTCTTACGTATTATTATTTTTTATTTTTTTTTTTTTTTAAGAAGACCACTATTAATATCAATATATACCATGCATTGCTATAGGGTTGATAGAAGTTATGAGTTCTTTCAGGCTTGTCAAAAAGGTTGTTTTCATAACAACTATCAATTTTTTTTTTAACAGCATCAAATCTTCAAAAAGTATTTTTAGTTATTAAACTCAATCACACACACACAAGTCCTGGCCAACAATCCAGCCCGCAAATAGTACAAAGCCAGTCCAGGAACAACCCCTCAGAATAGTTTCTGGCGTGGTTCTAACCAAATTCAATTATGACACACCATATATGTTATATCATAATATCAATCAATTCACGCATATAATTTAACCTCAGCTCTCAATCTTTGCCTTAACTCATGACCTTCATTAAATATGTTTGCAATAAGACTCTCACAGTTTTCATAACAATCAAATTAATGCTATTTGTTTCAATCCAATACATGGCCAAAATATCAAGCAAAACAATACTGTTTTATATTCAGCAATAAGTATTCCTTCATCAACATCCCCCTTTCAAAAGTATTCTCCTTTGTTTATATAAATAGGTTTTATAATAATTGCTAAACCGTTTTAGCAGCTAAACCATTTTAGCACATGGTTCATATGCAAGATTATTGAATGCAACGAAATAGGATAAAAATATAAAAACAAGCATACATATAGATTATGAGAAAATAACAGCTAGGGTACATCGATACACATATATTGACCCATGCACATTTCCCCCCCACAACATAGATGTTCAAATATATATAATTAAAGAAAAACATTTATAACAGGAAGTAAGACAGCGCTCTAAACACAACTTCCTTGAATGACGCTCAAACCCCAAGAATTTAGAAAGATGAATCATAAAGACCCTCAATGATATAAGTTGACTGTTAATACCAGAGTAAGACCCGAATTCACATTAGAAAACTGGCACACCTTAAGAAAAAGTGTCACTCTCTAAGCGCTAAGCTAGCTGTCCTTACTAACGAGAAATATAAGACCCTAATACCTCAACTCCCTTTCAATGCAACAAGAGAAAAGACATTACACTCTAGATGAATTTACCAAGCACTATAACAGACAAATTGGGTTTAATTCACTCCCTAACTTCATTGTCACCAAAAACATTTCCATAAATAAAAGTCCCTAAGGTTTCGTTATAACCTTCAAAAACTTTTAAAATAAAATTGCATTAACAAACGTCCTAGAAGAGATATAATTCCCCCCCCCCCAAAGAAAAATAGAATAAAAGATTATTCGATCATAAACTTGACTAAAACTCTACCTTTCTCTCTGTTTCTTGTCATGTATTTGAAGAGATTCAGCTGCTGTATCTTGTTGCACAAGATGACAGTTGCATGTTTCGATTTTTTTTTTTTACCGTAATGATGGATACTTGCTGGGAAATTCAACAGTGACATCTTTCCTGCAAGCGTATTCCCTCGATCCAAGTTAACGCCCTTGCAGATAATGCTCCCCATAAGTCATTCTTTTGACTCATCCCTTTTATCCACAACATGTGTTCTGTAGCTAGTTCAGCTAGAACTATCAGATTCTGATTCAGCTATGAATTCTTATGTTCCAGGAAAGGTAAGAGTATTGTTTAGATATCCCAATTTTCACTTATTTTGATCTCTCCAACTCACATCTATGTTTATAGTAAGAAAGAAAGATGGAACTAAATGACTGTAGGTCACAGATAACTGAATGGCACAACTGCAAAGCAAGTATCATCAAGAAATATAAAGAAAAGATTTACAAACTACATTTCTGGTCTATCAACAAAATGCATAGTCAGCACACTGCAATTCATCAATGCACCAACAAGTCTACCAGTATGGTTTCTCTTTAACCAACCGACCACTCCTTAGTCCGGTCTCCAATCCTGACTAATAGCCTATTATCTTGGCATCTTTCATCACTGCTCTCCCCTTGTCGCAACTCTGCTTATTCCTTGTGTTATCGGATACATGTGTTTACATCCTGCCTCTCTGGTGATCTCATGCCGTTGTGCCTTGTGGCATCTGGGCTTGTCAACATCTCCATCTATCTCTCTGTCTGATGATAAGGGTGTTCCCTTCTCTAGGGCAGTCCCTAAAGCTCTCTAGGCTATATTGCCTACCAATAAATCCTTATGATCGATAGTCAACAACCTACCATACTCACCAGGTTGTCTATTTGCACTTCCTCCCTCAGAGGCCCCGAGATGTCCTCATCTTGATTGACATCTTTCTTACTCGAATCGCCTTGTGCATAACAGCGGTAGGCTGCCCTAGGCAAGCCCTTGCCTGTCTTTAGCCCGATCGGTTTTACCCGTTGCCGTCACAGTAGACCCGGATGCTTGTCAGGCCGAGCCTCCCTAGCTTGTGTCACTTTCGCTGCCTTTGCTACCGTGGCAGCGCGTTCCGGTGTCCACCTATCTGGCAACATAGGCTGCTTAAATACCCTAGCAGGCTTGTCTTCCCATCTGCTTTTTTATGCCCATCTTTGTCCATCGCTGCCACTTTGGTGTAAAGTGCATTCTCTGGACAGTAAACTATGATATACCATTTTATTATTCCATAAATTGTAACATATTTTGTATTAATCAAAGAAATATCTATGAAATTAATACATAGGTTGGTTCTAAGAGCTATAAGAGCGCTCAAACTTTACATAAGAGCGTTCATGCCCCACTGCACACCAGCCACAGTCAGTTAGACTAAGTTTATGACATCAAAAGGTCCGACCTAATGGTTCACTGCACAATATAATAAGAATAAGGGTCTCAGTGTGCGACCTCATGGTTCAATGCACAAATTAATAACTTGTAAGTGAATGCAACCGGCCGTCACGGGTGCCTGAGCACCGCTGACGCCGTCATGAGTGTCTGAGCACTCTAAGGACTGAACAATGGGTTACATAAGCACGACGCCATAACCTTCTGGTCGCTCTAGCGTCGCTCCTGAGCGACCTAGGTCAAATATCAAAAATTCTATGGAAAGCCCATAATTAGACGGTCAGAATGAGCCCAAGATCAAGGCTGAACTCCCAGTATTAAGGAAGTTACGCCATGGAGACTAAATCAACCTCCGAGTGAGCTACAGACAAACCGGCGGAAGTTACGCGCCTATCCAGCGGGCATTATAATCTTGGCACATTCAGCTCTGCGCATGCCCAAAATGGCGGTTATACAAGCATAAACGGCCGAGATATGAGGGTCTAAAGATGCAGAACCGACCGAGACAATGGGGGCCATAGCGGCGTCCATGGGGGTCCTTTGTCCCCCTGTGACACTTGAAAGGGTCCCCTCAAACAATTGTAGAGTTAGGCAGATGCTGCTGGCTCCAGTCAGTCTGGAGGTGCTTTTCCAAGATTTGCTACAAATAGCCTGTCTGCACCTCCAGGAAGACACATCACCAAGAACCGCTCTAGAGGTAACATCTCCAGTCATCTCCTGCTACCTGCTATACCACTGCACTATGGTGAAACTATGCTAGACAGGCATTGGTTTCCTACCATTAGTGGCCAGAGGCTATCTTCTTCAAGACTTCCACCAGAGGGTAAAGTTACTCATTATTACATTATTCCTCTAAGCAGCAGGTCAGGAGCTAGGTGTGGGAACCCACCTAGAAGTATGCTGGACACTGTATTATTAATACCTCACAGGTGGAGTGGGACTGAACATCGTACTTTATAAATTACTGTATGTTTACTGTATGTACTAATTACCTACATACTAACTACTGTATGATTGATATTTCTTACATGTTGCCTAAAGCTGAATAAACCAGTGACAACTGGAAATAACACTATTTCATTATGAGCCTGATGTATTTACTCCTTACACCACTAGTCATATGATATTTCTCATATGACAACTTGATCATGCCAATTACTAGTATGACAAAGTGGTGGAGAACATCCTACTAAGATCCCATCTCTCACAGGCTCATAAAAATTAAAGCTGGTAACACAACTAAGAACAATCATGCACACAGTAAATTAAAGCTGGTACCGCAACTAAGAACAATCATGCACACAGTAAATTAAAGCTGGTACCGCATACACACAGTAAGACCCACTCCACCCACCCAGTGACCTTGACCTTGACACCATACCCACCAAGGTCACCAGTGAGATCTCCCACACATCAGTGAGATCTCCCACACATCAATGAGATCTCCCACACATCAATGAGATCTCACACACATCAATGAGATCTCTCACACAACAGTAAGATCTCCCACATATCAGTGAGATCTCCCACACATCAATGAGATCTCCCACACGATCAGTGAGATCTCCCACACGTCAGTGAGGTCTCCCACACGTCAGTGAGGTCTCCCACACGTCAGTGAGGTCTCCCACACGTCAGTGAGGTCTCCCACACATCAGTGAGGTCTCCCAAACATCAGTGAGGTCTCCCCAATGACATTCTCAGTTTGATCTCCAACATGTCAGTGATACCTACAACACACCAGTGATCCCACACCTTCCACCATGGCCGACACTGAAGAAGGTCCTCAACCCAATCAGGCAGCTGAAAGGATAAGGGCCTACGAAAAGACCATCCAAGATGCAGTTACTGCCCTAGAAGCAAACAAAGCCCAACATGATGCTCATGCCCTTGCCTCAAAGGAAAGGGAGAGGATCCTCAGTCAACAATTAGATGACCATCGGAAGGCCCTAGAACAGGCACAACAACAGATATCAGATCTCATGAGGATGGTATCATCCCAGACCTCACAGCCTCCCACACCCACAACCACACCTGTCGTCACACCATCTGCCTCTGGATCCAAGGAGGATGTCATGATCTCCATGATGTCCAACATGACCAGGATCCTAGACAGACAACAACACGACGACAGGAAGATCAGGCAACAGGAGGTAACCAAACCCAAAACTTTTTCTCACCCATCACCACTCATGTCAACAGCACTATTTATTGATCACAAATTCCCAGAGTATCTGAAGGACAGGTACAAATTAACAGACAGTGACACCATGGTAACATATTTACCCAAGTACCTTGAAGGACAAGCATTGGCTTGGTTTGAAACCTTCAAGGAAAGTGCCACACCTGATAAGTTGACATGGTCCAATGTAGTACATGAACTAAAAGAGTATTTTGCTACTCAAGACAATATTATCTCCAGAACTGCACTCCGTGCACAAGAGATAGATGAACCTGTATCTGATTATGCAATGTTTCTCAGAAAAGCGTGTAATGCCCAATGCCTAAAGGACGACACCTTATTTAAAGCATTCACCCAAGGCATGAGGCCCTGGATCTCTGTAGCTCTTGAAAACAAGAAAATAGACTCTTTTAACCAAGCCCTAGACCTAGCCTTAGAGGTTGAGACCCAAGAAAGATCTAGGAAAACAAGGGATGCAGAGTCTAACCCACAGCCTACTAAGAAAAAGGTCCAGGAAATCACCACTAGTTCAGATGAAGATGTTAACCTAATGTCTAGTGCCAATGTAAGGCAACAGGAAGCTAAGGCTATATCCAAAGACCCTACCGGTAGATATAGAGGAAATAACTATGACCCCAACTACCAATCCAATAGAGGTAGAGGTAGGGGGGGCAACAGCAACAACCGGGGGGGTCACAACAGTAGGAAAGACAACAGCTCTTCCAACTCCAACAATGGTAACTCTTCATACAGTGATAGGAGAGACAGAACTCCAAGTAATGACAGGTCATATAACCAAGGATCCAACAGTAGGAGCCATAGTCCACATAGGAACTACAACAATGGATCCTACAACAACAATGGCTCCCACAACAACCAGGGTTCCAACAACTCTGGATCCTATAGTCAAGGATCCAACGGTAGAAGCCACAGTCCACATAGGACCTACAACAGTGGATCCTACAACAACAACGGTGCCTACAACAATCAGGGATCCAACAACTCCGGATCCTACAGCAACCAGGGTTCTAATAACTCTGGACAATACAGCAACTCTGGTCATTATAACCAGAGTTTCAACCCACATCAGGAGGATCACAAACCTAACACAAGAGGTTACCAGGGGAACCAACACAGTAACCCCCAAACAATACCTCAAGTGATGGATCAACTCTCCAAGCTCCTGGTCGCAAGCATCGCAACCACCCCACAGAACCAGGAAAACTAGGATGTCACAGTGCCGATGGGCCAGTGCACTGTGACACCCCAAATACAAACAATCAATCAGGATTAACAAAGATCCAACCAGAGACAATTGCTAGTGCCAATCTACCATCTAACAGACAGAGACGTCCATCAGTGATACACATCACCCCACCAGATTCATCATCAAAGGATACAGGTGAGAGTACCAAGCTTTCTATTGTACTTCTTCAAAATGGCTGTATCAATGCAAATCTATATGATGTTTCAGATGTACAATGTTTGGTTGATACAGGTGCTACTATCACCTGTGTCAGACAATCATTCCTCATGGATCTCCAAAAGAGATTCCATATCCAACTGAGGAAATCTAAAATCAACATCCACTTGGCAGATGGATCGGTGTGTCATGTTAGACATTCAGCTATGCTGAACTTTAGAATCCAAGGTGTCAGATTCCAATACCAATTTGCTGTAATACCCAACCTCACACAGCCCATTGTACTCGGCACAGATTTCTTAAGCACTACAAAATCTCAAATTGAATTTAATGTTGATCCTGAACAAATTCTCAAACCCATTAGGGCAGTGAGGGATTTTACCATCCCTCCATTCTCTGAACTTGCAGTATTGGGTAAAGTAACATCTACTCAATCACTGCAAGGGAAAACTGGAGTAGTAGATAACCTCCAAAGAAATAACAATGCCCCATATCTAGTTCAAAGGGCAGCAGTAACCCCCAGGGAAAATAACAAACATCCCCTAGTGTTACTCAACACCAGCAGGCGCCCACATAAAATCAAAAAGGGTGCCATCATAGCTCTATTTCAGGAAGTCAAGGAATCTGATTTAGAAAAACCTCAACAGGTGTCAGACACTACCCCACACACTGATCAATCCATCTCAGCCATACGGCCTGAGGATGTAACTCAATTCAGTGACACAGACTCAGACTGTGAGTCCACATATGCTGACCCTGAACCCAACTCAATCAGACTCTCTGAAATAGCTGCTATACATAGTGAGGCACATGACCTCGAGCCAGAATTGGAAGAGAATGTTCCACCAAAATCTGTGCTCACATCCAAAGATCAGCATGATAGATTAAAATCACTGCTGACCAAGTATGATGATGTATTTGTAGGAAAAGATGGAGACATTGGTGCCACACACCTGTATACACACTCAATACATGTAAAACCTGAGGCAGTACCATGTCATTTCCTACCATATAGACAAACACCAGAAAAACAGGCCGCAATAGGGGAAGAGTGTGAAAGGCTAGTACAACAGGGCATTCTGAGAGAATGTGCTGAAGGCCCCTGGGCTTCCAGATCCTTTTTAGTACAAAAATCATCGGGAGGCCATCGGCTCGTCACAGATTTTCGTTATTTGAACCAGAACACGATAAATCAAGCCTTATCTACACCCCGGGCCGATGACACTCTAGACATGATAGGGTCACTCAGACCAAGAGTATTCAGTAAGCTAGATGCCCAACAGGGATTTTTTCAAATTCCTATAAGACAGGAGGATCAGCATAAAACCGCATTCATAGCAAATGACAAAAAATATGTCTATGAAAGGATGCCGATGGGTTTAGCGACGGCACCGGCGGGATTCTGCCATCTAGTCACATTAATTCTGAACAAACTCAAGTACAAATGTGCCCTACCATACCTAGATGACATATTGGTATTATCACCATCAATCGAACAACACTTCCATGACCTGGAAGATGTGTTCAACAGCCTAAGAGTTGGTAAACTCAAACTGAAGAAATCAAAATGTGAATACTTCATAGACAGAATAGACTTCTTGGGAATGAGAGTCACACCCATGGGACTACAACCATCTCCCACAAAGGTGGAGTCAATCAAAACCTTCCCAACACCAAAATCAGTCAAAAATGTCCGATCCTTCACAGGCCTATGCCAATACTTCAAAAAGTTTATCAAAGGTTATGCCCAAATTGCTAGACCATTATATGATCTACAGACACATCTCAAAGCATTTGTCTGGACAGAAGAGGCAGATAATGCTTTCAAAACATTAAAGCATGCCCTCTGTACCAATGCTCTTCTCAGATATCCAAACTATGAGAAAGAGTTCAGTTTGGCAACTGATGCTTCCAATGTGAGTTTAGGAGCTGTACTCTCACAGAGAGATAATGAAGGAGTGCTCAGACCAGTAGCCTTTGCAGGTAGAACCCTCTCCAAACATGAGAGAAATTACAATACCACAGAGAGAGAACTACTGGGAGTAGTGTATGGAGTATTACACTTCAGACACTATCTAGAGACTAGACATTTCCAATTATACACAGACCATGCAGCCCTAATCCCACTATTAACCAATACAGGACTCACACATAGATGGGCCAGATGGGCTCTAGACATACAACAATTTTCATTCACCATCCAACACGTGAAAGGTGATGATAACACACCACCAGATGCTATGTCTAGAAGAGAATACCCAGATTCTGGACCCATGACTAACCCTCCACCCCCACCAAGGAGAGTTAGAGCAGCCAGTAGAACCAAGTTTGCAAAAGTAACAAAGAAAGTACCATTCAAAAGGGATGATCCACCCAACACCATTGAAAGGCCAGAGACACCCATTAGGGGTATCTTGAAGCAATCTACACACTATGTGTTTTGCCACTGTGAGAGAGAATACTCACAACTCTTTCCAGATAATGACTTCGAGCCTATTGAATTCTCATCACTCAATCAAATGCTGAAGGCAACTCCTAAGGAGCCACCCTTCACCCCACCTGACTCAGATGATGAAGATCCAGAAGACACAATATATGCTATTACTCAAGCAACTTCTAAATCAGTCAGATTCTTTGAACCAACGCAGGGAGAGGAAACATCAAACCATTTGTGTCCTGTGACCACACGCTCAAAGACTAGAGAAATGATTCAGGAGGGCACACCAAAACCCCCCACACAATCACAAACTATTCTAAATGAGAAAAAGGTCACAGGAAACAAACCTACCAAAACCCCACCTGCCAGGAAAAATGTCACAAAAGACACTGCATCTACTAAGTCAAAGAACTCTGAGACAAAGAAGAATGACAAAAAGCAAATTGTGCCTTTAAAGAAAAAGGTTGCCACTCCCATCAAGGCGAGAATAGGCCCTCCAAAGGAGCCTACACACCAAAACAAGAGTGACACACCCCAACAAAAGACACAAGATAGGCCAATAGTCGATGAAAAAGAAAAAGAAAGAGACAGAATAAAACAACAGGTGCTAGATATAAATCAACTACTGGATCAGATTCCCGACACATCCATCTCAGGTACAAACCTTGGCTTGGAACAAAGGAAAGACAAGGACCTATTGCCCCTCATACAGTATCTTGAGGATGGAACCTTGCCTGCACCAAAAGCACAAGGAAATAGAATCATCAACCAAGGCCAGACATACACCTTGGTAAATGGCACATTAGTCCATATATGCCCCATAAATTGGAGAAAAACCAATACTGTACCACTTCAAATTGTTATACCACAGCAATGGGTAACAAGTACACTACAGTATTTCCATGACTCACCTACTGGCGGCCATCTTGGTTCAAGTAGGATGCTGTCAGCACTCCGACCTAGGGTATATTGGAAGTCTATGCTAGCAGACACAACAAAATATGTTTCCACCTGCCACACATGCCTCACAGCAAAAAGGCAAGTACACTCACACAAAACACCAATGACAGTGAGAGAGTACATGACTTCACCAATGAAGTTCCTAAACCTAGACGCGGTGGGACCACTTCCCACAACTGCCAGGGGAAACAAACATATACAAGTCTGCATAGATTATGCTACCAGATATGCAACAGCTTGGGCTACTACTGACTTAAAAGCTGAGACAACAGCAGCAGAGTTCTACAAGAATATAATTTGTCATCATGGAACACCAGCCACTCTTCAAACAGACAATGGAACATGTTATACAGGTGCAAAGTTCACAAAGTTAACTAAACACCTCAAGATCAAACATAAATTCTCCTCACCATACAGGCCACAATCAAATGGGCTTGTAGAGAGATTCAATGCTAGCATAGGCACAGCACTCAGAGCATTCTGCTCAAAGCACCAAAACAATTGGGATTCATTTATTGAACCCATAACCTTTGCATTAAACAACACTGAATCCCAAACCACAGGATTCACCCCTTTCTTCCTACTCCATGGAAGAAACCCAGCCACCCCAATGGACTTAGGGCTGGGAATACAGGAAGACATATCCACAGTAGCAGACCATGTAGCTAACATGATAACAAATCAAGATACCTCTAGGAGGAAAGCTATAGAAAGGGTCGCCAAGCTACAAAAGGAAAGAAAGGATAGATATGATAAGAAACTTACACCACAGGAAATCAAGGTCACCGACATGGTGTACCTAAACATACCAAGAATCCTGACCAATACAGAGTGTAAGAAACTTCAACCCCTTTTTATGGGACCATATGTTGTAGTAGATAGACCTAGTTTGACAAGTGCCAAACTCAAAAACTTGGACACCAATCTATTGGTGGCCAGACCAGTGCACATAGACAGACTGAAAAAGGTTGTGGCTGTCAGAAACAATGAATTTGCACACAGGCTTATTCCACATGAGGCCAAATACTACAGCAAAATTGTAAGGAACAAAAATGATATCACCCTTACAAGAGAAACCACAGGCATAGGCCCTATCAAGCCTAGGCCTGCACACCACATACTAGGGAAGACATCTAGGTGTGGTGCAGTTTCAAGAAATTAGAAATAAGATTGAGATACCAAAAGACATAAGATTTTCAAAATGTATTACAAATTCTCTTCATCCACACATAAGACATGTGTGACTGATAATGAATTACTTATATGTATATAAAGCCAATCAAATTTGTAAATATATCAGTAGGTTATTGCCTCTGAAAAGGGTCAAAAACTGGGACCCCCCAAGTAAAGCAGACATGAAGTCTAAGAAGAGTAAGGGTAACACAATGGAGTGTCTAAAGCCTAATCCCCACATGAAAGAGCGCGCTATGCCAACACAGCAGTCTATAGAGATCAATTGACCTTATAAGCTACACTCAGACAACTGTCTAGACGGTCATGAATGGCTGTCCTGGATGACAGGAGGAGCTAATTACCAGTACACAGAGTACACAATAGACCCCCACAGTTGCAGACACTGGAGATCAAGGCCTTGACTCCAGAGAAACAATACCAGGCCCACAATGGATGTGGGTAGGGTAGGCTACATAAGAAGCACTGTGGACCATAGCCCACCATCAGTCTTCATCCAGCTGCAGTCTGGAACACAAGTCTACAGGACCCCACTTGGGAATTAGCCAGCCCACTTCTCCATGAGGAGAGACTGCACTAGGATAAAGAACACACCTACTTCACCTTCAACCTGACCTTACCATTTACTGGTCAATCTCTATAGACTCACCGGACATATTGCCAAGACAGCTCAATCTTGCAAAGGTACAGTTTGAACCACTTCATTTAAAGTGTTACACCATACACTTAGACTTTACCAGCACCAAATCATTACAAATTTGACAAGACTTTAAACAGCAAACTTGCTTTACACAAGCACCATGGGGACACTGAGAGTTTCACCCATACTGCTAACTATGCTGTTATTATATACTATTGAACCACTTACTGCAGGTTATACACCTGTGGTGAGACAAAACATAGGAGTAGTATTCAAACCTAGCCCTCAACCATTGGTCAATGGACATACAACCACAACACTGTTGTTAGCTATTCCCTACAAGATACCTCGGGCACCCGTTACCCAAGGATCCATAAGGGATAGAATACTCCAGTTGACCACTCCTACTCTACAAGATCATACCTCTGGCCAAATTATCCAACAAGCTAAGGAGCTAGACACCTTGCTGGAAATTGCAGACAAGGAGATAAACGAAACACTAGCCTCCATCAAATTGTTCTTATCCAACCCCATAAACACATTGGAAAAGGCCAAAAGAGAGGCCATACTGGGTTTTCTAGCACCCCTGTTTCGCGGTGTGCTAGGTCTAGCCACAGTAGAAGATGTAAACCAAGTAATGGGACAGCTCAAGAACATAGATGAAATACTAAGAAAATTTGCTAAACAGGATCAGGAAGCAGCTAATCTCATTGAAAAGATCACAGACAGACAAGATAAGTTTGTTAAAGCATACATCCAAGATAAGAAGGTACTGGACAGCACAATCAACACCATAGGTGACACCGTCAACCTGTGGGCCTCTAACATGTCCAGGTCACTTGACTCATATTCAAGGCACGAGAAAACTCAAAGGGAAAAAATGCAAGTATTAAATGATGCACTAATTATCATAGCAGCAAGAATGAATACAGTTCAATCACTGCAAAGGACAAATGCAGCCCTGAGGATGCTATCATCAGGGATCCTAACCCCTGATATAGTGCCACCCTCAGACCTTGCTAGATACTTAATTGACATTAATAACAAACTTAGGATTACACACCCTGGAGCACAAGTCGCAATTAATGACTTAGATTTCTATTATTCACAGAAGCTGACCTCATACACTTACTCAGCTCACCATATATATATTCATCTGGACATTATAATTCAATCTACCACCTCAACCTTCAAACTGTACCAAATGATTACATCACCCATGCCTATAGACACACAGGAGACCCCCACCAAAGGAGTCACCAAATTACAAACCACAACTGAGTTTCTAGCAGTATCTTACGATGAATCATTATTTATCGAATTGGACTCAGCAGATATGCAGGCATGTGAAGGTACTACAGTAAAGGTATGCAGAGATGTAAATGGTAGAATCTATAAACACAGGCCTACATGCCCTGTAGCCATTTTTACTAACCAGGCTCAACAGATTAAGGAACATTGCAAGTTTACAGTTTCACCACTGCAAGCACCTACCACCCATGCTATCTCCATTTCTGAAGATGAGTATCTGGTCACTACTAATGAACCCCATTACTTTATCAACTGCCATGGTAAAACGTCTGAAACTCGGAAGGCCCAGTCCTACTCAATCATAGGTGTACCCTGTGGGTGCACGATCAGCGTAGGAGAATTTTCTCTTCCAAACACAAGGTTGCCCTGTAACTCAACCTTATCATTTCATTACATTCTCAAGACAATTAATTTACCATTCATGGCAGCACTTAACAAAATTTCTGAAACCAAACCAGATGAAAGAGAGAATCTTCCAAATTTCCCAGTAGTGAACCTTTCTAGAACCTTAGAAAAACTACAGGAAAATCCAATCATGGATGATATTACTCAACTAAATTTAGAGCCCTTTGCCAAAACAGTATTAAAAGATGCCTCCAACCTTAATAAGGAAATGGAAACGCGCTACGAGGAATCATACCTACGTCGAGTTACAGAGCATCCAATCTTCCAAAGCTTAGCACTCATCCTAGGGATATCAGCTCACATTTTTATAGTATACATACTACTCAAATTATACAGACTAGGAGGGACTGTAGCCTACCTGCCTACAGCCAAAGCATTCAGACTAGTCACCGAGCTGCCCCTACACAAATTGCTCCCAGATAAGAATCCTACCAAATTAACCCCTACAGAGGAAACCCACACCCCCTTCCTCACAATTCAGGAAACCCACACCCTGATAATTGCTATATTATTCACCCTGACCATCTACTCAGCCTACAGAATAATGAAATACCTTAAGAAATTTGCACAGACACACTGTGGCAAGAAAAATGTGGCCAAGCGCACAAACCCCACAATATATTTTAAAATATATTGTGGAGACTCAAACTTCGCGCTACCCTTGAGGCCAATACCACATGAATTTGATGAGATTAAATCAGCAGCTGCCCCTACCTATAAGGATATAGTGGTTAAAACCTTCCCACTACCTAAGGCTATATTTACCTGGAATGGACCAGCAGTTATAACAACACAGAGAGGAGAATTTGCTTATCACCTCCCTCAGGTGATACACCTACCTTGGCGCACTAGGTTCAGTACTATACCAGCCCTTAAAAACAAAGGACTGTACTACTCCATGCTTCTCCAGAATGATTGTGGCACCAGCCCGGTGACCATGACAGCACTGGAAAATACAACAGATATAATTATTGACGAACACCAGGAGGAGACCGCAAGGTCAAACATGCAGACTATTGCTAATTTTCTAAACCACCAGCCCTCCCCGGTGACTGTGGAAACAGCCTAGGCTGCCCACAGCCTAGACTGCCCCCCAGTCCACCACCAGGAGATACTGAGATGACACATCTCACACATGACACACACCTCCACTGTCAATGAAATTATCAAAGTATTAGAAAAAAAAAATTATTATATACACAGCCACTTGTTGATGTATAATATGAAAATCTATGGTATTCTCACAAAATCAATGATTAATGCGCGCATATACGCGCAAAATTGCGAAATTGCAAATTACAAATTGTAAAATTGTACAAATCTAACATTAATATACATGAATGCAGGTAGATAACTAAGACAGTTTTTGTACCCACTAGCACTTGTATACTATGCCAAGGTTTACTTAAAGTAACACACTTTAGGTATCCAAGAAAATTGTTGGAAAAATGAAAAAAAAAAAAAAAAAAAAAAATTGTTGAGAAATTGTTGACATAAAACATGTTTACTTAAGATACTCACCAAATAAATCTCTTTCAGGGACACATACTCAAAAGGCTAGGGGAATAGTCAATTAAGCAGCGGCCCACTGCCGAAATTGCCAATTAATACACCCATATAGCAAAATCAATGAGTAACTCAGAGACAAACAAGCCTATTGTACATGAAGTACTTTGTTTTTCCGGCCCTCGGAAAAATTTGTCTCAAATCCCATAAATTGAATAGTGTAATCTAGATTGTACGTTTGTACCCAAGTTGCACACTAAAATTGTATGTTGCACACCAGATTGTACGCTCGTACCCAATTTGCACACTAAAATTGTATGTTTGCACACTAGATTGTAAGTTGTATCCAATTTACATTTGAATTATATGTTGCACATTATACTGTATGTCTGTACCCAATTCATACACTGAAGTCAGATTTTTAGAAAATCAACATTTCTATGTGTATCCAAGCTGTACGCAAAATTATATTTGTACATACAGAAACTATCAATTGAACGCAAAATTATACATTGGCATACTAAAATTGCCAAATGCACGCGAAATTATATATTTGCACACTAAAATTGCCAAATATACGCGAAAATTATATATTTGCACACTTAAATTGCCAAATGTACGCAAAAATTATATATTTGCATACTGAAATTGTCAATTGAACGCAATTACACGTGAAATTGTAAATTTGCACACTGAAATTGTCATTTATGTTCAATTTGCACGCTAAATTGAATATTAAATGCCAAAATTGCACACTATTTGCCAAATTGTATGTTGTACATAAAAATGGAAAATTGTACCCAAAATTGATGTTACATAAGCAAATAAGCTCTGGTATAGTAAGATATAGAAACTCGGAAATGTACTTATACCCAGGAGAAAATTGTTTATACTGACAAAGCTCTACCACAAAAATTGCATTTGAAGCACTCCCCATTACTTCAAATCCTCTTACAAAACAGTATATAACTCCAAAAAAATAAGGTAAAAATTGTATAAATTGTACATTCCCTCGGCGAAATGGCGGAGTTTCGCATTCTTTCGGGGGAGAGGGAGTATTCTATGATATACCATTTTATTATTCCATAAATTGTAACATATTTTGTATTAATCAAAGAAATATCTATGAAATTAATACATAGGTTGGTTCTAAGAGCTATAAGAGCGCTCAAACTTTACATAAGAGCGTTCATGCCCCACTGCACACCAGCCACAGTCAGTTAGACTAAGTTTATGACATCAAAAGGTCCGACCTAATGGTTCACTGCACAATATAATAAGAATAAGGGTCTCAGTGTGCGACCTCATGGTTCAATGCACAAATTAATAACTTGTAAGTGAATGCAACCGGCCGTCACGGGTGCCTGAGCACCGCTGACGCCGTCATGAGTGTCTGAGCACTCTAAGGACTGAACAATGGGTTACATAAGCACGACGCCATAACCTTCCGGTCGCTCTAGCGTCGCTCCTGAGCGACCTAGGTCAAATATCAAAAATTCTATGGAAAGCCCATAATTAGACGGTCAGAATGAGCCCAAGATCAAGGCTGAACTCCCAGTATTAAGGAAGTTACGCCATGGAGACTAAATCGACCTCCGAGTGAGCTACAGACAAACCGGCGGGAGTTACGCGCCTATCCAGCGGGCATTATAATCTTGGCACATTCAGCTCTGCGCATGCCCAAAATGGCGGTTATACAAGCATAAACGGCCGAGATATGAGGGTCTAAAGATGCAGAACCGACCGAGACAATGGGGGCCATAGCGGCGTCCATGGGGGTCCTTTGTCCCCCTGTGACACTTGAAAGGGTCCCCTCAAACAATTGTAGAGTTAGGCAGATGCTGCTGGCTCCAGTCAGTCTGGAGGTGCTTTTCCAAGATTTGCTACAAATAGCCTGTCTGCACCTCCAGGAAGACACATCACCAAGAACCGCTCTAGAGGTAACATCTCCAGTCATCTCCTGCTACCTGCTATACCACTGCACTATGGTGAAACTATGCTAGACAGGCATTGGTTTCCTACCATTAGTGGCCAGAGGCTATCTTCTTCAAGACTTCCACCAGAGGGTAAAGTTACTCATTATTACATTATTCCTCTAAGCAGCAGGTCAGGAGCTAGGTGTGGGAACCCACCTAGAAGTATGCTGGACACTGTATTATTAATACCTCACAGGTGGAGTGGGACTGAACATTGTACTTTATAAATTACTGTATGTTTACTGTATGTACTAATTACCTACATACTAACTACTGTATGATTGATATTTCTTACATGTTGCCTAAAGCTGAATAAACCAGTGACAACTGGAAATAACACTATTTCATTATGAGCCTGATGTATTTACTCCTTACACCACTAGTCATATGATATTTCTCATATGACAACTTGATCATGCCAATTACTAGTATGACAAAACACTCTATTGAAACCTTTGCTGGTTCCACTGGTGCTTATGTCAGTTTTGTTTTGCCATTTTTGGCTCTCGTGACGTCACAATTTTCTCTATGTTTCCCATGCCTTTCCCATTCACTGCGTTGCCGTCTTTATTCACTTTGCACTTTCTGTCTCTCCCCCAGATGCTTTCTATTTTTCCTATCCATAGACCAAGTCTGTATCTGACCTTCTCCAATTAACTGTGGCGGACACGGCGTATTGGTAGGTTACAGTGCTCTACCAAATACTGGTAACACTACCTTAGTTTAAGTTGTTGTAATCTCCCATCTTGGGAGGTAATGCCAAATAAGACAATCTAAGATACAACACTGAGCTATAAAATGGTCTCAATATACTAGGTAAACTCCAAATTATATGCCCCTTTTTCTCAGTTATAGGGTACCATTTATTTGGGCAAAAATGCCTCACTACATATATAGCGCTGAGTCACAGACTGCGAGACAGAGATTATGCAATCATTGAATGTGACAATCCCATGACTACATGGTAATCTGTAGACAAATCCATGAGTACATGAGCGTCTGACTATGAACGAAAGAACTATATTTCTCTCATATGTTCCACAACCATGAGTACACGATGTGGTAAAATTAACTATAGTATATATTTAATTTAAATTTAGAAATCGATTTTACCAGTTGGCCAAGAATGACTTTACTGTGGGTGCTTTCCCATTGTTCTAACAATTAACATACCTATACTGAAATATATTCTTAGGTTTATCTTGATTTACTGTAGTCTGGCTGGAGCCTTTTGGTCTAAAAAGGATCACCAGTCACTACAGTTACTTCTGATATTTCTTCAAGACACATCTAGCCAAAATCCAGGCAAACTAAGGCAAGAAATCACTCCAGGCATAGATCTGAAAAATTTGGCATAATGCCAGTGAAGTTCCAAATCACGGTTATTTGCACTATTGGCACTTATTTACCCGTTGGTGGCCCAGGATTACTGAAACTACATTCATAAAAATTACTCACTGCCTGTTTGCAACACTTCCAACCCATGTCTCACATTTTGACCAAAATTAAATAAATAATCCTTCTAAAAGACCGATTTTGTCTATCAAATATAAATTTACTAGTAAATAGCATTTATTGAATTGCCATTTGTGGACATGAAGCTGAAACGGAAAAATCAATACACATTCAACTACAACCTATCTGGTTTTAAATACCATTAAAGCATGTAGCATAGTGTAATTACCACACAAATGTATTCATGAGTTCATGGCCTCAGATTTTCATGTTAAGACAAATTCTTAACTTCCTAAAAATCTCACAAATCTTCTGACTACTTTGTAGAATCAGGAATTGCCTCCTCTTTGCCCCTCTCTCATATTTTATTAGCTGGTATCTACCAGCATGAACCTTTCTTCTAAGTTTATCTCCTCATGTCCCTCATCAGCTGGTATCCACCAGCGTGAACCTGTCTTCTAGGTCCATCTCCTCGTGTCCTTTATCAGCTGGTATCCACCAGCAGCAACCTGTCTTCTAGGTTCATCTCCTCGTGTCCCTCTCTCATGTTTGCATCCTAGTGAATCTGGATTTCCCCAGCTTCAATCCACTGTGTTTACATCGTAGAAATGTTTCAACTTCTCTCAGTAAACAATGTGGTTATGTATTGCTGTATGTTCTGGTGATATTGGTGGCTAGTTCCAATCCTAGGTGTTGTGTAGACCAATCTGCTACCTCCCTGTAAATATAGGCCTTGGTGCCCTGTCTGTATTCATATCTGATACAAAGTAAACTGCCCTTTCCACAAGGCTTTTGGTCGTTTACCTTTCTAATTGACAATTTATTATACTACTGCCTGTGATGAGGGATGGATATGGGAAGGGTAAATATAGGCCCACACCTATATACCTGTGTGAAGTGCTGTATGCCCATATGTAAGCTGGAATTCAGGATCTCAATCCGACCATCCCCCTATCTCATTCAATAGAGGTTCTCGTGAGATTTTCCCTTTCTCTATATGTCTGAGATAAGGTGCTGGGGATTTTATGTATAGGATATGTGTTAGTAAAGGTTTGAGGTAAGGTTATAGAGTGTGAGTTGATTTGTGTGTAAAGTATAGGGTATCTTTGTACATGTAGGCAATAACAGTCAATTTTTTAACTCACCGGATATTGGTTTCCGCCAGCAAGAATTTGCTGTCAGTCCGGTGGAAATTGTCGGATTGCCAGACCAACTGACTGAAATCTTGGGATCTTGGCTACATTTAGGCTTTTACAGCTTGCAAATCAGACTGTTATTAAAGATTTTCGCAGCCTAAAACAAAGGACATTATTATCAATTTTGTTAAACCTTATAGAATCAAATGACTAAAACACTGAGTTAATACCTGCCTTATACGCATGTGTATGGGTGAGGATGTGGTGTCCACGCTGACAAATACCAGGTACGGGAGCAAGTGAGTGTGGGTAGTGGCTGGTGTATTGTTGTGCTATATGGGGTTGTAGTGTGTTGTGAGGAAGGCTGTTCTGTATATGGAAAATGTTTATATGCTATCTATGCTGGTTTTACAACTATAACTGTTGCATTTATGCTGCCATACCATCCCTCTCATGGACCTTAATTCCCTCTTCTTATATAGCATTCTTTGGCTGGGTTTCTCCCTGCCAATCCATCAACTCATATGGTTTTCATACAAAGTATACTCCCTTCTCTTTCTCTATGTATATAGATGTCAAAAGATGTAAACTAGACATCCCTGGCATGATTCAGACATTATCTGCATGATTTAGACACCTCTGACATGGTTTAGACATCATCAATGTGATTTAGATTGCAGTGATGTATGTATGCCTTGAGTATGTGCTATTTATGGATGAATATGAGGAGGACCTTAAAGTAAATCTTCCAAAGCTTGGCGAGGCTCCATGCTGTCAGATACTGATAGTACTAGCAGTTAGTTAGCCTGCCGTTAGAGAAACAGGCTCCCTGGAGTTCTCCCAGTGTATGTGGGTGTAGGGGTTGGAGTTTTCTATAGGGCTTTACCATGTCACGCAGCATGCAAAAATAGTTGCCGGTCTGGTGTTAAAAATATACATGTCAATCACCATGCAAACAGCAATATTATGGTGATAGATATAGGTGTCTATACCTAGTATCTGTTCATGTTCTATATGATTTCAAATAGTCTCCTTCTGTCCCTTATGATTCTCTCCCTATATATATATCAGAATCAATGAGTCCCCTTCATAAATTTCACGTTTCTATTAATTCTATGGTGTGCACTGAGGCCATGGTAAGGTTTGTATGTTGTATAGGTTATTTGGTAGATACTGGAGTAAGTGAGTGGGATATAGTATAGTGACTCAGTCCTCCCGTGTGTGAGGGTGTATGGGGCTCGGGTGGTGGTGGATGTAGGGGGTGTACATAGAGGGGTAGTGGTTATGTATGTGGGACTCACTAAAGGAGGGTCTATATATGGTGATACGGCTAGGCCCATCCACATGCATGCACTGGAAGTTACAATCTGTTCTATACCACACATGCACAGTGATCCATGATAGGCCTGCCTCAGATATGTGTCCCGGGTACTAACAGCCCTCCCTCCTGTAAATGGGGTTAGGTGTATAGGTAGTGTCTGTGTGGTATATTTTGCTCACTTTTTCAAGCTGTCTCAAAAGAAAATCTTTGCTATATAATTATTCCCTTTGTACCAGATATGTGTGTCCAGTTTTAGGAACATACAGTTGTTGTTTCCTATATTATTTTGATTCACAACAGTAATCTAGGACCACATACTTGACAGCAAATACACAAATCTGCAAAGTTTTCATCCTTGATCCCTCTCTTGTGTGTCCCATTTCTCTGTATATCCTTTTCTTTTTTGCCCCTTTTTATCAGTATCATGGGCTGGAAAGAGGACAGTCTGCCCTGTTCCTTTGGCACTCTCCAAACTCACCTAGCCACGGTTTTCTGCCACAGTCAAAAACATGCATACACAAATCACTCTCTGTCCTCAATGTTTGTGGGTTTTTTTTGTTTTTTTTTATATATTAGCCAGTATAATTTAGGTATTAGAGGTACAAATACCCCATTTATAGCTTTAATACAAACATTTTCTGATATTCAGGTCTATACATGCATACCTAGCCTAAGGCAGAGAGTGTGATGTGTTACTTTGGCCCCGTGTGCATGTGATGTGAGGTGGTGGCATTAGTGAACAAGTAATCAATGGATAATTCATGACGAGTGTGTGTTAGTGAAGGATAATTACACGAGGGCGTAGCCCGAGTGTAATTAGCCTTTGCTAACATACACGAGTCATGAATTATCCATTGACTACTTATTTTATTCCACGAAACCAATAAATAATCAATAGAAGATCAATAAATTCAAGTTGAAAACAAAAATTTGTTTCCTTCCCCGGGACTCGAAGCCAGCCATTGTGTGTACATACACCTCGGCGCCCGGCAGTGGACAGTGACAGCCCCCGTCTCGGCTTGGCTTGTTTGAATGCGTCTAGCGGTTAAGTTTGTGTATAATACACCTCGTCGCCCGGCAGTGGACAGCTAAAGCTTTGAATGCGTCTCGTGGTTATGTTTGTGTATAATACACCTCGTTGCCTGGCAGCGGACAGCGACAGCGCACACGGCAAAAAAAAACGCGCCCTGACCGGGACTCGACCCGCGTACCTCTAACCGCTGAGCGCAATGTGCTAACCACTAGACCACTGCGTCTCCTCCTTCAGCGGCCGTCTCGGCTTGGATTGATTTGAACACGTCCCGTGGTTATGTATACACGATTGGTACACACACCTCGGCGCCCGGCTAGGCTTGCTTTGGTTTGGTTTAGTTCGAGCCAGCCACTTCTCTTCAGTCTCTGTGGCGCAGTGCATAGGGAGTTGGATTTGGGATGTGAGACTGCTGGTTCGATCCCTACCCTGGCAATGAAAATTATTGTAGGTTTTAACATGTAACATATGACATGGAAGGACATGAGAGGCGTGCGGGTTATCCATGGATCGTGGAATAAGCCTATGTATGGCTGTGGAGTATAGGATCCCTCCAGGGTCTGTCATGGTACAGTCCTAGGTGTATGGTATATAGTGGTGGGTTGCGGTAATGATGGTGCAATCCAAAATCTGAATTCATGCATGAATGGTTCCTTTTAATCACTCACGTTTTTTTCTTATTTTCAATATATAAAAACGAATCTATCTTCTTCTTTACTCTATCTACCAAAACGTAATTTCTATTCAAACCTGGTACTTATAGATTAGTAGAAATGGTCTATATATTGACCATTACTAGGTACCAATTGAATGTCATGTTGAACATCTCTTCTTACTCAAATGACCTCCCACACATGGACACCTTGATGACGTTTTTTCTGACTTTCTCATTATCCAACTGTCAGACTCCCAACACAACAGAGCCACATGATTGTTAAAGAATGCACCCTTTGAACACTGGAAACAATTGGCTGGTATCACTCTGTATGCGTGTGACTTCCCCTACTATGGCCTAGGCCTTATACAGCCAGACCCACATGTAGGTACCGACCAGCATTGGAAACATCATTGCTAGGCTGCTTAGTAGCAGATGAGGCCCCGCCAAATGGCAGTTGTCACCCATGTCGTGGGGGAGAGGAGCACCTCCCTGTGTACACATACACAGGTATTGGTGTTATAAACTAGTTCTTTCTGAGGTGTAAATGTATTTCAAAAGCCCCCATGCAGTTACATGCATATCAAATGATATTATCATTATCACACAAGTAGCAGCTCTATACAATATAGACTTACTGGAATAGTCCCAGGTGTCATACACACAATAGCACACAGAGCAGAATACAGATTGGTGGCATAATAGGACTGACAAATGCAATAGGAACTCTGAATAGTTATACCTATATAAGAGTGACAGAGTGCATGACTACTGAGTACAATAAGGGTATAACATAGTGAGCCTACCAGTATGTAGCTATATGTAAGGTCCGGACCATATATTAGTGAGTCAGTAGGTCAGTGAAGAGAAAGCCCCACACAAGGACTAAACAAAGCTCCTCTCTGCAAGCTATTGTGTACTAGTGGGTCGGTTGGGTGTGTTTGAGTCGTTAAATTCTGTGGACATCCGCTTCTACAGGCCCACTGGCATCTCCCTGGCAGCATCAGTTAATCTCCCTCCTCTCTCTCTCTCTCTCTCTCTCTCTCTCTCTCTCTCTCTGGCCCTACTGGTTGGGTGAGAAGGAGAGAAGCAGGGGGCAGGCCCCTCACTGAGTGTGGCCCCCAAGGGGTAAAAAACGACATGGCGACATTGGCCATTTTTTGGTGACATTTCGACTTTGTACCCTTTTAAAAGTGACATGTGACATGTCCAATCCATTAAAAAAGTGACATTTGATCTGAGGCCTTAAATTCTGAGATTATAAGACATTTTTTTCCCCCTAAAAAAGTGACATGTGACCTGAAGCCTTGCATTTTGGTGACATTGTGACCTCAGGGGGGGTCCCCTTGGGGGCCCCCTGAGTCACTCCTCCCGTGTGTTATAGTATATTGTGGAAGTGAGTGTGGTAGGGTGGAGGAGAGATCCACCCCTCCTATGGCGGGTTGTATGTGGATTGCTGTGGTGTGGTAGTACAGGATCTTAGATCCCTACTACATGTACACTCAATACTGTGCACTGTCTGGTAGGTACCAGGGGTTTGTTACTCAAACCCTGATTATGCACGCAAAATGAATTTAGGAACTCTGTGGGGGCCTTGCATGGTGCTCCCAGGTAAACATAATCCTACACACTGAATGTAAAAAAAGATGAGATTACAGATAAGATCAAGAATTGAGTGGGATCATGAATGGGACCAAGAATCTGGGTACTCATGGTCTGATCAGCCCTGTAAGATTACCTAAGAGCACCAATCTTGCTCTCATCAGCCCTGTAAGATCACCTAAGAGCACCAATCTTACTCTTATCAGCCCTGTAAGATCACCTAAGAGCACCAATCTTACTCTCATCAGCCCTGTAAGATCACCTAAGAGCACCAATCTTGCTCTCACCAGCCCTGTAAGATCACCTAAGAGCACCAATCTTGCTCTCACCAGCCCCGTAAGATCACCTAAGAGCACCAATCTTGCTCTCACCAGCCCTGCACGACCACCTAAGAGCACCAATCTTGTTCTCATCAGTCCAGTAAGATCACCAAAGAGTATCACTGGAAGATCACCTGACAGTAGAACAGATCCCCTAAGATCACAGAACAGATGGTGCAGGTACCTAAATATTTTAGGTACTTCTGAGTAACAGACCTGGAGCATATCAGGCCCTTACTTATTCGGGATCTATTTTGAATGCATTCTTGAATATGTGTAAGATTATTTCAGCATCCACCTATGTGTATAATGCATGATTAACCTCTGCTTCAGTATACACGGTAGATGACGTTGTACTTCCAAAGCGGATCAATTCAGTTAAATCCAATAAGATGTACAAAATAACACCGGTTCTTACCGTCTGAGTCGTGCCGTCACACTGATACACCAGGATGTAGTACATGTAGTGTTCAACTTTACCTCTCTGAGTATACTGAATGTAGCTATGTCTCTATGTCTATATTATGTATACAGTTTAGCGTCAGTGTTGTGGTTTGTGATCTTATACTGTGCTAAGTAGACCATGGCTGGTGTGTAGGAGGTATAAAACCACTAAAATCCCTCTTGTATCCATGGATATATCTTATATACACATTTTGTTTTCTATTCACGCATTTTATGTATTCCTTTACAGCATCCCCCCCCCACCTATACAGGTAGGGCCCTAGACAGGGGGGTCCCATGTCCAATGTCGATTCTAAGAAGTGGTTGTTGTCCTTTGTCTCTCAAACCCATGTCCTTTGTCGATTTTAAGAAGTGGCTTTGTCCCTTGTCTCTCAGGCCATGTCCCTTGTCGATTTTAAGAAATGGCCTTGTCACTTGTCCCTAAAGCCCATGTCCCTTGTCGATTTTAAGAAATGGCTTTGTCCCCTTGTCGATTTTACCCGTCTGGGGCCCTACAGGTTACAGGCTCTACAGGCTGACATATGATTTGTGCAGCTAACCCTGTAAAGGACGCTAAGGCAGGAGTGCATCATACCCATTGGTCGTCATGATGCACCAATGAACTGCTGGCGAGCAGTCTCGCCAGCACTTCATTGGTGCATCATGACGATGACAAATACAGATAGTACTTCAGTGTCCTGGTATATACCCTAGCACCTGGGCACTTCTTATGCATGGACCTTCCCAAAGTCAGGGTCACCCTTATAGGTATCATTCCACTACTGATGATGACATCACTTCCGGTAATACACCAAGGTGTATGCATTTAGGACTTGGAGGGCTGTGATTGGTCTATATTAGAGTTCAAAATCACTGCAAACTTTTAAATAATGCATAGATAAAATGTTTAACCTGTTGTGATTCAGAATATATGGGGTACAAGGGACAGCTCCCTTGTCTAGGATCCCAAAATATTTATCTAAAAAAAGTTTGGAAATTATCAGTAATTGTGTGCAGAATAGGCCAAAATGGGGATGGGTTCAAACATATGCTCGTACAGAAAAACTGGGTTGGTGACGACGTCTGGGTCTGGCACCCAGAGAGGGTGAAAATGTGCCTCATCATGATTTTGAGTGATTTGAAGTGTTTGAAAGGTGAAATTCCACTTTTACGGGTGCATGAGTTACATTAAATTATAGTGCAGAATGTTTTGGTGGTCCGATACCTATAGGATGGGTATACGTATGTTTGCACTACATCTTAAGGTGCTAGAAATAGTCCCCGGGTGGTTAGTGCAATATTTTGCATTTTATTGGAGGGGGGTACAATGGTAATTCAGGTGTTGAATCCGCCTAAGAATTCCCGTTTTAAATCGCAGAACTTAGCAGTGAATAGGGGAATTTTCTTACTGGTTGATACTTAAAGACGAACGCTACCCGGTACACAGAAGCCACCTGGTGGCAGGAATCAGTACTCATCATTTATACTATTTTGATGAGTTTTATCATCCCAACCAGACCACTATACCTGTACATAATTTTTTTTTCAGTTCATTTCTGATCACTATAGATACATTAAAGATATTAATATGCCATTTGAATTCCGATAGGACCCTTTAGTTAAGGGAAAATCAATATTATTTATAAATTCACAACTTTTTCATTTCAACCGTGACCCCCCATTTGTCTTCTTTTTAAATGTTTGTAAAGATGTCGCTTATATATTCAGAGAGTCTCATAGATGAATCAATAGTAGATCATACACTCTGATGCAAAATATGAAAAAAACATTTTCCCCGTTCATTTCTATAGTTAAGACATTTTCATTTATGTGCTCATAAAATGAAAATAAGCACCGTGACATAGGGATTTCTTTGCATTTTCCTATTCTCTATATATCAAACTAATACTATCCAGAGTTATTTGAGATTATCAATAGAAGATCTACCATTGGTCAGCCTGTAGCGTTTGTCTTTAAGAGAATACTAGAAAAAAATCTCAATTAAGTTCAAACCACATCAATCGCCACCTTAAAACACCCATAAACACGTCTCAGTGCTCCTGATCCCCCTCGTAACATATTATACAGCATAGATTTACGAATATCATTTCAGTAGCATTAGAGTTTAAGACAGAATAAGAATATTTTCTATTGTTTAATAGGGCCACCCCTGACATCAGTACATGTATAGACTTAACATGGGACCTCCGTATCTCACACCATGAGATAACCCTTGCCTGTATCTCATGGCCTGTAGAAGCAACCCTAATGGTCCTAAAATAGATTATCACCTCTTCATTTCATCTTAGATGATTTTTTAACATTTCTGAAATAAATAAATACAAAGCCTCGTAAGGTAACCTCAGTCAGACCCAACACATGTTAACCTTTGTCTATATATTCCAGGTGGAGGAATGGCATGTACCATACCAAACCTAATAATACATATATTCAGTCAGAATAAGGGTCTGAATAAATGTGTCAGCCCAAAGGAAAACCAGTCTTATAGACATGTCACCTAAAAGGAGAAAATGCTGCAAAAAAGTATGCCTAAGTTTGAGATTTCACCTTTAGCCTCCAATACCTTATAGACCATTACTCTTAGAGACATGGGAATGGGTGTAAATTGAATCTAACTGTACGGGCCATATGCACAATCTGGTGAAGGGGTAGGGGAGGGTCAGGGTTGGATTAGAGAGTTTGAATTACAAGCACCTACAATCCTGATATAGTTAACTGCAGGACTACCAAACAGATTTATGAAGCACAGTGGGAACAGAACCTACCATTCATATTTTGGATCATACACCAGCAAATATTGACCTGATTTCCAAATTAAACAACTTTAGTATGGACTAAGATGACAAAATCGAGACCCAGAATGATGGTTTCCCATTGGACTGTCACAAATGTTGATGTTATGCATTTACCGATTGATCTCCAGGCGGTGCATAATCAGGATCCTACACACGATTCCAGCTTTGATTTATTTCAACATTCCAGAACTGGAACCTTAGTCTGGGCTAGCCCGGAAATCCCAGTGGGTCCAATCTGGGGCCCATACGGAAGTGATGACTTGGATGTTATTAGAAAATGCCAGATTGAACCGACCAATGAGAAGGCAGAACTTGAGGTCGTCTATATGCTGGAGAACACTGGGCAAAAAAAGTATTATGTTTTAAGTTGGATACGTCAGGTTTCTATATCCTGTAGAAAGCCCATAAAAGTTTCTATCCTATACGTAGAAATCCCTACTACAGTTTCTCTCCTATACTTAGACACACTTTATGCCTGAAAAGGTGCCTAATCCCTGATTCCTTGCTAAATTACTGGAGGTTCGTGTGATGCCACCTGGAGTCAGAAACTGTAGTTACAGATCCTCCAACCAGGTGGCAGCAGAGGCACATCAAGTAACGCAGAGGAAAAGAGCTGCTGTCCACATTGAGGGTGGTCATTATCTATCAATATAGATGGTGGGTTCGAGGGGGATACAATTTTCAAACCCCTCGTGAGGGGGGGGGGGCAGTAAAAGATTTAGACCCGTCTTGAGGGGCCGTAAAAATTTTGGCCTCATTTTAGCAGAAATGCCTGTGCACTACCATAGATCTAAGAGGGGTGTGAAAATTCTAAAGCACCTCCGGCACAGGGGGGCGTTGATAAATAATGACCACTCCCTAATAAGTGCACATTCCCTCCTTTTGCTCACATTTTAGACTAGAAATGACCTAAAATTTTCCAATTTTGCAGCTAAATTAACTACTAGGCATATATTTCAGAAACGTTTTAAGCACACAGTTTTTAAGCTGATTATGTCAAATACAGTATATCTTTCTATCAAGTTTGGGGTGCGCCTCATTATTACAAGAGGCACAAGTTACACACAAAGCATCGTGGTTGGCTGATTGTTGATTTGTTGTGAGTAGATCTATAAAAACGTCTTTCTAAGTAGCATTTATCATAATCACCATAGTGACGTGTCAAGCTTTTAACCCCTGCTTAAAACTGCTATGCCCTTTATTCCCATCTTGATCAACAAAAACTCAATTCATGAAACAAACATTTCATGTATCCGTGGCCCATTCCCTTACTATTTGGTACAGCATATTATGACGGGAAAGTTGATTTGGTTGTGAAAACAAAAAAAAAATACATGTGAAAAGGTTACAATTAAAAATTCACCCCAGGTCAGCTGGTATTGTATCTTTAATTACCACTGAAGCAGGAATACTAGTCTGGAGGCCATTTCTTAACACACTACGACTGATGTCCTTAAAATTGTAGTGAGAACGTAATAATTTGGCCATAACAGTACCATGCACTAGTACTCCCTAATGTCTGCACCAGTACGACTGCCCTACTAAACCTCATGTAATTACTGCATAGCTGCTTATCGTAGTGAGCAGTCATAGGGCAGTTCCTGCGATAGCCTGGCTTATTCTTGGCATTTTTAAATCGTAGTGGCTGTGAGCAGTCGTAGTACATTGAGAAATGGCCTACAGGCCAAAGTCCCTAAGCTAAATGTCAATACCTTGTACCACTGGCACTTAGTCAAGGCCGGCCAATATCATGTTATGTGGGCCTTAGAGGTTGAATACTATGGTTACTTGCCCCTCTCCTCTAGTACACTCTTTTTATATTATTTTGTTCCTCTCAAATCTTTGTGCTAGTCTACATGAGGGTATCAGCATTGCAATGGGGCGTTTGAACAATACAGTACAATACATTGCAAAGGGAAGATGACCAGTTTAACTCCAGCTATTCACACCAGGGGGCACCTCTGCTGCGTTCGAGCAGTGATTTATAGCAGCCATTTTGACACCCTTTAAGCTCTAATGATACATGCACAGTGTTCGTCATGATGCATGAATGCAGCCCTGACGAGTAACTCACCAGGGCTGCATTCATGCATCATGCTGACCCTACGAGGTTGATACACTCCCAGAGCATCAGCATGATGCACCAATGAAGTGTTTCAATGATTGGTATTGTTGCATCGTGACTACAATTCCGGACTACAAATGGGCACTCTTAATTGATTCAACGGCCCTTAAAGGGGAGCTGGCACCGCAAATTAACAACATGGGTACCAATTCAAACAGCGATCATAAAATCCCGGGAATCAGCGGAAAAATCGCGATGCCCTGATTGGTCAAGGGGTGGTCACGTGACTTTTTAATGCGGGCATGCATTACCATGCCAGGGCCCCTTTAAAGGGCCCCTGCACTCTAAGCGGATAAAGGTCAGCAGTTTGCGCTTTGGCCAGGTGTTAAGTGGGATTAACTTTAATCCTATAATAAGGGTCACCTGGAGATAGTGCTTGAAATACGGCCTGTGCCTTTTGGTAGGTACGATGCATGAATGCATGAATGCAATGAATATTGATGCATCCCTGGAAACACTGACGTCTCATACTGTCACTAAGGGTTGATACACTAATGAAGTGCCATCATGATGCACCAATGCACTACTGGTGAGTTACTCACTAGCACTGTATTAGTGCATCATGCCGGCAAAGGTACATGGACCTGGAGGCATCGTGCGGCTCATAAAGTGTTAAATAAATACAACAATTTGGGCACCATTTATAGTGGATTTGTACCTGATGTGTAGGGCCTACTTGACCTGTTAGGTGACAAGTAGAATCCCCTCCCATAGCCTCTAATAGGCGGCTTAATGATGGCGGAGAAACTCCATCTTTTATATCTCACTCCCATTTTGAAGTGGAAGTTTAATGACATTTTTGCAGGCCCGCTCGACCCACTACATTTGGTTGGGGACTATGATACCATGTTTTCCATGTATTTATTGCCTGTAATTCTAAGACGAGGTTCTAGTTAAGAAAGGAATATCTATAATTTATAGCTGTATGGATCTAAACCACACTACATCCCAAAGGTACATCCAATAGCAGGTGGGGAATTTGGTTCCAGTCAAATCCACCAGAGGGCGCCACTTGTTTTAGCTTCCGCCACTTGCAAGTGGCAGATGGGGATAGGGGGTGATCTTCGAGTGGCGACCTTAGATTAGGGTATGTTTTTTGAGACTTTCCCCTGAAAAAAAAGTCCCACATTTTCAGCCTTTGTCCTCTTGAAAAGAATATCAAATGGAAGGTCTTGTTCGAAAAGCTAGTCCCCCCTGATGAGGCATATCAGACATCATTTTATAATAAGCTCAGTGACCCCTGCCTCACGTTTCAGTCAAGGACGAATGCAGCCATGGGGATTAATTCTACTGGCTCTAGTAGCACAATAGGCAGTTAATCCTTTAATCCTGTACTTCACGTGTCAGCTTAAATCCTAAATACAGTCAACTACCCCCCCCCCCAGTAGGCTGCCTTCTGTTTGCCCCTAGCCTAAAGGAGTTGCATGTCTTAAGGAACCACGGGGGGGAGAGTACAAAAAAAGAAAACTTCTCTGGAGTGGATTATAACTCGATTTAGCTAACTTCAAATTCACCACCGAAAGTCCCAAACCTACCCTAGCTTTTCCTCAAAGCCTTGATACCTGAAACACATGGAATTGTTAGCAAATTCAATTTTAATTTTATTCACAAACAACCCCGTTCGGGACAAAGACCACTAACTCCCAAGCTCGACTCCCTCCCTTCCAGACCCCCCTCCCTCCTCCACCTTCACAGCCTCAGAGCTCTTGGCAGGGAACGTAAGATCTGTCTGAGACCTCTTGACTAGTCTAAGACCTCTTAACTAGTCTAAGACCTCTTGACTAGGCTGAGTCATTTTGAGGAGGGATTAAGACGAGGAGAGTTAAACCTGTTTAATTGAGGTGTAGTGGATATATACAGCTGAAGTGTCCTTTATTGGATTTATTATGTACATAAGGACTCCACATTTAGAAAGTTGACATCTGGTATTTAACAGTTTTGTTTCTCTGTCAGGAGGCCAGATATTCAAACCCTCTAGAGGCAGCTGATGCAGGAGTGCATCATGCCCATTAGTCCTTAGGGAGAGGCCATTATTCATAAACATGGGGGTAGGTTTAAGGGGAGCATAAAGACTTTTGACCCTAATGAGGGGGGGCGTAAAAAACTTTTGAGCCATCTGGAGGGCCGGCGTAAAAAATTTAGCCTCATTTTAGAAATAAACCAAGCACGGGAGCGCCAGGGGGGGCATGCTGTTAATTAATGGACACTCAATTATTTGGATACAATTTTGTCCATAATTATAATGGCCCGAAAGCTGATGAAGTTGTCATGCATAAACTTTGGCCAAAATGATGGGAAATAGAATGTAGCCATACATAGCACCACAGTCCACCCCTGGATGTTGTTACCCTATACCCCACCTACCACCTACCCACCCAGGGTCGGCTACCGCTGGTCACTCACTATTGGTCATTTACCTGTCCCCCCAGGCCCCCAACAACATAGCATTTAACTCCTTTGAAGTACAGTCAAACCTCGCGTATAAGCCACACTAGCTGAAAAGCTGCTAGCTATAAAGCTACACATTTATTTCAGTAAAATTAAAACAGTGCAACGCTTTATATATATATATATATATATATATATATATATATATATATATATATATATATCTGTGTGTGTGTGTGTGGCCAACCAGGATCCTACAAGGTTGATGTACTCCTGGAATCAACATGAATCAACACTTTATATTTATAAGCATCATGCAGACCTTCTCAGAGTGTATCAAGGCCGTAGGGTTAGCATGATGCATCAATGCAGCCCTGGCGAGTTACTCACCAGGACTGCATAAATGCATCATGACGCCCAATGGGCATCAATATAGCAGCATCCAAACCTTGAGGAGTGGACGCCCCCTGGGATATAAGGGTGAATAGAAAGGGCACTGTGGACGTATACAGAGGCCCTTCTCCCTTACCTAAAGCCCTCAGGGCCCCTATAAGGCCCTGTTGACCTCTGACCTGACCTGTGGTGACCTCAGGTTGTGTTACCATGGTTACAGACTGGACACTGAGCTGGAATCTACCTGTAATATATACCACCACTAGGTATGGGTCCTGGTGGTATTAATTTCTCTTGTATTTGAAGTACTAAGTCTATATAAAGCTAATATTCAGGTTCATATTACGTTTAAAGTATTTGCTATCCAAAGGTATAGATTTTTAGACTATACCTTCATATAGACTATCAGGAAGGGCCAACCAAAGTAAGCTGTACAAAGAGTCCAACTGCTGATCTAGCCCCCAACTACATGAGCCACCTAGGAAATTTGTTTGGTACTAGCAATGGCTCTGTCCCATATAGTGAGAACCTTCCACCACTAGGTATTGGTCCTGGTAGTGATGGAAAAGGGACAAGCAAAGTCGGAAAATAAAGCTCAGTTTTCTCGCAAACACCTTAATATAAATGTCAAGATGATCTCTGAACAGTCTTCACCTCCTAGTTTCTTCACTCAGGGTCTGGCCCAATCATGAAGAAACTGTCGGTGAAGTCTGATCATCATTCACCTTTACCATTATAGACCTATCGCTCTCTAGTCCTAACACACCTGCAGTAGCCCAGCTGGATTAGGTATTACCTATCTCTAGGTTACCTGAGTTATATGTAGCACAGGGTACAAGTGGGGTTGTACCTCAGGGTACCAGTGTAACCAGATACGGTCACCCAGTTCAACACCTTATATAGAATGATTTGGGTGATAAATGGGGGAGTATTCAGGTATGAAATGGTATTTGGGCAGTGTGTACTTTACATTGGTAAACCATATGTAAATGCATGCTCCCTTCATATAGATACTAAATGAACGAGAAAAATATTGACAATTATTTCAAGACAGATACTCCATATTGGGCTTAGGTTAGACTGGCTCCATTGATTTTATTATGAGATAATTGAAAGAAAATGGGAAAATGAAAATTGAAAACATTTCTAGTGAATCTATTTCTAGTGAATCAATCCTGAGCCCAGCAGCCAGAGGAGGAGAGGCATGGGGGGTATAGTGGGGTTGGGAGGAGAGCTCAGAACTGGATTTGGAACTGCATTACCCATGGCCCTTATACATGATTTTGAGATCTTGTTCTATTGAGATATATCTTATGACCCCTCTACACCTGATGCGTATTTGTGATCAGTACATTCTCAAATCCCAGCCGCTGGAAACCCTGCAGATCTTTAAACTCGTCAGATTGAGGACCTATAGTCGTTAGAAGAGGTACAGACAGGGGGCAGCACCTTACAGGGAGTGAAATCCCTCAGTCTACCTCTCCCCAGTATGAGTCTATGGCATCCTGTTGACAATATGTAACAAACTCACAAGGTGGCAGGTATGTGCCACTCATGATTAATTATCAGGCCTTCAGTTTTCAACTGAAGGTCTTCACCACTGAGGACATTAGGTGCTCAAGTTGACGATACCTAAATCTACAGCTTTGGGTAGTCAGATTGAGGACCCAAGGTAGTCATCACCAAAGTTGTCACTCTAACGACATTATGTAATCAGTTTGACTACCATGGCTCAGTGTGTTGACCTAAACCCATCAGGTTGACTACCCTGGAGGGTGTTGCTCCTATTGTAAAAAGAGCTGTGAGTATGTGCCCTCTTTTCTAAACAAGTCGTGCACTGCTTCACCAAAGTACTTGCACTCACCACATTAGTCTGAAAAGTCACCTGCCTTCTTTAAAATAGAGAGAGCTGCACTACCAGGTACCTACTCATGTCACATGCTCTATAGTTTATTATACTGACTGACTTCTCCCAACTAGGTACCTACTCAAATCCCCCTTTTTCAGCACCGTACTTGAATGACCACTTGTGAGCAACAAAAGGGACAAGTTATAGCTACATGAAAAGAAAGGACTGTAAACGAGGACATTTTTAGCCAGCTCTTCCTTTTACTATAGGAGCAACACCCTCTAGTTAACCACTGCTTGAAACACCTTGAAAGAAATGTAAAGATGAACTCTGGTAAGTTTTCCCTTCTGTTTCTCCATTCAGGGGGTTGGCTCGCTCCACATGAGGCCGGCTCAAACCCTCTCAAGGAGAAACTGTGAGTGGAAACTCATCGTTGTTCAGTTTTACCATCATATGGTACCTGTTATATCATGGATTACTGTACAGTATCCATCTAACTGACCCTTACTACCTGAGTAGTACCTGAGTACCACCTCCCACATGGTTACCTAACTAAAGGGATCAACACCGCATTATGTGGCGGATAACAGCGGATACATACAGGATACGCATAGATACAGCCAGGCGTTCTTTAACCATTTAAAGGCTCCATTTGATTTTATGTGAATAACTTCTACCCGTAGAGATAGCATTGCGGAGCCGATCGCCACACCCCCAGTGGCGTAATGTGTCTCGATCCACCACAGTGGCCGATCCAGTACTGCAGCCTCGTTCCGGGCGCATTTAAACATTCAAAATGGTGGACTGCCGCTCGTACGGGGAACTACGGTACCGGATTTTGATGATTTTTCCTTATTTAAACCCTCTAAAAACATAAAATAAATAGAGAACTAAACTCCCCTGGTGTACTCGGTGGTCGATCCACCCCTCGGGAATCGTCCCCCTTGTGGTGGATCGACCACCTCGTACACCAGGGTCGTTTAGTTCTCTCTATTTATCTTCCTTTTATTTACCACTCTATGGCTGCATTAATCAATGCATGATGCAGTGTATGCGGTATGGGCTTCATTCATGTAACATTGATTGGACAGGAGGAATGTGCATTAATGCTTTATGAAGTGATAAAATGGCTAGATAGCATGGATGATACAGGTAGGTACATGGAAGGTGTCACCCCCTCACAACTAGATACTAAGCGGATATAAGGGGAGATAAGGACACCTTTATTAGCTGACACTGCTATCAGGATCACATGTAAAACCCAGACTGTGAGATGGGTGAGCTGATATCAAGGGGTATTGTGCTGTAACAGCTCATGATGGTCAAAGTAATGTGGGAATGTTTTACTGATTAACACAATTGTCATGTGTCGGTATACTTTGCATGTTTAGAATGAGCCTTAAGCAGCCATTCCACTGTTATTGGTCGGCAAAATTTTTGGTAATCCGACCAAACGTTTCTATACTTTTTTTCATCTATCCATAAATTCTTTTTTTACTGCTGCGGCCAGTGAGGCGGCTCATGAGAATACAGTATCTACCAGGTAACAGTTGACTGGTAATAATGATTAATTTAACACTAAAAACTAGATGCATCCATTATTGTAAGTAGAGATAAGATTAGACCACAAAGTGACCACTTCTCTCCACATCAGTGTGGGGATGTTCACACCAGAACTATCCACTGATAACTCTTTAAGGGCAGCTGATGCATTCATGCATCATGCCCATTGGTCATCATGATGCATGAATGCAGCCCTGGTGAGTAACTCGCCAGGCTTGCATCATGACGAGCCTGTAGGTTTGATATACTTCCGGAAGATTGGCATGATGCTTAAATGTCGTGGTAGTGGACAGTCTCACCAGCACTTCATCGGTGCATCATGCCGACCTGTGGGCATGATGAACTAACAGCCTTGAAAGGGTTAGATCTCACAAAGTGTACATTCGGTCCCCTTTCACTTGTACCCGTTGTGCTGGTCTCAGATCTTAGTGATAAACACAAAGGCATCTGACACCTGCCGGAGATAAGCCAAACCCTCAACAACCATCCCATAATAGGCCGTTAGTTCATTATATTCATCCTACTGGTTGCTGGTGTTTAAGGTCAAGAGAGTACTGTGGCTATTGTGTGTTACATTCCCTAATGCTTTAATGCATCATGTCTGGAATTACAAAACTGCTTGCCAGCACTTTATATGTGTGCATCGTGCTGACCCTAAGTGAATATATCAACTATGTAGGGTCGGCATGATGCTGGAAATTAAACGCTGTAACTCGCTCAGGCTGCATTCAAGTATCACATCAACCAAGTGGTATGATGGGGTCATACATGACCCTTACCATGTTGTGGCAGGAGTCCGGGTAGGAATAGATACCATCAGGACCCTTACCTTGTTGTGGCAGGAGTCCGGGTAGGACTAGGTACCACCAAGACCCTTACCTTGTTATGGCTCTAGACCTCTAAAATCGACATTGCGACATGGGCATTTTTGAGCTTAGTGACATGGGACATTGACATTTTCTAAAAATCGACATGGGGACATTACCTTTCCTTAAAATCGACACAGTGACATGGACATTTCTTAAAATCGACACAGTGGCATGATCATTTCTTAAAATCGACATGGGAAATTGGGGACCCCCCATCAAGGGCCCCCTTGTTGTGGCAGGAGTCAGGGTAGGACTAGGTGCCACCAGGACCCTTACCTTGTTGTGGCAGGAGTCTGGGTAGGACTAGGTACCATCAGGACCCTTACCTTGTTGTGGCAGGAGTCTGGGTAGGACTAGGTACCATCAGGACCCTTACCTTGTTGTGGCAGGAGTCTGGGTAGGACTTGGTACCATCAGGACCCTTACCTTGTTGTGGCAGGAGTCCGGGTAGGACTAGGTACCATCAAGACCCTTACCTTGCTGTGGCAGGAGTCTGGGTAGGACTAGGTACCATCAGGACCCTTACCTTGTTGTGGCAGCCGTCTGAGTAGGACTAGTTACGACCAGGACCCTTACCTAGTTGTGGCAGGAGTAGGGTAAGACAAGGTACCATCAGGACCCTTACCTTGTTGTGGCTGGAGTCTGGGTAGGACTAGATACCATCAGGACCCTTACCTTGTTGTGGCAGGAGTCTGATCCCAGTCTGGGTAGGCTGGGATAATGCTAGCTCTTGTATCCTTTTAGCCAATTTGGCGACTGGGCTCACATTTTGATAAGCCAAATTTAAAAATGATTAGTCAAACATTTCTTTTGCATAATATAATAAATCAATCAACTCTTAGATAAAAAAAAAGATATAGAGCATTCTTTCCCTGTCAATATACCAAGGAAATGAGACAAAGAAATAGGCCATCATTTTCAAGTAAACCTCTGAATTTGGACGGTCTGTGCAACGTTACTAAAACTGCATGATCAGAGAAGTATCGTAGCCATAAACATAAGTATGCAAACACCATCCCTTAAATCAAAACTTTGATCAGATCTATATTTTGAAAAATTACATTTGCCTTGGGGAGGTATCTCTCTCTGGAAAATTCTGAATTATCTAGAAGCCAAATGGTGCATTCTGGTGCATTTTGTTGATGGTTGATACCCTCCAAAATGTATGATATCACATTGGAACTATAGATCTCTAAAAAGATGGGAACCCCAAAAAAGGATTATGAGAAGTTTGCATACATGCATGGTTAGCCAATTTGGCGAATTTTGAGGGTCTGGTATTAGCCAAATTGAGTTAAGATTCGCCGTTGGCAATTTGGCGAGTGGCTAGCATTATCCCTACTAGGACTATGTACCATCAGGACCTTTACCTTGTTATGGCAGGAGTCTGGGTCGGACAAGATAGCATCAGGACCCTTACCTTGTTGTGGCAGGAGTCAGGGTAGGACTAGGTACCATCAGGACCCTTATTTAGTTGCGGTATGAGTCTGGGTAGGACTAGGTATCATTAAGACCATTACCTTGTTGTGGCAGGAGTCTGGGTAGGACTAGATACCATCAGGACCCTTACCTAGTTGTGGCAGGAGTCTGGGCAGAACTAGGCACCATCAAGTTTTTTACCTAGTTATTTCTCTGCCCCTGTAGTGCCCAATGTTCCCAGCAGGTGGCAGTGTAGCTGGAGGCTATAGTTTCAGTTTCAGGTGCCCTTTATCTGGGTGATGGTCACTTTGTTGGTAAATTAGAGGTTTTCAAACATGCCCTCACTCCTTGTCTCCATCCGTCACTCCCCCAATGTAGGGTCAGCGGAGGGCAGGGAGGGGTTCATTCCAAAAGGTCTTATAAATTATGTCAAATTCCTTGCCATGAAAAAAGGAAAGAATCCCAGGGATGTTCTATATTCATAGCTTTTTTTATAACAGTGGGTTTGTGGATTTCGGTGCTGATGCATTAAAAGACATTTGCGACTCCCCCAGGTAAACTTATTTTGCCCTTCCTCATTAGAGGGATTGATGTAAGATTTTGCCCCCCCCCCCTCAAACCCACCCTGTTATTCACTCTGTGATAAGGATGGAGCTCACTGAGTCCACATTCCCTAAATCTAATATAGGTCAGTAGTCACAATGAAGGGATATACTTTCTTGGAATTCACAGGATAAATTGTGAATATTATGTGACAGGGAACTGGGCATTTCCTAAAACTGAAGGTGACATTGATCAACTCACACCCGCCTACCCGCCAAATTGAGGGTTCCTAGGTTGGGTGGAGTAGGAAATAGACTTAAATAAATCAAAGAAAGACATGAGATTATCACACAGGAAAGCTTACTTTTTCCTAAGTCTCAGATATCAGAAAATGACAGTATTACAAAGTCAAAGGTGCCATTGTTAGTGAGGCCCTTTTTGCCCCTGGATATACTTTATGGGAGTTATAATGCCCTCAGCCCTGAGGGCAATGACTATATAAAGGTTTACTCCTCTGTCATTACTGTGTTGAAGGAAGGGCCAAGGAGGGGCCCTCAGGGAAGGAAAGTTTACCTTTAGGAACCCCCTAGTCTGCTACCCAACAGCCAATATGAAAACTCGCCGGACATCGGCTTTTGCTTGTAAAATTGCTGCAAACCATCAGACCAAATGTCTGGCTGTAATCTTGGGACATTGAGCTACATTTTGGTTTTGACTGCTTGCAAATCAGAGCTAAAACAAAAGGCATTATTGTTACTTAAGGTTGGAAGAGTTAACTGTTTGAAATAGCGAATTCATTATTATTCTTCATTATTTTTTTCCTGACAATGATAATTTTGAGGTATTCGGTCTGCAGGACAATAACATCTGCAGGACCGAATGGCCGTAAGCGGAAAAGCTTTTCGTATATATATATATATATATATATATATGGGTCAGATTTTTGATTTCTACCCAATTGGCATTTTCATGGTTTTACCAGTTTCTATCAGGCCTGGTATAAATCAGCTTAGTCCCAACTTGGCTTTCTTTATGTCATTTGACAGAGGACATGTATACCTTTCAGAAAAGTATAACTTTTTGCACCTGGCATGATTATTTCCTGAGATATGGACTCTCAAAGTTGAAAAACACCCTTTTAAACCACTTTTTTGGTCATTTTTCTAACTTTGGATGCATGCAGGGAGTCCAAAAGTAATGCTATGATCACTATTTAAATTTTATTTTTTCGTTCTGGGTGTTAGTTGAGAAAATAATTCTGGTTGATGGTCAGGTAGGTGGGTTTTGTCAATCCCTGATGCCTTTTAATGGAATAGATCAACGATGTAACGATGGTCACTATTATATTACCTCCTCAATGACCATGGAACCACTGGGAATATATTTCACCTTATACCGCCTTCCTGTAGGGTATGTTTGACTTGTATGGTGTGCCAAAAATTTTGGCTCCACTGCAAATAGTTTTCCCTCCACAGTCATTAATGTACTTTTCACAAATATAAATGTGACCATCGTTACATGTAAATTTCCCCCTCCCATGTCCATAGTTTGGCAAAAATAATTCATTCCGTCTTGGAAACTCAAATGTAGGGCTAAAATGAACAATATTGACCAGGTGTTACGTCGGTAGTTACATCCTTTCCCCCCTATCAGAGGCTACCTAGCCGATCGGTAACGATGGTCACTTTTATTTGCCTAATAGAGGCGGGAAAGTGTTCCACGCTGTACGTTATCCGGCCGGAAGTAGAGCGGAGTGCGACGCATGCGCATCACGCAGAGGGACTTTGTTGACATTTTGATGACGATTTTGACCATCTACCTCTACAAAACATATGCCAAAATCGAGTTCAAGGTAAGAATTGAAGAAAATCGATGAAATGTTATCATATATGAAGGTCCATGGAACGTTCTGGTGTAAAAATAGTGTATCGAAAACAGTTATTTACGTTAAAAGTGACCGTCGTACGTCGCTTGGCATTGTGTTTTGCCGGCTCCCGCCATTACTATTCGAGTGAGAGGTCAGAAACTAGGTCCATAGCCGACATCACATACTACGGTAACGATGGTCACATTTATTCCTCGGTTCTCTGTACACCCTGTATCCGTTGTCAGATGATTGTAATGCATTTACCAACACATTAATAGGGGAGGGTAGAGATGAATACATGTCATGGTTAAGTTAATTGGGGTATTTTCATTTTTGTCACACTCTACCAACTGCTCATATAAAAAAATACTTGTAATTTTTTGGAAAATTTCTCTTCTGACCCCTCCAAACGTGGGAAATATATTCTACTCCCACTCCTTTTAACCTCTAAAACCTGCCTGTACCTTCTCCTGAACAATTCAGAGCAATGGAAGTAGTAGAATAGTAGTTTAATACATACTAAATCCATTTCTACTGATACCCATATAAATGTGACCATCGTTACCGACGATTAATTATTTTTATTGATTCTTCTTCTATACTTACCCATATCATATCTGTTGTGAATCTACTCCATTTATATGTTATATACCAATGCTAAGTACAATTTTGAGTGGTCTTGGTACAGTCTGCACCCTCCTGGGGCCAGCAATAGCCAGAATTTATAAATGTGACCATCGTTACAAAACCAGTTTTCCTGTCAAAATACACAGTAAGCCTTGGTGCAACCTCTCCATATTTGGACACAAGATGGCCCTATGGTACTGACATCCCATGGAATAGTCATTTATTTAATACCAGATACTTCATTTCCAACTTGGTAATAGGGTGGAGTTAATTCAACATTTTCACTTATAACATGTACATGGTTTAGTGTTATATCAAAAATAAAAGTGACCGTCGTTACAAAAGTTTGTGTGACCATCGTTACATGTCGAAAAACAATATTATATCAATTTCATGTGTTGATTCATTTCTATTTCATTTGCAGTATGGGGAGAAAGAAGCTGCCAGATGGGCAGGCTTTGACACCCGCGCAGCGCAAAGCAGCAAGCCGAGCCAAGAAACGTGCTCAGCTGGGAGATACCGCCTTCAAGGCTGAACGCGCGGCAGAGAGCCAGACTCAGCGAGACCGCCTCAGGGCATCTGGAGACCATGACAAGATGGACACTATAAGGGAGCAAACCAGGGTTCGGGTTGCAAACCTAAGGGAGAGGGACAAGACCGGTGAGCCAGCACCCCAGGCCCCTCCACCTCCCGCAGCACCTCCCGTACCTCGCACACCTCGCACTCCTGCCACACCTGCAGCTGGCAATGCTGCCGCTGCACGTAGGACTACACCTAGAGCTGGCAATGCTGCTGCTACACCTAGGACTACACCTACAGGACGTACTGGCCGCTCGGCTTTACCAGTACTCCTGTTCTCCAACAAGAATAAACGCCGCTCCCGGAGGAGGACCTCTGACTTGGGTCATCAACCGAATGCAGAGGAGACAGATGTGCCAACTCAACAGCCTATTCAACCTCATGACCAACAAACTGACCGGGAGGCCGATGTGGTAACCCAGCAGGAGGAACCTCAGCTACCTCATGACCAAGAGGCACATGCCTCTGACTCTGACAGTGACGGGGAGAAGGGAAGGCAAGCTGATCTGAGACGTCGTCTGGCGATTGCTGATATTTCAAATGTAAGCATGTTATTATAAAGTAATCTCTTCATAGTACTTTAACTTTATAATTCATTCCAGTTAATTATACAATGTGCTTACAAAATGTTTGAAACCTAGAACTATACATTGCACAATCTGACATAATTTTCCTCAATAAATGTATTCAACTGATGAATAGAAATTATATTGTGCATTCCTTTTTGCAGCCCAAGAAACAAAAGAGGGCAGGTTCTTCATCTTCCTCCAGTCACAGTGGCTCTACACACCCACCCAAAAAGTGCAGGAAGCAGCTCGCAACATCGTCGGGGACAAGCCCACAAGATCCGATGGTTCTGTCTTCCGACAGTGCCGATGACAAGGAGGAAGGTAAAGGGTCCGGGAGAAGCGCCGCCGACCCGATGCTGCTGTCATCGGACAGCGGGGAGGAGCGGGCCCCCAAGCGTCCTCGCAGAGAAGCAGGTGCTAAGGCCAAACCCAGTACCAGGCAGTCGCCGCGCATCAAAGGCGATGATCCCATTACCCCGCAGATGGCCAAGGACCTTCGGTGAGTATTTAGAACATATTCCCCCCTTTAACATTATTTGAATGACCCATAGCATTTGTTAAATAACAAACACATACATTGTATATAAACTTGTTTGATTGATGTTTAATTATTCTTACTTTTGAATGATGATTTACAGTGATGTGGCTCTTCGTTCCGCCCGCAACGTGCTCAGCAAAAAATGAGTGTGACAAATGTAATTGTATAGTAGTGGTAAAATAGTTCCTAGTTGGGTTGCTGCTTAATTGCTTCTTTCCTTGGTTGTCTGGTTACTTTAGTTACTAGGTGCTTACTTTAATGTTTACTTTAAAGTTTCTGGTTATGGTTACTTGAATTCTCCTTTTTGAATTTGATCTAACTCTGAAATTTACATTCTGGTGAATCAAATTTGCAGTTTTACTACAAATGTTACATTGGTTCTAATCCCTATCAACCTCTCCTTTACAGTCCCGAAGGTGGTCCACACACCCCGAGGAAGAACCGGCTGCGTTACAAGAACCGGTTACTCAACGCCAAGTTAGCAACCCTCAAACAGCAGGTAGCTGACTTAAGTGTTGGAGTGCCAGACGAACCTGCTGAACCTCCTGAAGCGCCTGAGGGTGCACCTGAACATCCACCAGCAGTACTTCCAGCTGATGAAGTAACAGTGAAGGCCTACAAACTGTTGACGGAGGGATTCAAAAGCCTTCCACTCCGTGCACGGGTTAAGGCCTTCAAACAGCTGGGTAAGGTGGATGATCTCAAGCAGCAACGCTTGGCATCTAAATTAGCAGAAGACCTTGCTATCACCCGCAAGTCTCTAACATCACCACCTCCCAATCCACGCAAAAACTCTGCCTATGATACTGAACGTCGGCAGCGAGTGTTGGAGTTCCTCCTCGACCCTGAGAACTCAACAAAGCTTGCCGGCAAAAAACAGACCCGGACAATAAAAGGAGTGAAGCACCAAACCGTCGTCCTCAATGAGTTCCTGTACGTGCTTCGTGAGCGGTACAATGAGATGAACCCGACGCACACCTGCTCTTTGGCCTTCTTCAATTGTGTGCGTCGTGCTAACAGGTACATTGTACCTGTATCGTTCACTAGCACCTCGGAATGCCTTTGCCAAAAACATCAAAACTTTGCGCTGAGGCTCCGTGCGGTCGGTATCAAACAACTGCCTGATACCGTCGTACGTGCGAGTACCGCGGATGAGTTCAAACTGAAGTTGAACACCACGGTTGTACAGGAAGATGTTGTATGTGAGACGTGGAAGCTAATCGATGTTCCGATCGGGCCCCCAAAGGATAAGAAGTTCACGAAGAAACTCCGCCTTGTTCCCGAAACCAAAACAAAGAAAAAGTTCATCGCGGACATGGTGGAGGAGTTTTCGACGATCCTCGATCATTCTGAGAGGGCCCGAACGCAGCATCGAGTAGTGCGGGAGCTACGTGCGACTATGTCATTCGAAGAGTGTTCCATCCAAATGGATTTCGCCGAAAATTGGATGGTCACTTACCCCGAGAGCCCGCAGAGTACTTACTATGCTAAGGAGCCTGTGACACTGCATCCAGTGGTGATCCACTACAGGGAGCAGGACACAGGTGAAACTAAGCACCGCTCGCTGGCATTGGTGACGGATGACAGAAAGCACGATGCAGGTGCCATCCTTGCCTTCCTTCAGGCCATAGTTCGGTTCATTGAGAGGAACCTACCTGGGAGGGTTGGGATGCTGCACTATGTTTCGGACTCTCCGAGCTCCCAATATCGAAACATATCGATATTCTCGATCTTGTGTCGACATGAGGAGCTGCTCAAGAAGTACAGGGCAACCTGGACATACTTCGAGAGTGGCCACGGGAAGGGTCCGTGTGACGGAATTGGTGCCGCTGCCAAGCGAAACGCCGACTGGGCTGTGCAGCGTCAATACAAGATCAAGGACGCAGCAGACTTTGCTCGCATCGGGAACAACCCGAACAACCTCGTCAACAGGGACCAGCCCAACAAGGTGTACTATGAGTGCATTCCCCTGGAAGACGTCGCCCTTGCCCGTAAGACCGTTAATCAAGTAAAGGCTGATGATAGCTTGTACGGTACACTGGGGGTGCACGCTGCAGTTCCAGTTCAGAAAGGGCGTTCCTTGGCTGTCCGTGAAACATCCTGCTTCAAGGAGTGTTGCTGGAAGGACTGTGAATCGCAGCGTGGGTGTTCGGGTTGGAAGGTGCATGAGCTAAAGTTCCCCAAGAAGAAGCCTGCTGCCGACGCTGCACGAGCAACTCGCTCACAGAATCCCCCCGTTGTAGCGCAGGCGGAGCAAACGGAGCACGCTGCACGGGACGAACCAACGGAGCCGACTGCTGCCGACAACCCCGTAGTAGCGCAGGAGGAGCTACCGGAGCGCGCTGCACGGGATGAAGCACCTGTAAGTCCTGGTGTAGCGCAGGAGGAGCTACCGGAGCGCGCTGCACAGGCTGCCGACCTCCCTGTACCAGGTCCTAATGTCGCACCACTTGACCCCCCACAGCCTTTGATCCGAAAGCTGTCCCGCTATGCCAATGGATCTTATGTGGCATGTGTGTACGACAATGAAGTGTTCATGGGACAGGTGCTGCAAAGGGAGGAAAAGCAGTACGAGGTGCGCTTTCTCAACCGCAAACAGGACTCAAATGAATTTGTTTGGCCGAGGATAAAGGACGAGCTGTGGATGCGGGACTGGGAGATCCTGGGTAAAATTAACCCTCCCAAGGCATTGGGCACAACTAAGCGGAAGCAGAACTCGGTCCGGATACCACAAAAAACCCTAGATGCCATAGAAGAGGCCTTCAACAGATATAAATAGCTTTAACGGTAACGATGGTCACTTTTATTTTATGTATAGTTGATACAGTATAACAGACTCTGATGTGTATGTCAGGGATATTTTATATTTAATTTACATGCTAGACATCGTTGGGCATTGAATAGAGGTGTATAGAGTGTGGTAATTATATTTTGTCCTGGTCCAACGTCCTTCCGAACTTGCAAAAAGTGGTAAAAAAACTAGCATTTCCGCGTTTCAACGCATGGTGCTCAACCTTTCAGGGTTCAAATTATGTAAATATGTGGTTAAATCAGTTTTCCAACCTGTTTACTATAAATGTGGTGGGTGTAAAGGTGTTATGGCGAGGGAAAATGGTTATATCCATGCTATTACTATGTCATATACATCGTGTAACGATGGTCACATTTATGCACTGAAAGGTATACTTTGGGTAGTGTCTAGTAGAAGGCCTACCATGGAATATATAGTGATTGCATGGTATCTGTTGATGTTTATGCTGTTCATAGACTACTTTGGGCATTGAATAGAGGTATATAGAGTGTGGTAATTATATTTTGTCCTGGTCCAACGTCCGTCCGAACTTGCAAAAAGTGGTGAAAAATCCAGCATTTCCGCGTTTCAACGCATGGTGCTCACCCTTTCGGGGTTCAAAGTATGTAAATATCTGGTTAAATCAGTTTCCCAACCTGTTTACTACAAATGTTGTGAGTGTAAAGGTCTTATGACAAGGGAAAATGGTTATATCCATGCTATTACTATGTCATATACATCGTGTAACGATGGTCACATTTATGCACTGAAAGGTATACTTTGGGTAGTGTCTAGTAGAAGGCCTACCATGGAATATATAGTGATCGCATGGTATCTGTTGATGTTTATGCTGTTCATAGACTACTTTGGGCATTGAATAGAGGTATATAGAGTGTGGTAATTATATTTTGTCCTGGTCCAACGTCCGTCCGAACTTGCAAAAAGTGGTGAACAATCCAGCATTTCCGCGTTTCAACGCATGGTGCTCACCCTTTCGGGGTTCAAAGTATGTAAATATCTGGTTAAATCAGTTTCCCAACCTGTTTACTACAAATGTTGTGAGTGTAAAGGTCTTATGACAAGGGAAAATGGTTATATCCATGCTATTACTATGTCATATACATCGTGTAACGATGGTCACATTTATGCACTGAAAGGTATACTTTGGGTAGTGTCTAGTAGAAGGCCTACCATGGAAAATAGAGTGATCGCATGGTATCTGTTGATGTTTATGCTGTTCATAGACTACTTTGGGCATTGAATAGAGGTATATAGAGTGTGGTAATTATATTTTGTCCTGGTCCAACATCCTTCCGAACTTGCAAAAAGTGGTAAAAAAACTAGCATTTCCGCGTTTCAACGCATGGTGCTCAACCTTTCAGGGTTCAAATTATGTAAATATGTGGTTAAATCAGTTTATAACCTGTTTACTATAAATGTGGTGGGTGTAAAGGTGTTATGGCGAGGGAAAATGGTTATATCCATGCTATTACTATGTCATATACGACTGGATCCATTGAACGATGTCACTTTTGGGATTTTGGGGTCTTTTTGGATACAGGAGGCTGTAGAATAAAAAGTACTTAACCATATTTCTTTTTTCTGGTCTCATTTGAGAGAAAACACTTGGGGCTTCAAAAAAAACTCAAATTTGTGTATGTCGGTCCATTATTTTTTGAGATGTGGTGGCCCAAAGTTGAAAAATGGTCCAAAATGACCTTTTTTTCCAATTTCCACCTCATTCTAGGCCATATATCAACTAGTCAAGCAGTAACAGATCATCATAATATTATTTATTCCATAGTAGGGGGTCATATCTATCATTTCAATGTGGTTTGGAGCAGATGTGTTTCAAATTTTTTTCACCATAGCCTTTCTTATATGCCAAAATAGCGTTGTTTGCCCGACTGATCAAAATCTGATACCTCTATAAGGCATATTAAAAAACTTTCCTCAGCATTTCTGTATTTACACACAGAGAGGGTCTATATAGGTTGTTTTTTGGGAAAAAAAAAATTTTGTGTATTGCGTATCGTTTGCGCGCAATACACATTCAAGTATTTTTCAAGTCAACCTCCCCAACCCCCCTCTAAATTAAACTTGTGCTTGTACAGCCCATATTTATCAATTTAGGACTATTTCACCTATCATACAGTGTGTATCTATTGATGAGGTATCAATTTAAAAAAAAAATCGAGTCTCTACGTGCCTCGGTTCCCCCAAACCAGACTGATTTGACTCCTCTTCGCGGTCGTTTGCCCGACTGATCAAAATCCCAAGTTTCTCGGCGGGAAAAGAAACTCACTGGTTCCTTTCCAACCGGAACCAGCTACATCCGGGTCTTTGCCCAAGTTGTTTACTGTTGGTTCCAGCTCGCTGAGGCCAGCATTTTTTAGGTGTTTCATCGCCGATCGACGTGCGAAATTGCCAAAACCGTGAGTAATATTCATCTAAAATTGATGGAATCTTGTTTTTAAATGCCGATCGAATGTTTTGATGTGCTTTTTGTGTACCGAAAGTGTGTAAATAGTGAAGAATACGTCTCTAACGATCGGCCCGGGCGATAATGGGGACCGTGCAGCCAAGCTGGGCACCCCAGGGAGGTCGAAATGCGCTTGTTTGCGCGACTGATTTTTTCGGTAGCCCGACTGACCAAAATGATATTATGGCCTGTAGTGGCACATATATGGGCAAAGAGATGAATAACAGTGGTTAATACGATAGAATAAGGCCCTGGCTTCGATTTAGTGCAGGTTTTGTACCTTCTCCGCCATTTTGGAAGCCCCCAGCTATGCAAAATCATTTTTCCCCCCCTGCTGGCACTGTTTTAGGTACCATTTCGATCGATTTTCTCCAAAAATTCCCACTATTTACACACTTTTCTGTGGTTATGAACCATCCTCTATGTATTTCTCATTGTTTTATTGTTTTACATCGCTGCTGGGTTTGGTTATATTGGCACAGGGAGCAGTTTGAACCACTAACCATTATTTCGGTCAGTCGGGCAAACAAGAATCTAAAATCCTCTCCTATTTGGTCAATATACACAAACTTACACTTTTTTGGTGTTAATATCTTATTTAGGACTATTGTCCAACATCCTGGACAGAAAACATATAGGTTTGACAATAATTACCATGATTTTTGGAAGAATTCATTTTGATCAGTCGAGCTACAAAGCATGTTTTTTGCATATAAAAAGTACTTCCACTCCACTCAGGCCCCCCAAAATTTAACACAAGGTGCGCCTACAGTACCTCTGTCATCTAGAATGGTCATCCAGTCATTCCTGAGAAAAAAAATTTCATCGAATCTGGGGCTGGGGGGATTTTTTGATAAATTTTTACATATCGGCCATGTATTTATTCACTGGATCGTACAACGCACGGTCATACTTGCCAGGCCTTCAAGCATCATATATTCACCAATTATTCTGACTCTAGACCTACTTTTATGATTAAATTGTGCTATATTCACACTGTGTTTTGTACACCTTTTTTAATCAACTTTCTATCTTTCTTCAGACTATGGGTAGAAAGCGCAAGCCAGAGGGGGAGAAGGTCCCTCACAGTCTTGTACAGGCGGAGTACGAGCAGAGGCAGAGGGAGAAGGAGGGGGAGGAAGCATTCCTGGCTAGGCGGAATGCCGAGAAGCGGGCATCAAAGGCCAAACGGGATGCGGAGAAGACGCCCCGGGAACGCGAACGGACGCGGCGGATGTCCAAGTTCCGCGTCCAGAAGGCGCGGGAGGAGGAGAAGGCCAAGAAGGAAGGGAGGGAGCCCGCCGCCTGGACAACTATGACCAGCGGAGAGGTATATGATGATATATTAATTTAAATTATAATTTGAAATTATAATGTAAAATAACTCTTTAGTAATTGTGACTGGAGTTCTATTATAGCTTGGGTCAACATATTAGCGATACAATGCTTGTGAGTAACTCACCAGTATTTTATTACTGACAAATGATTTTGTATTTTGACCCTTTTCTTACACAGTTTGTAGACCAGGAGATGGCGCGGGAGGATGCTGGAGGGGAGGGGACCTCGGGGCAGGCTGCACCCCCGGCCAAGGTGGTGAAGCCAGCTGCTGCCACTGCCGCCACCGATGCCACTGCCACTGCCGCCACTCCTGCGACTCCCGCTGCAGCCCAGACACCGGCTCAGGGCAAGGGCAAGGGACTCGGGAAGTCAACGGCAAGGCAGACACCTGCAGGTCGGCCAGCGCCTCGACGTGGACGCGGGCGCGGCCTGCTGGTGCACAGCTCGCTGTTCACTCCCCGAGCCCCAAGCCCCCACCTTAAGCCGGTGTCTTATGACACGTACGGAGTGAGTATGAATTAAAAGTGTCATTCGGTAATTGGTATAAATCTAAGTGCAGAGATGCCACTTTTCCTGATATACCAGGATTTCCTGGTATTTATTCCTTGTTCTATCCATCAGGCAACTAGTTAATTAAAAGTGTCATTTGGTAATTGGTTATCTAAGTAGAACTATACTTAAAGCGGAAAGTTGAACACTGCATTGGTGTATCATCAATAATTGGACTGTACATATAAATGTTTTCCTTGTTCTATACATCAGGAGACTGCCGAGGACCCCCAGTCTGTGTCCTCCGACGAGGACGAGCGGACGCTGGCAGGTGATGGGTAGATATTGTAGAGTTATTGGTTTTAAACAGTAGCCCAGGTGCACTAGTTACTCTGTATGTAATGGCAAGATTATAGGACAGGTATTCTATTGTTATTTCATCTAATAGTAAACCTTTTTTACTAATAAATGAAGGCTAATAGGATGGTATTTTGTGAGATTTTGTCACTTATTGGTCCAGTCTTCGATGAAAATTTGCGAAAAAAAAGCAAAACTTAATTTTCCGAGCATGGGTAGATATTGTAGAGTTATTGGTTTTAAACAGTAGCCCAGGTGCACTAGTTACTCTGTATGTAAAGGCAAGATTATAGGACAGGTTTAAGTGCCTCCTTGAGGTGTTCTGCTATGTACTACTGCTCGTTTGCCCGACTGACCGGTATACGAAGTATTTGCATGGTCATGGTAAAATGCTTCTTGTTATTGTGTTACAAGTGTGAGGTATTCTATTGTTATTTCATCTATTAGTAAACCTTTTTTACTAATAAATGAAGGCTAATAGGATGGTATTTTGTGAGATTTTGTCACTTATTGGTCCAGTCTTCGATGAAAATTTGCGAAAAAAAAGCAAAACTTAATTTTCCGAGCATGCGCACAGACCCAAGATGGGTAGATATTGTAGAGTTATTGGTTTTAAACAGTAGCCCAGGTGCACTAGTTACTCTGTATGTAAAGGCAAGATTATAGGACAGGTTTAAGTGCCTCCTTGAGGTGTTCATCTATACATAGACATGTACTACTGGTCGTTTGCCCGACTGACCGGTATACGAGGTTTTTGCATGGTCATGGTAAAATGCTTCTTGTTATTCTGTTAGAAGTGTGAGGTATTCTATTGTTATTTCATCTAATAGTAAACCTTTTTTACTAATAAATGAAGGCTAATAGGATGGTATTTTGTGAGATTTTGTCACTTATTGGTCCAGGCTTCGATGAAAATTTGCGTAAAAAAAGCAAAACTTAATTTTCCGAGCATGCGCACAGACCCAAGATGGGTAGATATTGTAGAGTTATTGGTTTTAAACAGTAGCCCAGGTGCACTAGTTACTCTGTATGTAATGGCAAGATTATAGGACAGGTTTAAGTGCCTCCTTGAGGTGTTCTGCTATGTACTACTGCTCGTTTGCCCGACTGACCGAAATTCGCTATTCAGGGGGTCTATTTTGGCTACAGACTGCATGCAGAATGTATTTGATGAGTGGCAAATGATGTTGGTTTAAGCAAGAGTACATAGTGAGGATGTAATATAGTGATTTTCATGCATGTACAAAGAGTTTTAAGCCTGTGAGATCAAAGTTGAGAATGTGTGTTAAAATTTTCATCAAAATGAAAATCATCGAAAAATGAGAAATGTCATAACTTTGAAAGTTTATGTGCCTCAGTTCTACTTTTTGGTACACTTATACTAGACTATTAGATTAGTTTGGACATGCAATATGGTAATGATAGGAGGTTTATTGAAATAGTTACATGTATTATAAATTATTTCGATCAGTCGGGCAAACAAAATGATATGGTTTTACTGCGAGTGTGATAAAAACTGACCCCCTGGGAGTTAATGACTTGAATGAACCTTTTCATAAAGCCAAGATACAGGGCTATCAATAAAATAAAGTCTTAAAGTTTAATACTGACTTTGCCTGAATTACTCCTTGACCATGGAAAGTGACATAGTTGGGCGGATCCAGTCATACATTGTGTAACGATGGTCACATTTATGCACTGAAATGTATACTTTGGGTAGTGTCTAGTAGAAGGCCTACGATGGAAAATAGAGTGATCGCATGGTATCTATTGATGTTTATGCTGTTCATAGACTACTTTGGGCATTGAATAGAGGTATATAGAGTGTGGTAATTATATTTTGTCCTGGTCCAATGTCCGTCCGAACTTGCAAAAAGTGGTGAAAAATCCAGCATTTCCGCGTTTCAACGCATGGTGCTCAACCTTTCGGGGTTCAAAGTATGTAAATATCTGGTTTAATCAGTTTTCCAACCTGTTTACTACAAATGTTGTGAGTGTAAAGGTCTTATGACAAGGGAAAATGGTTATATCCATGCTATTACTATGTCATATACATCGTGTAACGATGGTCACATTTATGCACTGAAAGGTATACTTTGGGTAGTGTCTAGTAGAAGGCCTACCATGGAAAATAGAGTGATCGCATGGTATCTGTTGATGTTTATGCTGTTCATAGACTACTTTGGGCATTGAATAGAGGTATATAGAGTGTGGTAATTATATTTTGTCCTGGTCCAATGTCCGTCCGAACTTGCAAAAAGTGGTGAAAAATCCAGCATTTCCGCGTTTCAACATATGGTGCTCACCCTTTCGGGGTTCAAAGTATGTAAATATCTGGTTAAATCAGTTTCCCAACCTGTTTACTACAAATGTTGTGAGTGTAAAGGTCTTATGACAAGGGAAAATGGTTATATCCATGCTATTACTATGTCATATACATCGTGTAACGATGGTCACATTTATACGTGATGAATGAGTAAAGTTAGGGGGGCAACAGAGGAGATATACTGTACAATAAGTGTACAATTGCACTTGATTTACATAGTACAAACCCTAAATATAATTCAGAGTGATATTCAGGCGAATAGAAGGTATTTTAGTGTTGTTATAGAAAAGTGCACAAAGGTTGGGATGAAATCAACAAATTTTCAAAATTTCAAAAATTTGAGATCATCCATAGATTTAGAAGTTTTTGAGAGAGGATATTTCTTTTTGGCATGTACATTGGTAACTATTGTAAGTATAAGCATACCAAATTTAAGGGTGATATGAGCATTTTCAGCTGGTCTGCTATGGACATAGATTATAAATGTGACCATCGTTACACGAAAAGAGATGATTTTCATTGATGGCTTACCAAAACTGACATTTTAGGAGTACAACTTTGGAATCATGTTTTTTGGGGGCCCAAGATGTTGGTCTTCCAATATAATAAAGTGCATTTCATTGATATTAAATTTTACGTGTTTGGACTCTGTGCCCTAAAGTGGGTAGAAATCAAAAATCTGACCCATATATATATATATATATATATATAGACTGACAGTATACATCTCAACTCTTTTCCCCTGTGCTAATTTGAAACCAGTGCTTATTTGAAGACCGGCTTTTAATTGAGACGTTGGTTGCTTTAACGGGCTATTGCAGTATGTCTCTTCGTCCATATGACGAGGGGGGGGGTGTTAACCTAGGGGCACGGCCAAGATGACAGGCTGTTCCGTCAGTCTGCCTGCAGGGGGGGATAACTAATGTATGTAAATCTCCCAGGTTAAAACACCTGACTTATGTTGATTACAGACCTATGAAGATTGATAAAAAAAAAAAAAAGGGGGAGGGGAAAGGGTTTTCGTCTTTTAATGCCTGAATAATTGCTCCTGGAGGGTCTTTCCAAATAAAGACACATTGTATTTTTTTTGTCTCCTAGCAGGAGGAAAACAGTCCTGGAGACATCATGCGAACCCTGAAGAGTTCATCTATATCCAAAATCACATAGAATATATAAAGATGTCCAAAGTACCAATCATGTATAAACTATTAAACCATTTCATGCGAGCTGATGCATTATTACATTATCGCCATTGGCCGTTACTCACCATGAATGCAGCCTTGGTGAGTAACTCACCAGGGCTGCATTCATGCATCATGTCACCAGGGTTGATACTTTCCTGGAGGGTCACAAAGATGTAACAATGAAGTGCTAGCAAGTAGACTCGTCAGCATTTCATTGGTGCATCATGCCAACCAATGGGCATGATGCACTCCTGCACTAGCTGCCCTTAAATGTTTACCATATTAGCCTGTATAGGAACAGGCATTAAATAAGCACTGGTCCCAAATACGTGCCAGGGGTATAGAGATGTTGAAATCTTAATCATAGTGTAGGGGACCGTAATCCCTCTACCCGGTAGACTGACTCTCAGGAGCCGGTTGCCTGGTCTTCACTGCTCCCCTAGTGTGTGTCATACCGATCCAGGTGTAGTTGGTAGGTGGAAATATCAGGCAAGGGATCGTAGTGTAATGGTTAGCATGCTGGAATGTCATGCCAGAGATCCGGGTTCGAGTCCCGGTGATCCTAGATATTTTCACCGTCCTGTACAATAAGATACCGTAGTGGCCCGTTTTAACGCCTGGGTGCTCATTAATTTCAATACCTCTCTACCCTGGGCCCTTATTTGAGACCGGCGCTTATTTGAATACTTTTTTTAGTGCTTCAGATTGATTTCAACTACCCCTTACCCCGGCGCTTATACGAGACCCCAGTGCTTAAACAGGCCAATACGGTATACCATAATTCAAGTCTTGAATAAACAACACCGGTCTTGAATGAGGGCCAGAGTTATGGCTCGGTTGAAATCAAAGAGCGCCCCAGTGGGGTGTTTCAGAAGCCGGACATGATGATGAACATTAAATATCTGTTTCTAAAACTGTTAGATTCTAAACTTACAACTGCAACCATTATCATCTCTCGCCAGTGATATAGTTATAGACGCAGTTAGATAATGGTAATGCTTTAGAAACACATGCAGTTATAAGCCTACAATCACTATTAAAACTGCTATCATATCTCCTTATGACCGGTTGTAAACATTACCTGCTTCTGAAACACCCCACTGGTGAGACACCAGCGCTTAAACGGGCCAATACCATAATTCAAGTCTTGAATAAACAACACCGGTCTTGAATGAGGGCCAGAGTTATGGCCCGGTTGAAATCAAAGAGCTCTTATAGAGGGCAATACAGTAAGTGTTATACTGTTAATATGATGATTTATGATGTATCTCTGTATGCCCCTCTATATAGGTTGACAAATGACAACAAAGCCTGTGGCTATAATTCTATACTCTATAACCTGTGTTCCCAGTGTTGGTATTTAAGTTATGATGGAGGAGGGGGTGGACCCTGTCATATTCTGTACCATCCTGGGATGTGGTTTGCTAGTTTCTGATACTCTGGCGCTCATTAATATCAAGTAGGGTTTTCCCCCAGTGCCTGTTCAAGACTGGCGCTTATTCAAGACTTAGATTATAGTGGAGTTTCAGATTTCAATACTCCTTTACCCCTGGCGCTTATTCAAGACCAGTGCTTATTCAAATACCCGGCGCTTATACATGTCAAAACAGTACCATGGTGGCAACAATTTGAATCTACAGGAGGGTGTTGCTCCTATAGTAAAAGGAAGAGCTGGCTAAAAATGCCCTCATTTCCAGTCCTTTCTTTTCATGTAGCTATAACTTGTCCTTTTTGTTGCTCACAAGTGGTCATTCAAGTACGGTGCTAAAAAAGGGGGATTTGAGTAGGTACCTAGTTGGGAGAAGTCAGTCAGTATAATACATTATAGAGTGTGTGACATGAGTAGGTACCTGATAGTGCAGCTCTCTCTGTTTTAACCAAGGCAGCTGACTTTTAAGACTAAAGTGGTGAGTGCAAGTTGAATGGTGAAGCAGAGCGTGACTTCTTTTGAAAAGAGGGTACCTACTGACAGCCTTTTTACCATAGGAGCAACACGCTCCAGGGAACCTGGTAAAACTGATCATGTGTTGCCGTGAACCAGTGTAGTTTTTACAAGAAGCCCCAGGTGGCAGTACAGTGGTACACAAATGTACAAGTAATCTCTGTGAAAGTAATGACTGATGTCTGGCAACATTGGGATGGGGATTGTGCCATTATTTCAATGACATTTTTCTTACAGTGTGTTCAAGTTCACCGGTGCTTATAGATTTGAACACCTCACCGGCCCTCAGCCAACACTGCCATATGGCGCTTATATACAAGACTCACAAATTACAGTGCATGTTTCAATTCCAATACTACTCTAACCCCATTCAAACTGGTCCTTATTCAAAGACATGATCCTTAAAGCCAGTGCACAACAGTATACATCACAAGCCTATCGTAGTGGCCAGTTTTAGTGCAGGTTCTCAAATTAGAGCAGGTCTCGTATGAGCGCAGGTTAAAGGATGTTTTAAAGCTTAGAATTCCACACATTTTCATATTTCAAATAATTGCAGGTCTCATATAAACACAGGCCAAATTATAAGCTGAATTTAATTACCGCAGGTGCGCTAACATGGGCTAATAGGGTACATGTAATTCATTTGTTTTTCTTTCACTTTTTTCCACAAGTCACCTGTAAGTTGTGCCAACGTATGGAATCCACCTGGAGGGTGTTGCTCCTATTGTAAAAAGAGCTGTGCGTATGTGCCCTCTTTTCTAAACAAGTCGTGTTCTGCTTCGCCAAAGTACTTGCACTCACCACATCAGTCTCAGAAGTCGCCTGCCTTGTTTAGAACAGAGAGAGCTGCACTATCAGGTACCTACTCTTGTCACACACTCTATAGTATATTATACTGACTGACTTCTCCCAACTAGGTACCTACTCAAATCCCCATTTTTTAGCACCATACTTGAATGCCCACTTGTGAGCAACAAAAGGGACAAGTTATAGCTACATGAAAAGAAAGGACTGGAAACAAGGGCATTTTTAGCCAGCTCTTCCTTTTACTATAGGAGCAACACCCTCCTGATTCGATAGCTCTTGTTTGAAACATGTGTATTTCTCTGTCCTTCCCTTTTTGTTTCCCACTTCACTGTCTGCACTGCTTGTACGACCCATGTGAAAGTTGTAGAGTGAATCGCCTTAGTCTATCATTTTCTAAATGGATAGTTATGGTTTAAGTATAGGTTGGTGAAACACAGGGGGTTATTTAAATCCACCATTGCTACCCACCAAGGCAGTACTTAGTGGATGTGTGCCAAACATAATATATCTTATAACATTATGAGACACATACAACATGTGTGTGTATATATATATATATATATATATATATATATATATATATATATCGCCGAAATAACATTAGAATCCTCGTCTCAAAGCTGCCATCTATCGTTATTTTCACTCCTTGTCCATTTGTATACCACCGTACTGCCACCTGGGCTTTCTTGTAAAAACTACACTGGTTCATTGCAATACAATTACGGTGATTCACGCGTCAGTTACCATAATGTCTCAAATAGGGGCCCCGGCCCTTATTGTTTTTAATGTACCTGTACCCCTGGCCCCAATTCAAGGCGGGCTCTTATTCGAGGCCCGGCCCTTATTAATTTAGAGGCTGAAACTAAGTCTTTAGAATGAAATGTTATTTGGTCTTTCACCAAAGCAGACCTGGACATTAGGCTACACCCCCTTATACACGGGTGTAGATAGAGCACTCCCATTCCCATAGCGGTCATAGCCAACCGTCGGCCACCATGGCTTTATGATATAATTACAAAGGATATCACACCTCCCTGATACCTAAGCTCTACTATTGAAGACCAAATGCACCCCCCCCCCATACAAAGGGTGTATTTACTACATTGTATTCTAGTTAACACAAATCTAATTGTATCCAAGCCAATGTATATTCTGCTATTGTTTCTTCTAAACCAGCCCCACCAGGCCCCTATTCAAGGCCCGGCCCCTATTGATTTTACAGCCCTCCTACCCTCGGCCCCTATTCAAGGGAGGCCCCTATTCAAGGCCCGGCCCCTATTCAAGGCCCGGCCCCTATTCAAGGCCCGGCCCCTATATGAGACATTACGGTACATGAGGTCCCTGGTAAATTCAACAGTTATTTTTGTTTTAGAGTGCGGCCTTTTGAGGGTAACCGAGATTTGAAAAGATCATTTTTTGATAATTCTTTCAAGTGCTATTCAAGACAAGTATTCTACGTTCTGACCCAAAAAGACTTTGCAAGGAAAATTAATCACCCAATACAAAAAGAAATCATTAGAATGAATATATTGAAAAAAGGCTATAATGGGAGGGAAGGATAAAATCCAAAACAAGCCAAGATCCTGTCAGTATGTGGGTCCTCTATTCCCATACACCATAAACACACAATGGTATTTCACCTTCTTCACACAGAGCACGGTCAGTTAAGTACATAGCTACAATAGGAAGGGGGAGGGTTCATGAAATCTACAAAGTCGTAAATGTCACCTTCTCCTTACAGTCCAATTTTAAAATATTCATTTATACACCCGTGCCCTTCTATCACCCTGTATTCACTCCTTTAACACTTTATGGGCCGACCAATGGGTATGATGCATTAATGCATCATGACGACCAATGGGCATGATGCACTCATGCATCATGACGACCAATGGGTATGATGCATGAATGCATCAGTGGTCCTTAAAGGCTTAAGGACAGCAAAATGCCTTCATGTATTTTGCCCTTTTATCATCGCACTGTAAGACAATGCTGCCACATATAATCATGATAATGACTCATCTCCGGCAAATTTGGGGCAAAGCTTTAATTGCTATTCTTACAGGATCCCCTTATAACACACTCATGGAAATTATGCTGCTTTACTTTATCACTAATCCAAAGATTGATGGTACAGCTTACAGAATGATTCAGAAGTCATTCCTAGACTATATAAGCAAATGTCAACGACCATGATATATTTTTGCATCTTATTCCCCGAAGTGAGTCTGCCGTATTCAATGAGGCCTTATAGGCAAAAATGCAAAAATATTCCATGGGAGTTGACATTTGCATTTATGTCATGGCCCTACGGGGTTAATTTGCTTTAAAATAGAGAAACACAGCCCAGATCTGTTCAGAATCCAAGATGGCAGATGCCCATTGAATTCTGCCACATTGTATTCCATCCCCCCCTTGAATACAGCATGTCCAGTACTGTTCTATAGTAACGGTTGTATCTGCCATGACATAAATATGTATACTACATTTCTGAGGATGCAGATGAGCCCAATGGGTTGAAAAAAAATGACCCCCCCCTTAGGAATGGGTTGAAAAAAAATGACCCCCCCCCCTCAGAATAAATTGAAAGAAAATGACTCCCAACAGAGGCTACATCAGGTCCATTCATTATACAAGGTGATATTAGCAGCTTTAGAACCATTTCAGTTATGTGTCATCTTTTGAGCAGTCAAATTGTGAATACACTGCTGTTGATTGATTTACCTCTAGCTAAAATATCAATTTGAAGGCTAGCATGGATAAGACGTACCTGCGTGCACATTTTTTTAGCTGGTTTCTGTGAATTTGTGAATGATCTTTGAGCAGGTACCCATATTGTTTTTTCCCGTGCTAGCCCCCCTTTAAGGGCCGGCTAGCATGGGCTACTACTGATGCAGCTAAAATAGGTATGTCTTAGTAAAATATTCCATGTGACCTACTCCTGACCAATGGAAAAATTGTTCTGATTGAGGGACTTGGTTCTGGTTTCTTTTTCAAAAACTTTATATATGGTACAGAAATAAACTTTTGTAGCTTGTCTTTCTCTTTAGATTTCATTGTAATCTTAGTTTTTATATCAATTTGAAGGGTGTTATAGACATAATTCTTGTCAGGGTTGATTTCACCAATGGGTGAAAACAAGAGTTAAATCTGGAAAGATCTGATTGCGAGTTGTGGTGATTTTAGCATGTAACATTTTTTACTACTGACAACTTTGTTGGTGCCCTGTTCACTCTCGTGAGGTGTATGGTGTAGCACCACAAAGTGTTGTTTGTGGTGTACCATACCCTTCCCAGTACCCCTTTAAAGGAAAGTACTTATTTTCATGATGACATCTTTTGAAACAATCAGCAGGGCGAGCAAAAGAACAAGGAACATTGTGTCACAAATTGGGCCAAATACTTCAATCTCAAGAGCTGAACAGTGTTACACCCCAGGGAAAACTGTATACATACATATACCATAGTGGTAGTGACTGGCCTCATCCATGTTTTAAAGGGGGCTTATCATGTCAAATTTTAATATGGGTACCTGCCAAAAGATCTTTCACAAATCTGTAGGAACCAGCGGAAAAATTCCTATGCCCCGATTGGTCAAGGAGTGGTCATGTGAGTTGGTAACACAGGTACCGGTACATCTTATCCGTGCTAAACGCCCTTTGACACACAAAGGAGTAAGACTCTGATCATATAACATAATCAAAAGTATATGAATTATAGGTAGCTGGTAACAAAATGTTGGGCAGAATTATATCTAGAATTATTACTGAAAACCAAATAGTTAAAATTCGCGACGCGTCGCGAAGATTTTTGTTCCTTTGTCATAAAATTTGCATCACATTGGCAAATACTCCCCAACAGGAAACTACCTGGCCCTCGGGAATGGGTTAAAAAAAATGACCCCCCCTCTAAGAATAGGTTGAAAAAAAGCGACCCCCCCTCTAAGAATAGGTTGAAAATAAATGACCCCCCCTTTGAATACCTCCAAAAAAAATGACTTCCCCCTTCATTTGGTCATCCCCCCCTGCCATCAATAATGAACGCTCCCTAATCTAATCCAATCAGGATTATGTATAGGATAGATACATTTATGGGGTTTATACAGGTTATAGACACCCGACGCAGGAGGGCATATATAGCCTTTAGGAATCCCATAAAAGTATCTATCCGACTTAGAACATGATACTTTTATTCCCCAGTGTTCTACAGCATATAGACAACCTCAAATCCTGTGTTCTCATTGGTCAGTTCAAACTATCATCTTCTAACAACATGTGCACTGAGATACCCGATCCTCTCATTCAACCAACCGAGTTGGGAATGTCTGCGGTAGCCTTTATATTAGGTTTCTTTTCCCTAGATGAATGTTTACAGGAATTGACAGCTCCTGTTCTACCTTCTAAGTCATTGAAAGCCCATTTCTTTCCTAAAATCTCAATAGTTTATAATATAGCAATCTGGGGTTGGTACCCAACCTTTACCCAAATCTAGACGACTCAGGGACCACCACCCCCCCAAACCCCTCACTGGGTGCATTCTGTAGTCTTTAAATGGTTATACTTGGTTTATGACAGTTCCTCCACTGTCACTGTGTCTTTACAATGATATTCTATATTTATAACACTTACCCATTGTACATGTCAGCCTCACTGCTTCTATATAATGTCTGGTCTGCACCAGAGCCATTTTAAACCACGGTTGTGGTGTCACAAATGTAAATAATCCTTTTAAAGCTTATTCTGTCATTTATGAAGCAATTACCTCCCAATAGATCATTGAGTGGTTAAGGGCATTGCTGCTCAATAGGCATTGAATCGCAAAAGACTTTCCTGGAACCTAAGGGAGTGATCCTTTTTTAACAACAGGGGGGGCTGGTGGGTTTGCATGCGGGCGTGCGAAGAAAATCCCGCACAAACTTGCCCTTTTAACCTACAATAACGCCAAGATCTATTGAAGCTTCTTGATAATGCGTGGGTTTTCCACTGAAAACAGGTAAAATTATTTTGACCCCCCCCCATCAAAGGGGTTGAAAAAATTCTGACCCCCCCAGTCAAGGGGTTGAAAAAATTCTGACCCCCCTCAAACCGACCAGCCCCCCCCCCTCTGGTTGTTAAAAAATGATCACTCCATTAACTGCTCAATAGGATTCTCCTCATGCCATTGAGCAGCCAAAAACTAACACCTACGATAACCCTGACCCTGTCTGCACATTGCTCCTGTAATGGAAAGACAATACCTTTCCTCTCAATGCTCCATTGAGAGGAATATTGTGTAATTGGGAGCACCCATGACAGTATGAACATTTTAAATCATGGAATTGGTGTAAAAGCATATGTTATATATTGTGGACCATCTGTTTCCCTTAGGTTCATTTCGTCATTACTTAATTAATGAATATAGTATATAAATGCACTACCATCTGAATTTCACAGTCTCATGATAACTGGACATAACTATCCTTGGAAAGATTTGCCAAGCAGAGGAACACACATGCATTTTCCACTCAGGTCCTACTTCTGTATCCAACTAGATTAATTGTTGAACACGGAATTTAAGGCATCCATGTAGAATTCCACCACCAACATGTAGCTTAGAAAAATGTGAAGCCTGAATACAGGCAGTAGTGGGAGTACAGTGATTGAATATAGTGACATTGTGATGATAGGGTGGTATAAATGTAGCTGTCAGTGGTTGGAGAGGGGTAATATATTACTGCATTATCTCTACACCTTATTATATGAGGCACACCTTGTACTAGCTATAGACTGTGTGAATGTATGGATGGGGATCCAGGCAGGGGTTAGAGCCAGGATTTCTTTATGGACATTTTTGGGGGAAATGATTTTTTATGCACTTATCGAGACATGGAGTTTTTTTATGATCACACATATCAAATTTGCATTGCATAGGTGCGAAAATTTACAGCCAGCCTAAGAAAAAAATCTCAAATTCCCGACCTACCTGCCCTGATGTTTTTTTCAACCCCATTACCTGAACACAACATCTTTTTCAGAGCCGAGGACTATAGGACTCAGTATGGAGGCCTAGTGGAGCCACCATCTTGAATTTCGCTGGTTGAGCTAAAACCCACGGATAAGACATACCATGATGGGTACCTTGTCCCTGGTTAACACCCACTTCCAGGGACATGCTGGTCCCATCTTATCAGTTCTTATCAGTGTGTGCCGCCGGAGCCAGCTCCAGACCCGCTAGTGGCCAATGGGCCCTTCATTGCTTGATCTGGTACTGGATGGATATAAGCACTGATGACAGCCAGCATGTTGGGGACCATTTATCATATAATGTACCAAAAGGTTTCTGCAGTGAATAGAGGAAATTATCTGATTGGTTGATGATACATTCTACTTGCTTCCTATATAGTTACACATGTATTTACCCCTATAGTGTGTAGGGGATCATTAGACCAGACTGGGATCCTGAAGGTCTGAAGTCCTGGTTGTGGAAATTGAGACAGAGTGAGCCATCAGAAAGATCCAATACAGAGATAAGGGGCAGAGAGTGTCACCAAACCACACATAATTATATATTATATTACTGAAAGGGTGAAATCAATCTACACCACGGGTTAGTGAAAGATTGTGAAAAGGATGTCGGGGAAAATTGATTTTTACATTCCTGAAACATTTGTTGTACAAGTTGTAGTATACATTGAGATTTCTATGATCCGCCATGCTAAATTTCTGAAAATTGTTGGTCGGTTCTAAGATTGGCAGGTAATCGAGTGAAAATTAAATTGAATGGTATAAGAATGGTCCTCTGGGTGAACCTAGAGGATTTGAGTGTGGCGGACTATTGGATGGCAGACTAAAGAGATCCTCAGGAATTTAGATATACACCTGGCACACAAGACGCACCCGGAGGTGACGACTCTGAAGCTACCTTCTTGTACGCTTAATATAATTCATCATATCTGAATGCTTTCTATGTATGATGAAAGAACCAAGTTTGCAGCAGTTTCTTCATCTTGTTGTGTTCTGATCTTCAGTGCATCTCCAAAGTTCTAACAAACAGTTTCAGTAGTATTCTACATGTATCAACAGAGGTCCAACATTGTTATAATAGTGGCATATTTCAATAATAACTTACACAAAGGAATTGTTCAAACTTCATACTTTAGAATAATTATTTAAAGGAAAGATTAAAACTTTGCTATAGTACAAAGAGTTAAAGTACAATCAACCTGTGCATGGTTTGTGATTTGGGTTACTGATAATAAATCACAGACTGGGGGAGGAGAGTGAACAGTGGGTGGTCTCTGCGCATGTGTCAGGTGGTTATTGACATGTACACTCTCTCTCTCTCTGCTTGTGTTCCCGATATCATGATTGTGCAAGTTCGTTTGAAGGCTATATACAGGATACAAATGAAATGAATTACAATTTTCTGAATGCCATTTTTGAGGTTATATAGAAATGTATTAAGGTTGTCACAATTTTATTTTGATGTTATATTCGCAGGCAATACAAAAATATGTAGAAGTTGTCTGGAGGTTAATAGAAAATGTATGAATGTAGTCTGAGGAAAAGTATACGTAGGTAGTCTTTAGGTGTTCTGCAGGATATGTGACCTTCATAGTAAATTATTTACCCGTTTAAGAGTCGTTAATACATGAGAGCATTATCCCCTTTGGTCAGCATCATCCCTGGCCTGGTCAATGTATCCGTGGTCAATCCGCTAATCAGTCAGTGATGCATTCAACCATACAGGGTCCGACAAAGGTAGTCTTATAGAGGTCATTATGGTGCCTGGATATAGCCCTGAATCCCTCCATTATGACCATCAATGACAAAGGTAGTCCTATAGAGGTCATTATGATGCCTGGATGTGTCCCTCAATCCCTGCATTATGACCATCAATGACAAAGGTACTCCTATAGAGGTCATTATGGTGCCGGGATGTGGCCCTGAATCCCTGCATTATGACCATCAATGACAAAGGTAGTCCTATAGAGGTCATTATGGTGCCTGGATGTAGCCCTGAATCCCTGCATTATGACCATCAATGACAAAGGTAGTCCTATAGAGGTCATTATGGTGCCTGGATGTGTCCCTCAATCCCTGCATTATGACCATCAATGACAAAGGTAGTCCTATAGAGGTCATTATGGTGCCTGGATGTAGCCCTGAATCCCTGCATTATGACCATCAAAGACAAAGGTACCCCTATAGAGGTCATTATGGTGCCTGGATGTGTCCCTCAATCCCTGCATTATGACCATCAATGACAAAGGTAGTCCTATAGAGGTCATTATGGTGCCTGGATGTGTCCCTCAATCCCTGCATTATGACCATCAATGACAAAGGTAGTCCTATAGAGGTCATTATGGTGCCTGGATGTGTCCCTGAATCCCTGCATTATGACCATCAAAGACAAAGGTACCCCTATAGAGGTCATTATGGTGCCTGGATGTGTCCCTCAATCCCTGCATTATGACCATCAAAGACAAAGGTAGTCCTAAAGGGGTCATTATGGTGCCTGGATGTGTCCCTCAATCCCTGCATTATGACCATCAATTGCAAAGGTACCCCTATAGAGGTCATTATGGTGCCTGGATGTGTCCCTCAATCCCTGCATTATGACCATCAATGACAAAGGTAGTCCTATAGAGGTCATTATGGTGCCTGGATGTGGCCCTCAATCCCTGCATTATGACCATCAAAGACAAAGGTAGTCCTAAAGGGGTCATTATGGTGCCTGGATGTGTCCCTCAATCCCTGCATTATGACCATCAATTGCAAAGGTACCCCTATAGAGGTCATTATGGTGCCTGGATGTGTCCCTCAATCCCTGCATTATGACCATCAATGACAAAGGTACTCCTATAGAGGTCATTATGGTGCCTCGATGTAGCCTGAATCCCTGCATTATGACCATCAATGACAAAGGTCCTCCTATAGAGGTCATTATGGTGCCAGGATGTAGCCCTAAATCCCTGCATTATGACCATCAATGACAAAGGTAGTCCTAAAGGGGTCATTATGGTGCCTGGATGTGTCCCTCAATCCCTCCATTATGACCATCAATGACAAAGGTACTCCTTTAGAGGTCATTATGGTGCCTGGATATAGCCCTGAATCCCTGCATTATGACCATCAATGACAAAGTTAGTCCTATAGAGGTCATTATGGTGCCAGGATGTGGCCCTGAATCCCTGCATTATGACCATCAATGACAAAGGTACCCCTATAGAGGTCATTATGGTGCCTGGATGTGTCCCTGAATCCCTACATTATGACCATCAATGACAAAGGTAGTCCTAAAGGGGTCATTATGGTGCCTGGATGTGTCCCTCAATCCCTCCATTATGACCATCAATGACAAAGGTACTCCTATAGAGGTCATTATGGTGCCTCGATGTGTCCCTCAATCCCTCCATTATGACCATCAATGACAAAGGTAGTCCTAAAGGGGTCATTATGGTGCCAGGATGTGGCCCTGAATCCCTGCATTATGACCATCAAGGACAAAGGTAGTCCTATAGAGGTCATTATGGTGCCTGGATGTAGCCCTGAATCCCTGCATAATGACGATCAATGACAAAGGTACTCCTATAGTGGTCATTATGGTGCCTGGATGAGGCCCTGAATCCCTGCATCGTGACCATCAATGACAAAGGTACCCCTATAGAGGTCATTATGGTGCCTGGATGTGTCCCTGAATCCCTGCATTATGACCATCAATGACAAAGGTACCCCTATAGAGGTCATTATGGTGCCTCGATGTGTCCCTGAATCCCTACATTATGACCATCAATGACAAAGGTAGTCCTATAGAGGTCATTATGGTGCCTGGATGTGTCCCTCAATCCCTGCATTATGACCATCAATGACAAAGGTAGTCCTATAGAGGTCATTATGGTGCCTCGATGTGTCCCTGAATCCCTACATTATGACCATCAATGACAAAGGTAGTCCTATAGAGGTCATTATGGTGCCTCGATGTGTCCCTGAATCCCTACATTATGACCATCAATGACAAAGGTAGTCCTATAGAGGTCATTATGGTGCCTGGATGTGGCCCTCAATCCCTGCATTATGACCATCAATGACAAAGGTAGTCCTATAGAGGTCATTATGGTGCCTGGATGTGGCCCTGAATTCCTGCATTATGACCATCAATGACAAAGGTACCCCTATAGAGGTCATTATGGTGCCTGGATGTGGCCCTGAATCCCTGCATTATGACCATCAATGACAAAGGGAGTCCCATAGAGGTCATTATGGTGCCTGGATGTGTCCCTCAATCCCTGCATTATGACCATCAATGACAAAGGTAGTCCTATAGAGGTCTTTATGGTGCCTGGATGTGTCCCTGAATCCCTGCATCGTGACCATCACCTGCCAAATCTTATACGGTGCAAATCGTGTGACAAGAGTGTATATTAAAAATCAATATGAATACAATGGTAAAGGTGCACGAGAATTGGTCTGACTCAGGGTTATCTCACAAGGTGAGCCCCCAGGCAGACCAATTCGAGTTCACCTTTACAATTATCTCATGTTATTTTAGTGGGAGTATGTTCAAAAATACATTTATTTGACATAGAATTAGGATTTTTTCATAGCTCTTTGACCATTTAGGGAGCTTCAGATGGCCATGAAATACGGGGTAGGGTTATTGCATGGGGGGATGCAATACGGGGTTCCTTGGTTAAACCTATGGAGCTGCAGTATTCAACTTGAGATAAAGTGTATTTTCTTATCAATAAGAGGTATAATAGAAATGAAGATTGCAGAGTATATGTTTACATGGTTAACCCCTGAAGTTAACTATTAGAAACCTATAAAATCCTCCATATATTGGCTGATACAACGTACAAGGTCAGAGGTCAGTGACCCTACACTAGAATAGCATTCCTCAAAGGGCACACAGGGAGTCAATGATATTGGCTTTAACCCTTTAAGGGCCGCTGATGCAGGAGTGCATCATGCCAATTGGTCTGCATTATGCCCCAATAAAGCACTGGCAAGTCTGCTCACCCGCACTTCGTTGGAACATAATGCTGACCCTCTAGAAGCGTATCAACCCAGTAGCATTGGCATGATGCATGAATGCAGCCCTGGTGAGTTACTCGCCAGTGCTGCATTCATGCATCATGACAACAAATGAGCATGATGCTTTAATGCATTAGCGACCTTTAAAGGTCTGACACACAGACAGACAGGGAGGTGGGGTTGTGTGATTGTTGTGAGACTCACTGAGACAGTAGGGAGGAGCAGGCTGATTGATTTAATGAAAGCTGAAACTCCCTGAACCTCTCTGATTGTAACCCTGAATAAAAGGAGGATGACCTGTGAATTATTACCCTTTAAGGATGGCAAAATGCCTCCTAATTCATTTCCGAATGGGTTGTTATGCTGCACCAGAGCAGTACTGGTGAATACTACATCATGGTGTACAAATGGGTTGTTATGCTGCACCAGGGCAGTACTGGTGAATACTACATCATGGTGTACAAATAGGATGTCATGCTGCACCAGGGCAGTACTGGTGAATACTACATCATGGTGTACAAATAGGTTGTCATGCTGCACCAGGGCAGTACTGGTGAATACTGCGTCATGGTGTACAAATAGGATGTCATGCTGCACCAGGGCAGTACTGGTGAATACTGCGTCATGGTGTACAAATAGGATGCCATGCTGCACCAGGGCAGTACTGGTGAATACTGCATCATGGTGTACAAATAGGTTGTTATGCTGCACCAGGGCAGTACTGGTGAATACTACATCATGGTGTACAAATAGGTTGTTATGCTGCACCAGGGCAGTACTGGTGAATACTACATCATGGTGTACAAATAGGTTGTCATGCTGCACCAGGGCAGTACTGGTGAATACTACATCATGGTGTACAAATAGGTTGTCATGCTGCACCAGGGCAGTACTGGTGAATACTACATCATGGTGTACAAATAGGTTGTCATGCTGCACCAGGGCAGTACTGGTGAATACTACATCATGGTGTACAAATAGGTTGTCATGCTGCACCAGGGCAGTACTGGTGAATGTACTGGTGAATACTGCATCATGACGCATTGCTCACCCTTTATGACTGTATGCACCATGTTGGGTTGACATGAGACATGAACACAGCCCTGGTGAATAATCCATGCAGCTACAGTACCCTGCCAGGGCTAGATTGATGCATCGTATCCATATCCCATATGGTCAGCATGATGCACCAAAGAAGTACTGGCAATCAGCCTCAAAAGCACGCCATTTGTGTGCATCATGCTGACCACTGGGCATGATGCCGTCCTCCATGGGCTGCCTTTAAATGGCCACAGCACTGAATACCTGACTAGTATAATTGAATAATGGCTACTGGGGATGTATCCATGGTAACCAGAGAAGGTCACACACTGATGGAGAGGGATGAGGTGCTGACCTTCATGTGACCTTCAGTTAACATTGACTTGACCTTGAGTGTTTTGTAAAAGCAATGTGGTATTGTGTGTAGTGACAGAAGCTCATGTAAAGTCAATATTGATAGTATGTATGAATGGAGTACAAGTGATGGGTTTCTACCTGTTTGGGCTTTGATGGAACTCATCAATCAAGTGTTGGTCGAACCATAGCACCTGTCTCTGTAGCGGATTGGGAGGTAGACTGATATGGTATAGCTCACTTGCTACACTGGTTTCTGTGCAAGGGCACTTTGCACTTAAGTTTAAGGCCCTATGGTACATACCTGAACCCTCTTTAGAAAAGTGCTAAAAGTATTGATCAAAAGCCCTGTCAGTTTGTGGCTGTGAGATCCTTAAAGATGGAAAAGGATAGCTACCACAATCATTGCATATAAGCCGCCCATCCAACAGGAGCTGCACGCTGAGTTATAGCAACAATTGTGAACTAAGGTCCACTTGGTGCTTGGATTTTACAAGTTTAATATTTCTCTAAAGTAGAAATGAAAAAAGAAATCCTCAAATATAAGGCACACCTTGTTTTTAGCAAGGAAATGTGGATCTTTGGTCATGGGGGGAGTATACTGATAGGGATCTACGGCATTTTCTTTGTGTCAGACTTTTGCACAGTTCATGGGAAGTGTCCAAAGTGACATCAGCTGCAGATGTTAAGATCAAAGGCTTTATCATTCAGTCTCTGCCTATGGTATAGTGTTAGGTCTAGGTGTGAGGGCTGTAAACCGGAGTGTGGTAGAACCCGGCTGTACCCAGTGTGGCTGTATGCAGCCTGTCAGGTAAGGGGTTGTAAAGGTACAGAGGTAAAAATAAAGGCTGGCGATTACCGTATTCTCCTGCATCGAGCATCTAATTTTGAAAACACGGGTCTTGTATACACACCAGTGGTATAGAGGTGATCAAATATAACTAAAATACTATATGAAATAGACCTTGAATGAGCACATGTCTGTCAAAGGGCTGGGGAAAATGCCCTCTCCCTAAATCTAACCCCTTAAAGGCTGCTGATGCAGGAGTGCATCATGCCCATTGGTTGTCATGATGCACCAATGAAGTGCTGGTGAGACTGTTCGCCAGCACTTCATTGGAGCATCATGACAACCATACATGGTTGATACATATGCTCCCGGAGGGTCGGCATGATGCACGAATGAAGTGCTGGTGAGACTTCTTTCCAGTGCTTCATTGATGCATCATGCCAACCAATGGGAACACAGAGGTAGGGATGGGAATGATGCATTAATGCATCAGCAACCCTTAAAGGGCTAAGCACTGGGGCGGTTATTCAAACGCTATGGTATTAAAGGGGTGACAGAGAGCGCTTTTACCCTAGCGGATCTAAGAGGTTCACACCCACCTGTCCATGGAGACACCTAATGTCCAGGTGTACCACCACACTGACACAGTCTCACCTGTCTGTTACCTGGGTGTGACTGTCCCTCACACCTTACAAAAACCACCTATAGCCTCCACTCTGTTAAACTCATAAAACCAAGGTTTGAGGGAATATTCTTAATAAGAGTCTGTGGTTGAACTTCATGTGGATGTGTGAAAATAGAATCCCCCTAGTCCTAACCCCACCCCCAACACATTCAGAAAGATCAAAATCCAAATCCCCACTTACTCCATCCTTAGTTAAAAAGCGCTTGTTGTCTTGTTCATCACAGCTCAAATACCCATATTCAGAACAGTTACATTCACACCCATATGTATCAGCCCTCCAAATTTATAGGCACTGGAGAAAATAATCCTTCAAAATCTATACGGGCTCATATGTGGATCAACACGGTAAAAGGTATGCCCGCTCGGGGGTGCTCGGGGGTACCTTTTACTGTGTTGATCCACATATGTGTATTGCTAATGCTAAATTGTATTTTTGTACAATTTACCAATGTAGTCCGTTTAAGCAACCGGGCGCTCATTTATATACTGTTTTCAGTGCTTAAGACTGATTTCAAAAGCCCTATACCCCGGCACTTATTTGAGACCGACTCTAATTTGAGACCCTGATGCACAATTATATTGGAATATGACATTTTACTTCATTGTGGAATACTCTAACCCCCTACCCCTCTCCCATACCAGCAGTATTCCTAGTGTCCTAAGTTGATGGTTGATCTGCCCCAGGGGCCACCAGTAGAGTTCTTGTTACTTGCCTCTGAGCCCCTATGGGGTTTTAACACTGGAAAACCATAATCGCTACTTAGAGCGTGAAAATTGTCCTCATTTGACCCTGCCCTAGGCATGACTGGTTATGATAGCGGGTTCAGATGTGTCTTTGTTATCACAGGAATATTAATTGTCCCGTTGTACTTGGATACTTGTTCTACAGGAGGAAAAAACGTACTCCAAACACCAGTTATAATGATGTATACCGTATGACTGTGACATCTTATGCTTAGAGTGAGTACTTAGTTATTGATTAAGGAGTATGGCTTCTCTAAATAATCACGAAGTAATTCAGGCTGATCAGTTTCTGCTCAGAAGATCTTGTACTATGTGTATATCAGGGCCTTCACGGTCTGGAAAAACTACTTTTATTAGAAACCTTCTTTTGAATCTTAAAGATATGTATGCAGATGACGATGTGCCGAACTCTATTTTATATTGCTATACTGTGGAACAGCCTATGTACGTAGAAATTAAAGAAAAGGTGGCAAATATAACATTTTACAAAGGATTACCGCCTAAGGATTTCATTCAGAGTTTTGGTAGTGATTCTCACAGCATGATCATTTTAGACGATATGATCACCCGCGTCCAAAAATCTGAAGATATGTTAGAACTGTTTTTAGTGGATTCACATCATTTAGATATAAGTGTTGTTTATTTAACTCAGAATATATTCCATAAAGGCGGGTACAACAGAACCATGAGCTTAAATACTCAATATATGGTCTTGTTTAAAAATCCTAGAGATAGCAGTCAAGTAGCTTATCTTGCACGCCAGGTATTCCCTCATGCACCCCATACACTTTTGGAGGCATATCATGATGCTACAGGAAGTATGAGGTATGGGTATTTATTTATAGACCTTACTCAGGAATGCAAAGACTACATGCGTCTACGTGCATGTGTCACACCTGACATTCACACCATAGTATACGCACCTTTAAGGTAAGCTCACACCTGTAGGGTAAACTTCATTCCTACATAACTATAATTTTATAGGAACTTCGCTGTAAATAATGACCTCTGATAAAGTAGAGGCAAACAGAGCATTTCTAGAATTTATAGCTAATTCTGATAAAAGGCAGAGGCAAACTCTTTTAAGAAATGCAACCAAAAACCAGGTCATAGCCATATGTGAGATTATTTTAAACACTCTGGCTGGTAATATACATTTATCACATGATGAATTAAAGAGAGTGGCTGTATACAAGAAAGATCTGAGGCGTTTAGGGTGTAGATCAAAAACCCCCTGGAAAATTAGGCGTGCTTTGTTTGCTAGATTAGGTAAAATAATATCTTTTCTCGTAGGTAAAGTTTTGAGAGAATGAAACACACTGAAAAATTTGTTCTTGTTCCTTATTCTGAATATAACAAGAAAGAATCATTAGGTTCTGGAGGGGTCAAGGGACATGAAGTACCCCAGGAATCTTCATGTAAAGAGAAGGAACTTCCAGAATCTGCGGATTCATCGCATATTAAGGATAAGCCGACCACTCAAGAACTGCATGATTCTCATGAGAATTTCACAGTTGATGATTTTTTATCCTATTTGAAAAGTTGTGATCAGAGTTCAGTGTCTGTGGAGACTAGCACCCCCATTTCAGGGACCGCCACTTCAACCATTAATACATCGTCGGTAGATCCCGAGACTAAAAAGCTTAAAAGGTCTTGGCTCATGTTTTAAATGTCTCAATATAAAAAATCTAAGCGTGGTAGGAAAAAAGGTGATTGGGAAATACAGAAAGCCAAAACCGATTATTATAACCCTGCTAAGCCGGGTAGTTTCAGCAGTGCTAAAAAAGCGGTTTTCCAGGGTAAATTCAAATCAAAAAAAGTATTGAGAAACCAGTTTAATGCATGGTTAAAACAACAGGAAACTCATTTAAGGTTTAATACACCCAAAAAAATACAGATACATTCCAGAATTATTTCACCTAGAATAAATTATATGTGGGACGCTGATTTGATGGACATGCACTCACTATCACGTTATAACAATGGGGAAAAATTCGTATTGCTTTGTATTGATATTTTCTCCCGTCAAACATATACAGAGAGCCTGAAGAGCAAGAACGCTGAGGATGTTAGCATAGGATTCAGTAAGGTCTTTGCTAAAGCTGTTCCTCGGGTTTTACGCACAGACGCTGGTAAGGAGTTTACGGCTCTCAAGGTTCAGGATTTGTTTAAAAAACATGACATAAAGCATTATATTGCTTATAATCAGGGTAAAGCTTCATACGCTGAACGCTGTATAAGAACTGTCAAGGGTAAGATAGTCAAGTATCTTTTCAGTAAGAAAACGTACAAATGGATTGATGTATTACAGAAAGTGACTGATTCTTACAATAATACTGTACACTCTAGTATTGGAATTGAACCTGTCAATGTGACAGAATCCAACACAAAGCAGATTTTTGATTATCAATACAGTCGTGTGACTAGAAAGGATATAAGAGACAGTCTTAAGAAAGAAAAAATTAGAACTCAGAGTCGAAGGTTCAAGGTTGGTGAACAGGTACGTCTTGCTGTTAAGAAAGAACCATTCACAAAGGATTATGAACCTAAGTGGACTGAAGAGGTATTTGAAGTAGTCAGAACAACCATAAGAGATGGTATACCGGTATATAATTTAAAAGATCTCAAAGGTGAAGAGCTTAAAGGATCGTTTTATGGTGTTGAGTTACAAGGAGCTAACCCTGATGTAAATAAACATTATGATATAGATGAAGTAATAAAGGAGAGAACAGTGAATGGTGTAAAGCAGTATTTTGTTAGTTTTAAAAATTACCCCTCCAAGTTTAATCAGTGGGTTTCAGCTAGAAATATAAAGGAATTAAAATGAAAGGTTTTTATCTGCATCTAAATAAGAAAGATGATCAAATATTACACCCTGATAACAATGGAGGTTTCTTCACTGTTACTCTCCCAGAACGTGTGTCACTACAGAGGGGTGAATGGTATTGTGGCTTGGTGGAATGTTGTATCGAGGTTTATACTGAAGAGAGTAAGTCGTATTATATATGTACTGACGTTGCTGCTCTACAGAGTGTGGGGAGAGTAGGACTTCCTGTACTAAGAATGGTTACGCCATCGTTTATATCATTTTCACCTGGGGGAGTAGTACCCCCAGCAGGGTATACATCAAAACCTGTATTGTGTGAAAAATGTATGAAATGTGTTAATTGCTCTCATCCTATACCTACGGCTACCGATAAATCTTATGTCTTCATGGAAAATTATCAATTTAAACACATCATCTATACTCCTGTTAGATATTGCGAGTTTGAAAAGATAACAATTTTCTTAAAAGAAGACAACAAGAACGTTAAAGTTACTTCAGCAGGTATTGTGACTTGTGTTCTCCACTTCATTCCAGATTTGTGAAAATGGCTATAAAAGATCATATTTATAGTATACTAACCAATAGAAAAGCTTCGGGTAAATTCCTGAAGGGTGGTACTAAGCATGGTTCTAGGAAAATTGCTGGTAAAATTATAATCTTAAGAGCTGCTAAAACACACCAAGTGGAATCACCACCTGCCCCACTACCTCCAATTCTCAGTGAGCATGAGGTCACAGTGAGGCAGGTTAAATCAGAATTAAAAGAAACTAGCACACCCAATCGTAACATGCATGTGAGGTCATGTGAGTCAGACCCACGTGACGCTGGGGTGGTTAGTACACCAAAGACTGAGTATCCACCTGTACATAGAATTAGAGGAGAGAAGACGTCAACACGAAAAAGACCTATACGTAAGGAGGTGACTGCCCCCACATCAAAAGGTAAAAAACCTAAAGTCTCAAAAAGGAGAAAACATTCAGACATTTTTAGTTAGCTTTATAACAAACTTTTATACCATGGTGTCTATTGCTGAACGTTTGAGGAGAATGTTACGAGGACGTGCTCAGGAGAAAAACATTAGACGGTGCAACAGTGATCCTATATGGCATGACTCCCAAGGCTACATGAGACCTACTTCATGCCCTGTGAACTCTCCACCGTCACCCCCACCACCATTACCGCCATCACCCCCAGTCAGGGGTAGTGAAAGGGTGAACATGGCGGACATGCATACATGTATAGGGGCGAATTCTACCATGAACAATAGTAGTACTGCCAATGCTTGGACCACCCCCAAAGTATTCAATACTGAAGACCCGACAGCATGTTTCAAGTGTTGCAACCCTCAGGGTATCACCTGTAGCCCCTATACTGAGAGGACCAGAATCCATGTTGAGTTCTTCTCTGCAGAATCCGAAGACACGTGTGATGAGGCGCTTTTTCTGGAGATTGATACTGACCGTGAGGAATCCAGGAACTCTAAACCCCACACAGTGAGTAAATCACAGTCAGCGGTGCACATCCCTCGTAAGGGCTCCAGCGGATCCAGCCAGGACCTCCAGCCTCACAGCCACACCAGCTCATCGTGTCACAGTGGTAACAGTTGCTATTATACCTGCAGCTCATGTGATACAGACTCTGACATTTACACCGCGTGCTGTGGTGCTAGGGGTGAATGTAGACCTGGAGGTATTTCAAACTGCACACTCACACCAGGCATTAAAAACCTATCAAAGGAGCAGGTGCCGACTAATACATCAAGCATTCCGGATTACTTCACACCTCCACCAGGATCTTCAGACACTTCAGCAGAACAGGAGGGTGCGTCACTCTTAGAGCGTGGAATTAAAAACACTGTGATTTCTCAGGACTCTTTCATATGCAAAGACTTTATAAAGGACGCCATTTCACCACACACACTTCACACAGCCTCTGACGACGCTCAAGGTCTGGACGAACCGGCCACTGAATCGAAAGACTCTGTATTTCTAAAGGAGATAATATCGGGCTCTAAGAGGTTGAGAGAGGAATTGCTGGGTGAATGTATGGAGGATTTTTTAGGTTGAACCCGAGAGAACCTCAAAATTTCCATTCTTAATACATTAATCCTATCACACATACGATAATCATGGCTTATGAAGTATCTAAAGTTGATGACCGCAGTAGTGTGGGTATAGGTGAGAGCATGGACTTATTTTCAATGCCTACTGTTGATGTAGGTGTGGGAAAAGTCAGGTATATAGAGTATAAACCTTTAAATCAGTTAAATCAGGATGTTGGACTGGAATTTGAAATACCAAACACCGGTAACAGATATATTGATTTCAGACGCACATATCTCGTTGTAAAGTGCCGTATTAAAAAGTCTGATAACACTGATTTACCTGCAGGGACAGGGGCCAGTTCTATAGGTGATTTTGGTCCTGTAAATAATTTTCTTCATTCTATTTTTTCTCAAGTGGATATTTATCTCCAGAAACAATTGTTAACAACATCTAACTCTAACTATCCTTATGAAGCATACTTAAACACTCTGTTCAAATATGATACTCAGTCTAAGAATACACACCTACAAGCTCAGCTCTGGGCTAAGGACACAGGTACAATGGATGCCACCCGATCGGCACAAGGTAACTCAGGTTTAACCGTGCGTTCTCTATATTCAGAGAAGAGCCAGACTTTTGAGATGATGGGTCCTATACTAAGTGATGTATGCTGGACTAATAGATATATTTTGAATGGCGTGGAATTAAAGATGAGGTTTTGGCCTACTTTACCTAATTTCCATTTGATGTCAGCAGCCACAACCCCAGAATATAAAACAGAAATAACGGATGCATCTCTGTCTGTGTGTATGGTAACCCCCTCTCCTGATGCTCTGTTGAAGCATCAGGAGATCATGGAAAAGAAAAACTGGGCTGCTGTGTACCCCTACTTGAAAACTGATGTTAAAAAATACTCTATTTCTAAGGGTCATTACTGCTTCACAGCAGATAACATTTATCTAGGAAATGTACCATCCAGACTGATATGCGGGCTTGTCTCTGAAGAAGCCTCAGTCGGGTCTTACAAAAAAAATCCTTATAATTTTCAGCATTTTGATCTAAAGTACCTAAACCTTACTGTAGATGGTGAGAGTGTCCCCCAGAAAGCACTTCAGATGACTTTCGATAGCAATAATCATAAGTCTTCCTTCATCGAAGCTTACATAGCTCTGTATGGGAGAGAACGTTTCACTGATGGGCGTGATGAGGGGCTATACATAACACGTGGCGAGTTTGCTAAAGGTTATACTTTGTTTGCTTTTGATCTGGAACCTGATATTCGGGAAGAATCAGATGGTACTGTATGGCCTACTATGAAGAAAGGTAATCTAAGAATTCAGATGAACTTCTCTAAATCTCTACCTGAAAGTGTGTCTCTTATCATCTACTCTACCTTTCCCTCAATGTTTAAAATAGATAAGAGCAGAGCTGTCACCGTAATGAAATAAGGAACTATCATATATATTACTATAATTTGAAAGTATATTTATTACAGGAACAAATAGAATATACTCATTTATAATGATCCTGCTTACATGATTTTGTGTTTATATGAGTAGCTAAAGTAATGTAATGTTTATATACTATTTATATGGTGATAACGTAATTATGTATGGCGTAGTTTTATAATAACTTATATCACTTATTTATCAGGGGCATACAGTATGGTGTAGTTGTTGTTATATATATATATATATATATATATAGATATACGATCTATCTGATACACGATATGCTTATGCTTATGACCATGTCTGACACCCAATCTATCAGATATGCTATTACAACCTAGATCCTTATGAAAATTATCAATTCTATGTATTAATTCTGATATGTTATATGCTGTTATTACAACCTAGAACCTTATGAAAATTATCAATCTATGTATCAATTTAAATAAAATATTCCCGATTATTCGAATGTCTCATTCAGATCCTTATGCAAATTATCAATTCTATTTATCAATTCTGATATGTTATATGCTGATATTACAACCTAGAACCTTATGAAAATTATCTATTCTATGTTTCAATTTAAATAAAAATATTCCTGATTATTCGAATGTCTCATTTTGTCAGCATTGGGAACTGAATATCTCACAAAGATTAGACTATCATACTAACTATCATGCTTATTTACAGAGTCACAATGATTTAACTACCATACTCATTTACAGAGTCCTGGATATATATACATATATATATATATATATATATACAGATAAACATAGCTTATCCCATGCATAAAGTCTCATATATGAAGTTAAATATGCTCCATTTCAAAACATCTATCATTAACCACTCCGTGGGTAATACATCAACATGTTGATGCTCACGGCCCTTATGTAAGGGGCAACAAAGTATATTATTCAGACAGTCTCTTTTTACGCGACCATGAACGTGTTGATTGTGCTATTGGTGACATCGGATCACCCATTATCGATGATGTGTCGATGTCACTTCGTCGTTTCCTTCTCATACGCCTAGGGTTTATCCCTGTGGCAGAGTCTAGCTCTGATGCTGTAACGCTGGGTGCCTTACAGTTAAAAATACCTGTCTCGCCATGCTTTAAGCTAAGCTGAAACCTGTTGAATATAATTCGCTTACCGCCATCAATGCTATTTTGGGCATAGGTGTCATGTTTAAAGTGTGGACGGGGGCTGCTATCAGTTCCTGGATCAGCGTGCACTTCAGAGTTATTCATCATGTTACTGCAAGACGGCACATCACACTCCACCATGTCAAACCCTGCAGCAGTTTGTGTTGATGTCTCGCTCTCCTCAGGTTCTCCCGTCCCATAAATTCCCCTCTCCACATTCTGGATATCCCTGAATTTTTCCTGAGGTGTGGCAACACCGACTCTAAGGTTCTCAAAGTTTCCGGTATTAGCATCGGCATTCTCCATAGCAGCTGGGGTGGCCTCTATCTTATTATCTGAGACAGACTCCATGTTATTGGGGGTAGACTCCATGCTTCTCTTTATACCCTCCACATGCTCACTCAAGTCATTGTAAGGATCTGCATTGCTCGTACTAGGGAAGATCCCGGGGGGTCTTGTCCCCACTTTTTTCACAGGGAAAATCCCGGGGGGTCCTGTGTCCACATCCCTACAAGGAAAGACCCCAGAAGGTCCTGCATCTACATTCTGCATATTTCCACTGAAATGTGAGTTCATAACATTGCAGGATGCTGTTATGACAGTATCATCATCATCACACGTTTTCTCTCCTTTAGACACTTGATGTGAGTTCATAATATTGCATGATGCTGTTATGACAGTGTCATCATCATTACACGTTTTCCCTCCTCTAGACACTTGTGATGCTGTCATGTCTGCACCTTTATTAGGGTTTTTTTCCACTCCGGTGACTTGTTTCGAAAAGTCGGTCATTTTTCTGGTGTACTGTACACACACTTTATTGACTTCCACTGTAGGCGCTGGAGGCGTCTGAACTGCTGCACCGACATCCGTCTCACCGACATGGTCATGCACAGTTAAATTCACAGTTAAATTCACCTGAACTGTTTCATACACCTCGGGCTCAGACACGGGAGGCGGTGGCCTTGCTGGATCATCAGGGGGTGATTTATCTTCAGATGATGAGACATTCTGATGGTGCGTCTGATAAGGAGTTATGCTATAGAGAAAGAGGGTGAGAAAAAGAGAAGTGGGCTTAATACATGGGGGTGTTGGTGTAATAGGGATTCTCTTAAAATCTATAGTAGCGCATAAGTGTTCTTAATATTTAAATTAAGATGTCGGGAATGAGGTGAACCCCCGCCAGAGAAACGGTTTAATAACCTGTATGCCGCCGGTATTAATCCACTATATGTGGGAACGTCAACATGGAATCATATCAAAATCATATGCCACTTATAAACAATACATAACATGATTATCAGCGGCTCACCTTCCTAAAATACGACGGAAGATGTTTATCCCCCTTCTTATCATATCCATAATGCTCCTTCGGTGTCACAACAGGGTTTTTTCGATCTAAAATTCTGTAAAGATCGCGGCACGGTCGCTCTGGAATGTCCACCATGTAGATTCCAATGGTAGTTATATATGATTCCTGTAGAGGTCGCCAAAGTAGGCACTTTCTAGTTCTCGCATTCACCACTAGATGTCCTCACTGCTCCACTCCATCTCCATTCCCGCCACGAGCGAACGCACCTGCCTTTGACCTTTGGGTTTTAACTGGGATGTCCTTACATAACACCTGAAGTGTCCTCTTTGACCCTCATGACCTTGGAAGATGCTTTGGTCTAATTAGATATGTTCCTTAACGCTGCTAACCTGTTCCATAGCTCGGTGTATGTGTGTGTGCGTGTAACGCTGTACATAAAGTCTAACAGATACCATCCATCCTCTAGCAACACTCGTCAATTCATTAAAATGCCTGGATTAAGCTTCGACCCATACAATGATGTTCTACTGTGGGATGCTAATGAAGAACACGATATGTTCATGCGTGTGATCTACAAAGTGACACCCGCTCTGGATCTCTGTCTGCACTATCAGGATGTAAATTCGGAAGACTGTAGTGCTGAGATCCGTGTGAAAAACAATCCTGGAGCTAAGGATGAGGAGGAGTATAACTTAGAGGTATGTCTGGAGGATTGGACGGATATTATGGAGAAAAAGTTCAGAATTTATTACTTAATGGAGGACAACTGCCCTGCTTTCACCAAATGTGAAACTTCGGGCTTCACATTTGAGAAGTCGCCAGGGGGAGGCCATATTGTCGTATCCTCAGCTTTGGGGTCTTATGACTGGTTTAAACTAAGCATCGCAGAGTTGTCCCGTTTTATGGATATGATGATTCATGCCACTGATAAGAGTGTGGAGTACTATAAGTCACTGCTACCTGATAATCTTCTTTAGCTCTTTGGACCCGCTCCACTATACTGTGAAGCCTGGGAGAGGTTTTACGGCAGCACAATCAGCATGCTACCCCGCCATAGACCCTCCTGCTATACTATGACGTCGGTGATGCTGTGGGGCTGGGGTTTTAACGGGTATGCAACAGTGTAACTGCAGCCGGATCATTTTTCTTGCCACCTGATCATTTACATTAGCGCTGTGGGCCCTCTCCATTACACTGTGAAGCCTATGAGGGTTTTACAGTCACACAGCCAGCATATCAACCGCCATGGTGTCAGCCTGCTATACTATAACGCCCGTGATGCTACGGAGTTTTGGTTTTGACAGTCATGCACTCAGAAACTAACTGTTGATCTTCCATCGGAGATTTAAGTACATGCATGACCCTAAACACCCTGATGTGTACGACAGGGATTTATATCATCTATAGATAGTGAATAGAATAGCCATATATTACCCCAGACATCATGAAAGACTTACATATAGTATTATAGCAAAGTTCATGTGTTGGATATGTGAAAAGAGTATTCATGATTATTTTAAATATATAAAAAGACCACATCAATGCAAAATCGTCTGTTGATAATTTCTTTATTGTAACTTAAGGAATGCACAGGTTTGCCATAGGTGTTTTATATACATATATATATATATGAATATACATAGATCAATATCCAAAAGGTACAGTCTCGCCACTGCTGAAAACATAGCGTTTGGCAAAGACACACTGAAAACACTTCAGCTGTTCTACAGTACGTATAACAGCTGACGTTTTTTCTCTGGTAATAAAACTTCTGTTCTTGACTGACATTTTGAGAGGTTTGTACACCTCACGACCTGCTCGCGCTCTCAGCTCAGTATGTAACAAGTCTTTCATACTGGCAAAGTTAACATGTTTTGACACACTCTGAGTCAGATTTATCCCCTTTATTTTACATATGCACTCTTTTATGTTACCTTGAGCGTCACATGTTTTATAGGCGTAACTTTTAGGTCCTGTGGAAACAAATTCACAGATGTGGAGGCCTTCAGGCACTTCATTAGTTAATTCCCCTAAATAGTCTCCAGTGAAGGGTGTGTATTCTCCGGAACCAGTGCGTGACTTGAATATCACGCTATCTGTGTCGCAGTACATGGCACGTTCCCCTAATCTGGATAGGATGGAATACAGTTTTAATCGTGCATGGGCTGTTGTGTATGCAGCTATGACAACGTTTATTTTACTGTTTGGTTTGACGAACTCCCTTTTTGATTTGTATTCTACAAATATGACATTCTCATTAACTAACTGAATATTGCATATTTCTTTGGTCTTATCAGTTATTATTTTGAAATACTCTGCAGGGTCGGTAATGTAAACTGATTTTGTCTGATTCTGCCTTTGACCGAATTTACCCCAAAAACTATTCAATTTTATTTTAGCTACCGTTCTCAACCCAGGATTTACTTCTATGTTGGCGGGGTCTAAAGCTATCCCCTCTTTCGCGTAATATTGATCTATGTAGGACTGCCTGTCCTCGGGTGTTTTAACCCAACTAGGCCAACCACTTTTTTCCTGCTTTATCTTAACATAAGTATTAATATACTCCGTAAAAAGCCCCCCAGTTTTTGTTTTTTCATCATACACTGAAATGTTGTCATAGTGCCATGCCTCATAGACTTTCACTATCTTATATCCAGCTCTCACAGCCTCCTGTAGTTCAATAGACACCCATGTCCCGGTCAGCATACGTTTACTGTCAGAATGATTACATGAGTAGGATTGACCGTTAAAAAACCCATAAAATGCAGAAAAATAGTCCTCCTTATCACTGGTGCTATTGAATATATTATCAGCAGACACAACACATGATCTACATAAGGTGAAATACAACCTATCTTTGTACCTCATAGGAAGAATAGGGTGGTACAATTGACGTGGCGGTAGAACGGAGCATTTTATCAGTCCCTCTATGTTGTCTATACACACATTCTCCCCCCACTGCTCAGCAGGGATAACCCGGTGTTCACCACAGGGGTACTTGCAATATTTGTTCACGTAAGGGTACAAGCTAGTAAAATCAAGGTACTCTATTTTCTCCCCCTCCTCACATTTATAATATGTTTTAGTTGTGTCTACTCTACCGCCATAAAATGCATCTCGAGGCTGTAAGGGCTCCACAATTGAAACATCATTCATGACAGAATTGTACTCAGCAGTTTTGCGTAATTCATCAAAATCACAACTCCATATGACATGAATTGAAAACCCTGCATTTTCTATTTCGTTGTCGTGTTTAATGGTATTCTGATATAAAACACCCATACTTTTGCCTAAAAAACTATTATACACATGAGCTGGGTAGCATTTATTATGACCATGAATGAAGCAGTTGTGGAATTGGAAAACAGTGCGTGACCCCGAGTGATACCCATCAACTTTCCTGCCACACACTTTAAACTCTCGTTTTTTAGACCTGGCATGACGTAAATGAATACCTTTTGTTCTTTCGATATATACAAGCCATAACATGCTATACACTGAATGATTATCATAAGGTTTAAAATGAGACACTACAGGTATGGTGTTCTCTTTTATGAACATGGTCCTGTACACAAGATTACATGCTGAGGCAATAGTCAGACATTTCTCAAAAGGGTCAATTTTATGAGCCCCTGTTATTTTAAGAAAAATATCCCTAAATTTTAGGCATCCACGACGCAGAATATTCACATCACTTTTACAATATTCTATTAATTCTCTCCTGAGGTTGAAATCACTGAACATATTAGCGTTATACCATTCAAGAAACTTTTCATGCACATCAGGTTTCATGCTCCACGGCATATAGAAATAAGGTGGGGGTAGAACATGCTCATGATGATCCTGGTTGGATTTTGTGTTGAACAAATGGGGGAAAAATCCTTTACGTAGTTCAGGAATGTCAAAAGTTTTTGGTATTTTAGCCAGGGCCATAGGGAGAAAATTCAGTGAGTCAACGAAACGGATGTTATAAGGCGGGACTCTGAGGCTCATCACCTTTCCCCCATTGTAAATAACACTGGGCTTCAAAATTTGAGAGTAGATGTAAGTCAGAATAAAATAGGAGTCATACCCGCGAAAATTATGGCAGATTATTCTACTGTTTGCATGTTCTTTAACTAACACCCATTTACAGAATTTATCCACACACCCCTCACCATAGAAAACATGCTGGTTAACACCGCATGTGTCACATTTAGAGGTATCATCAAATTTTCTCTCTGCATGACCCGACTTTATACAGTCATGACATGTGCGTTCAGCTATACATAGATTGGGGACATGCTGTCCTGTATCTTGTGTGCATTCTATATCAAAAAATATATATCGGGAAACTGGTATGTCTCTAGCTCCTGGTTTAGGAGTTGAATCAACCTTCTGAATATAACAAACATGCTCATGTTGAATATTGTAATCAACATAACAAATTCCACATTTCTTCATGAAGCATACATGAGGTTTAGATACACCCTGTTGGAGAAGCAATTTATTTTTTCTTTTTAGAAACATATTACAGGTTCTACATTTATACCAAGTCTGACACACAGACTTTCTCATTTTTCTTTTCCTGTTTTTATTCCCACCACTACCTCCACCTCGACGTGAGGGGTATTTTCTACTATGTAAATGGTAACAGTTCACACCCTTAAAACTGCGGTGACATTTCACACAGTAGACCCATTCTGCATCATTTTCAGGTTCATGCTCATGTCTACACAATTTACATATGTCTTTACATGCATGTTGGTAGTAGTTGTTAGTACGAGCGTAGCATATAGTACAAAAATGACACCTACCAAAAAAGGAAGGGATGCTAGTAAGAACATCAAAATGACCACTTGAGTGATAAAGACTTATAATTCTGTATGATTTCACACGATTATCATATATAATTGAGTTTAGATGGTCTTTAGAAACTACAATTATGCGATATCCTTTCATAGCTTTGCTCAATTTGTCAAACATGGGTAATGTGATGACTGTATTGAATGGTATTTTAGAGGATTGATATAGTTTTTTTACCATACGCAATTGTAGTAATTTATTTCCACAGACTTTCAGGACTGCACTGTTCAGACGGTTCCCACTACTGTCGGCTAAAACCTTGCCAACAATTAAGGCTCGAACAGCACAGCAGTTATCTCTGTTCCTTATATATATAACACATCTTTTGGCTTTAAGGAAATGAGTTATAGGAGCTCGCCCTGACCCTGAAGGCATTTTGACATGAGTGACAGTTATGGTGCACCCCTTATTCAGGTTGAAGACACTGAAACTCTGCAAGACTCTATCTATTTCAGTGAGAATATCCCTAGCGTTGATACTGCTCACAGTGTTAAAATGTATAAGTATTGGGTAGTCTATATCTCTACTGTCTATGGTCATTCTAATTAGGTCGTCAGATGCAAATTTTAGAGTTAATTCTTCCACCAATTTTTCAAAAACTTGGAAAAGTCGGGATAATACATCCTTCATAGACTTAAATTTCTCATTTATGTTCAATCTGAAAGTATATGTTGTGTGTCTCACCTGGAATTTCTGTGAGAATTGCTCATTCACACGCCGTAGAGAATATAAACCCCCTGAACCAAAACCCTGTTCAGTTATGTCAGGCGCATCAGGACCTGCGACACTTTGAACACCCCCATGATTCTGGCTTTCTACAGAAGTGAGGCCATGACGTCTATCCATATGCAGATTGAGGTTACCGCCTTTGGGGAATTCTTTACCACATATATGACAAACATATTTCTTTGCCGCATATGCACCACCAGAGCTACCCCCAGTGTTTTCAGTGTTGTGGGATTTCATATGTTTATGGAGGTAAAAAGCTTTTTTATATGACTTACGACAGATAGGACAGTCATACATGATGTTAGTGGGGTGCTACTCACTCTGTTCAAGATCACGTAATGTTTTAAACCCGGGATTTAACAAATTATCTATCTCGTCACGGATGCCCTCTATATCAGGATCTATTGTATATAGGTCTCTAATGAAAGCACTACCACTCACTGCCCAGAAAATATCTGACCTGAGATTATAGACATTATTTAAAAATGTATGTCTGAATGTTACTGAAGCCCCAATATATCTCCTTAACTCTATAATCAATACATCAAAGAAAAGCTCTTTGAATTTTATATCAATATCTCGACCAATACGCGATGAGTCAAAAAGAACAGGAATGTTTAAATTTTCAAAATGTTCAGAGTTCCCTGAAAATTCTAGGAACATAGAAACCACTTCGCAGGATTTTTCAACCTTTATACTACAGCTTGCCAGACCACGGCCTATCTTGAAGCCTTGTCGTGATTGCATAAGAAAATGAAGATCTCTCTTTTCTGAATAAACCTTAAAGATTGTGAGAGTTACAATCAACTTCTTAACTATCAATAATAGTTCATAAGACTTGTTGAAACATTTGCTTTCTGAAAGAACCACCCCCAGACGCCTGTATAAATTTGACCCTATGTTGTTACGAATTTGATCTAGGCAGTCACATATGTCGGAGAGCCTGTGATAGAGAATTTTAACACAATTCAACCTGTCAATGAACACTTCTATATCAGACCAGTCATGCAGAGTAGTAAAACGTCTCCTTATGAAATATTTCCATGAAGCATTTTGAGAGAGAACAACCCAGGCTTTTTTACACGCTATAGCAAATCTGTGCAAGCTTTTTCTGTCATGCTCTATAAATGTTATGATAAGCCAGAAAATTTCTGCTGGAAGGTCTGTGAGTGTAATGCTACTACTAGAACTATCCATAACATGTGAAATGTTTTCATGCGCCACATTCATCTAACTAGAAATATACCTAACAAATAGATACATATAACCACTACAGTAATAGATAGAATAAACTGTGACACATGTGTCAGAAAGAACCATGGAGGTATACCCTGATTACCTGATGCATAAAACCAATACAGTGTTAGATAGCTAGCGGATGATACTTAAAACAGAAAAACCCATAACCCTCATCGATACATTGAAAACAGTTTGGTATCTGAACGCTCTATTCACCCCTACACTGGGGGGAAAACCTGAAATATCTCAAGGTCTAGAGGGCGTACTATACATGTAACACATGTCTAATTACTCACTATCCTCCAACTCCTCGATCTTACTGTCGACCCCCTCAATGTTATCACAGAGCGACCGCCACTGGCTCACTGTGAGGACAGCTCCACCCTTTTTAATGGGTTGCCACAGGACCGAGTCTGGGTCCTCAGGATCGCCCGCCGTCTCGATCCTAAGCACCGTGTAGATTGAGATCAACGGTTCTCCAGTCAGCTCGGCATCAACCAGAATGCACTTCCTGGAAACCAGGAATTAGGTATATATCATATATACATATAACTCCATTATTATCCCCATAGATTTATCATATATACATACAACTTTATTATTCTCACCATAGTAGCAGCCTTGGAATTATTAGGATTGTTGTTATTCTGCATAAGATTTTTATGTTTTAATTCAATAATTACTTTAATTAATAATTATATTAACTATGACTTGGGTATCACCAGTTGTTAATATTATTGTCTAATTCAAAATTCATTGCTTTACAGACCACAGTTAATAATGTCTCATCATATTGTTTGTCTACGGCGGCATTGAACAATATAATACACCCAGATAATAATGAATAACTCCTGTATAGAAAAATGAATTACACACACACACACACACACACACACACACACACACACACACACACACACACACATTACATACCTGTAAGGTTTGGGGATTCCTCTGCGGATGAACTCAGGCTCAAGCCAGCACAATACATCCGACCCCCTCTTAGGACCTCGCACCATAGACTCGGTCTGCTGTGGGGAGGCTGAGAATGATCCCCGGGCAACTCTAGGCTCGACAATCCTCCTCCTGGGTTCCTGACGTTGAGCGGGGACACTAGAATGGCCTGAGGAGGTGTTAACAGAGGCTGGGGGTCTTGAAGGGGACGACGATGGTGTGGGGCGAGGTGTAGAGGGGCGTGGCTCAGCGCGGTTCTTGGTTCTACGGACCTTAACAGGTGTCTTGAATGGTGCTGGTCGTTGTAAACCCTCAGCGTCTTCTACTGTGTCTGTATCACCTCCTTCATCTGCATCATGATCATTACCTTCATCATCATCATCAAACACTAGAGCTGTGACGGTCTTTTTCTTTGGGGGTGTGAAAACGTCATCATCGCTAGGCACATCATGGTTCCAAACCTCACTGTCCCCCGGCTGTTCTACAGGTGGTTCAGCGTTAAATGGTTTGGGCGTGGTGGTGTTCTCAGCCCGGGGTGATGCATGTTCTGCACGACGAGTCTGCTTCCTTTTCAAGACTGGCTGAGGAAAGAAACGAGAAAGTATGTCAATAACAATCTTTAAATCTTCACATAAATTCTGAAATCTTTCATTCAAATAGTGCCTTATATTACTTATATTTAAATACTCCGTGTTACTATAATGATGACAGTGAAATAAGACGTACCAGAATAATAAGACTTAGCCCAGCCAGATTATTAACATGCCCCCCATGTGTAGATGTCTCACGGCAAGATTATTAACATGCCCCCCACCATGTGTAGATGTTAAGACGGTCGGCAGTCTTAGATTAGAGCACCGTGTATTATACTGCGAATTACCCCAACAGTGAAAGAGTCCTATGTAAAGTATAGCTGAATGTGATAACTCACCTTAGGCATTTTCAATGTGTAGTTGTTTTTATATTCAGATAAAAACGTCAGGTAAAATAACCACTGTTTTGCGTCCTGAAATAAGATCCAGCGAGTCTATCACAACATGCAATATTGGTATAGTGCAGCCCCGGAACGCCTGCACCTTTTTTTATACACCTTGGAGCGGTCAGTGGTGGGTGACCCCTCACACATGCCCCCCCACAGACCAATAACGGCGCTGCTAGGGCAAAATAAACCCTGCCCTCCAGTAAACCCTCCTGAACCCTCAGGGACCACGCTGGAACCCTAACTTTATAAATATATAGAAAAATACTGCTTCCACAGCCGCCGCCATCCTGAACCCTATACCCTACACCGCCCTATACAGAAGCACCCTTACAGCTCGGTGTCTTTGTGAGCGCTGTGCAGGAAGACCCCCTAGGGAAATGTAATATGACCAAACAGCAATAAAAGGCCCCTAAAGGTATACAGGGCCCTGTTAATGAAGGGAAGTGAATCTGCAGACCCTGTGGACGTAAAATTACAGATCTTAACCTCAGGTCACAACTGTAGAGTTGCATCCATACTCATTCATACTTTCTATTGGTGTATACCCCATACTGCATGGGGTAAACCGGCGTTCTGCCCATAAGAAAGAGGGTAAAACACATAGGGGATAAAAGGCACTGTTCTATTGTAGTTGGGGTATAAAAGACATACACTACACCTTCATGAAGTAAGCAATGTCTCGCGCGGTGTAAAACCTTTGAAGATCTCAGGGCGCGTCATGACTCACTTTTACAGCGCTTCAAAGTGTATGGGGTAAAACCACATGCATTTTGATGTCTCTATGGGGTAACAGTGTACGGCGATGGGGTAAAAGCAGGTGTTGATATGAGCCTATGAAAAGCACACTAGCAAATAAAACAAAAGGGTAGTAGCATCAGTCAAGTCTATGTCGGTCGATTGATTGCAGAGAGTTGAAATTCAGATACCCTCTCTTGAAAAGAGATACAGTACGCACCACACATTGAGGGGGACCCAAGTGGTCAGAATGTGTGAAGAGAGACAGCACTATGGATATCACTAAATCATACGCCTGCCTGATTTCATTCATATCTATAATATCAGGATCATGCGGAATGTATTACTGCGGTCCGGCCTTGAAATGTCTCTGCGTACCCGACACTCAGTCTATTATATGCAGTGGACAGGGTTTAACATCTGTGCCGGAATTAGGTATTGAATACAGCCAATACACCAAACTCTTTTTTCAGTACAACGAAATAAGGCATGTACGTGTCACTAAAGTGTATGATATTCTGGATGTACGTAATAACCCCATATCATGCGATGAGTATCTACCCAGATGGGTTCTACAGGATTCATGCCCACTGGAAACACCTCAGCCAGGGAGAAATCATGAAGACGGGACCGTCATGAGCAAAACAGACGGAAAATTACAGATGGAAACTACAATGCAAAACTCCGAGGAAATCACCACAGAAAATGTGTATGATCTAGAGAACAGACCTGAAACCCCCACCCCCTACGGTAGTAGTACATCTAGTAATGCTCAGTCAACTATGACTTATGACGTAATTACAACTCATGATATCATGCGTGGTTTACGGGAGCATGTCACATCTACACCCCGTGACAGTACCTCAAAACCAGAGCTGTCGAGTGAGACTCTACTGAAACCGACCAGTGAGGTCTTAGGAAATGAATTTATTCCGATTGAGGCACATGCAGAGACTATGGAGGGGACTAAATCATCCAGTATTAGGGGGACTGTCTTGACTTCGATAACAGCTGACGCACATGTACAGACTATGGAAACAACTGAGTCACTCAGTATCGATGGGTCTGCCTTAACCTCGGTATCCTGGAAACTGCGTTCAATGTCTGATGAATCTTCCACAACCATTCAACATCCTTCACCACCTTTTAAAACACCTTCTCTCGACAATGATAACGCTCCACCCCGTGAGAATGGAGTTGGTATGAGTGAGGCAGGAAACAGTGGGGGTTTGAAAATAGAGCCGTCTAAAACCCTGAATCATGGTAATATAACCGTGGGTATTGGCGTAACAAAAAACAAAACCCATGTTGTTCTTAAAGGGGAGGTGGAGCTTTATGTCCCCATTCTATCGGTGCTGGGTGTTCTAGTGATTATTATTACAATAATTACAGTGATTATTGCATATATCAGACGATCTCAGGGTAATATCAGGAGAAACACACAGCATAACAGCACCAATAACACAGCATTGCAGCTTGTGCCTCACATGATTTCAGACTGGCTGTAAGTATAATGATCGTTAGTTATTATAATTTATTCTTATAAAGACTTATATGATCATTTAAATGTGTGGATAAATTATCATTTAATTAATCATATACGGTATTATAAACCTAACAATAAATGGAATTGAATAAAGTGAAACAATAAATTGAGCACATTCGTCATTCATAACTTTTTATTCATGATATAAGGGCTTTGCACGATTCCAGATCCCCGCCATGTAGATCATACAGATCGTCAATAGAAACACCGTCCAGGATCACACATGCTGATGAAAACCCTGAAAACAGGTATGAAATACATACACATCATCATACATACATACATGTCTCATATAAGATTGTATATCAGAATGTTGCAAATATTCGACTTCAGTAAGATGGATATTTAACCACACCTATGACATACCTTGAAGGTTTCTCACACTCTTCATGCCTCATTTACTGTGCTTTAAGGTTGACTGACATCATCATCAGAGACAAAACCGCCAACTGTGGGAACAGCGAAACCCAAGCCCACTCCTACCCCACTCAGGGTGCATCTACTGTAAAACCTGGTGCCTCTGATGACCAATCAGTCTCATGGGAAACTACTCAGCCAGGCACCTGCAGCAAAGATGCAAGTAGGGTTAAGGAGTCTGGTGCCAAAAGTGCACTACCTGGAAATTCCAGTGAGTCCCTTCATGCATTTACCTCACCACTCCAATACAAAACAGCCTCCACCCCCATTGTTCCAGGTTTGGGTGGGGGTGAGCTCACAACTCCCTACACCTCCCCTATCATTAACTGTGGAGCGGGGCTTCTTAACCGATGCCTATCATTGCCTGACATAGCATGTGATATGTCAATGGATTCTGAAATTCCTGAACGTTCGGAATGTATGAGACTGAGGTCTGGGCGTCATGTCAAGAACGTGTGAAAGAAATTCTTATAGATTGAACTAGATACATTCACTGCTAAGAACCTCAAACACCCGTATTATACATGATCTATAAAGTTTCAAACCCTACCGTTACATGTTATGAAACTACAATACAGATAGTAGATGCATAAAGTACACCATATAGTAGTACTATAGTAAACCTATACCATGCTATAAAGCTTAATGTGTAGCCATATTATACCGTATCATACCATATCTACTTATCTACATACCCAGCCACCCATGTATCCACCTGATTGCCTATCCATCTATATATCTACTGCTAACAGAAATAATAGCATAAAATAGTGTTTGTTACTCGGTAGTAGATAGTGTTATTACTTAGTACACATATACAGAAAGTTTTTTTCTATGCTACTGTATACACTCATATATCATTCCATATTATGCGATGTACTCCAGCATACTGTGTAAATAGTTTATATCTACCCTCAACGGGAATCAACATGTCGACCCTCAGCCAAATACCCCAGAGTTTTATATATAGGGCAATACGGGCTAGTGAAAATTTCACGACCTCTGAAGGGTGCAAGAGTGCTTAAAACCTTACACTTAACACGATCGGATATAGATGCAGGTAAATACAGATCAAAGTGATTAAGTATAGTCTTCACACGAGTCATTCCTGGTGCATCATAATACTCAGTGAAAAATACTCCAGGACCTACAATTTCCTTAACCCTCATCAACATAAGATTTGCTATCATATCTATGCATGTATTCTGAAGAGAAAATCCTTCAGAAAAATTGTATTTGGCGAGAACACGTGTAGCATTTGCACGAACAATGCATGACCGCTCATGCTGTAATAGTCCCGAGGATTCGATGATGCGTCTCATAACAGTATGATCGGAAGAGTCCCTTTTGAAATGTTGAGTTATCAGATTGTGAGAAACTCTATACTCCTGTCGTGCTATCTGATGATACATGTCATACATCCTAGGTTCATACCAAGGCATTATATACTGATTCAGTAAAACAAGCTCCATCTGCGCTGTGTAGTAGTGAATAGGCACCTTTCCATATCCGCAAAAGACAGTCCTGCATTTATTAACAAACTCTTCACGAGTAGTTTCATCCCTTTCGTCGAAATTGAAATCGTTGAAGCTTTTTATTTCCTCATCAGTTGTTTGTCCGTACATAGTTCTAGCATAGATATAACCTTATAAGAGGGGGTAAAAACGCCAAATTAGTGTATGTATCCCCGCCTGTCTGGAGCGTATAAGTCGGGGGTGATTGAGATGAGTAGCGTCAGCAGCGCCAGCTAGTGAGTAAAAAGTTACTTAGAAAAGTCTATTCAATGCGTGTAATGATGTCTTGTCTAATTGATATCCAATAGTAATAAAGCATAATATAACACCCATATCTCTCTCATGTTGTTTACTAATTGTATCCGCTAGAGTATTTATGGAGCGTCTTATACACATTACATCGAGGGCTGGTGAGAATCTCTCGACCTCGGAAAGGCGTCACGGTTCCAACAATTCTCTGTCTCACCCGTTCGTACACTAGGGAAGGCAGCAACAGTCTGAATTCCTCCACTATAGCCTCAACCTGATCCATCCCAGGCATGTCATGGTAGTACTCTGAATGGAAAATAGCCGGTCCTACAGTTTTCTTCACCTTCTCAACTATTATCTGAACAATTGAGTCAATGCATGAATTTTCCAGAGAAAACCCTTGGGAGAAATTATATTTCTTCAGTACGCGCTTAGCTTCAAGAGAGCAAATGTGAGGTCGTGAGCTTGGGGGTATTCCACAGCTAGAAAGAATAGATATCATGCAGCGCACATCATACCAACTGTATTGAATAACCTGCGGAACCAGGTTATGGGAGTTGAGAAATTGATCTTTGGCTATTTCATGATAAAGTCGAAACATTTTTCTGTGGTAAAATTCCGGTATAAAGGATTGAAGCAGAACGAGTTCCATTTGAGCTGCATAATAATGAATGGGTATTTTTCCATACCCACAGAAAATCTTTCTTAATCCATTTTTATATTCCTCGTAGGTTGTTTCTTCTTTTTCTTTGAAATTGAAATTCAGTACATCTTCACGTGTAGTACGTCCAAACATTGCTGCTGTTGTGTGTATGTGTGTGTGTGTGTGTGTGTATGTGTGTGTGTGTGTATGTGTGTGTGTGCGTGTGAGTGCGTATGTATGCATGTATAAGGTACTACTCCCCCTACTGAGTAGGTAAAAAACTATAATCAGTGCTGTGTGAATGATGTATAAAATGTCCACTAGATGGCGGCACAGAGTGGCGATGGTGTGAAATGATGTATAGAACATCCGCTAGGTGGTAGTACTGAGTTATTCCAGCTCTCAACCACACTACACTGGGGTCAGATGAGGATAATTTTCACGCTCTAAGTAGCGATTATCGTTTTCCAGTGTTAAAACCCCATAGGGGCACCAGAGACAAGTAACAAGAACTCTACTGCCACCATCTAATAGAGCCATGAGGGCTTGTACCAGGATGGTGTCACCTGCTCATCACTTCTAGCTATACTATATATTAGCAGCTATTCTGTAAAGGTAAGAGATGCTATCTGTTACCATTAGTTATCTTAACCCTTTAAGGATTGCTATATAGACAAAGGTGCACGAGAATTGGTCAGTACTGAGGGTTATCACACGAGGGGAAGCCGAGTGTGATAATCCTCAGTGCTGACCAATTTGAGTGCTCCTTTGTATTTATCTCAAGTTATTTTAGTCAGATATGTTCAAAATTCTATTTATTTGGCATTGGAAATTATTTTATCATCAGTTTTTTGACCATTTTGGATGTTTTCCCTAGCAGTGTGATACGGGGGAGGGTTATCACACTGTGGGGTGTGATACAGAGGTTCTTGGTTAAACCTATGGGGCTCTCGTATTCAACTTGAGATAAATAATAATTCACAGATGTGATGAAGGGGATCTGCATGCTGTAATGGCCTCTATATAATCATCCAGGCACTGATTTCAACCAGGCTATTCTGAGGTAGCAGGTTGTCCAATGGGCGTGGCCATTGCTGGAGCTTGTTACCAGTGAGTTCTACTGATAACACCTATCAGATGGGTACCAGTTGGCCCCCGAGAGGACCGCAGTGAATAGTTGGTGTCATTTCATTGGCTGATAATCAAACCAAACAATCAAGTCCATATACCCCTGGCCTTTTCCAGCACATATTCAAGACTGCGATTTTAGTTGTTTTTTTCAAAATTTCAAAACCCATTGGTGTTCATTCAAGGCTGGTATACAAGCCCCAGCGCGTGTACAGGTGAATACAGTAGTCTACCTGTTCGTCATGCCCACCCTTTAACATGTACAATGCCATGGGGCCAGCATGATGCGTGAATGCATGACTGGCAGGGTTCTCACCAGGGCTGCATTCATGCATCTGAAGAATATATAAGGCGTCATTGAATACGGACAGCCTCACCTCGGTGAATACGGTGCAAATTTAATCCCTGGTCATGGACATTTGCATTTATGTCATGGCCTACAGGGTTAAATTGCTTTTAAATAAAGAAAAACGGCTCAGCTCTGTTCAAAATCCAAGATGGCGGATACCCATTGAGTACGGCCACATTGTATTCCATGCCCCCCATGGAATACAACATGTCCAGTACTGTTCTATAGTAACGTATCTGCCATGTGCATGTGCATCAGCTTCCCTTACAGGGTTAAAGTTACCCTTGATTACTGTCATTAAGTTGTTGGCTAAATGCTGTCATTAAACACCTCGGTGTGTGGTCATGCAGGTAATCCCGGGTAATAGATCTAAATTATCGAGTCTCTATACTGTATACCGTAGCGGCTTGTTAAAGGGTCGGAGTCTCAAGTAAGCGTGTGTATAAGAGACAGGGGCATATACCGTAATGGCCCATTAGCGCCAGGGCGCTTATAAATTCCAATACCTCTCTACCCCGGCCCTTATTCGAGACAGGCGCTTTGTTTTCAGTGCTGAAGATCAATTTCAATACCCCTGTACCCCCGGCGCTTATTTGAGACCAGCGCTTATTTGAGACCTCGGCCAGTATGGTAGGGGTACTGAAATTAATTAAGCACTGACAACAATATTCAAATAAGCGCCTGTCTCAAATAAGGGCCAGGAGTACAGAGGTAATCAAATTTAAAAGTGTCCGGGGGGCTTAAATTGGCCAGTACAGTAAGCCTGTGTAAGCACGGCCTCTCATATATGTACCTGTTGGAGGTGTTAACTTTGGCTAGGCCCATGATTTTCTTCTGTACATTTTTTGCTGAATAGAAATTTTCTGATTAATATAAACTGCTGATTGATGGTAGTGGAACACCTTATTCTCACAAATATTATAGTATAGCAAGTCCGCTACCGATCTTAAGCACCAGGTTTAGAAATACCCCTGTACCCCACCCCCAGTGCTTATACAATACTGGTACTTATTTGAGACCCTGAAGCTTACAGTATATGGATGCTAACCCTTCCAAAATCATCAACACTGGGACAGTCATTCATGGCGATATGACAGGTGCTGGAGGTACAGAGTGTCAGAACTTATGTTTCAAATAATCCCTTGGTTTTACTGATATTCCTTTAGATCCTATATTCTATAGTCAGACTGATTCAAAGACCCAACCAATTATGTGGCCAACATTTCTTTTCAGCATACTGCTCTTCCTGTACCTGCCCCTATGATCAGCCTGTACCACAGTGTATGCATGATAATAGTGGGAGTAGAACCACCTCTCTGTCATCCTGAAGCCTGCTGTCATGGCTGTCAGGGAGATTGGTGTGTCACTGCTTAAAACCTTTAAGGGCCGCTAATGTATTAATACATCATACCCATCGCTAACCATGATGCATAATTCAGTCTCGGCGAGTTACTTACCATGACTGCATTTATGCATCATGCCGACCCTACGGGTTTGATACACTCCTGGATGGTCGGCATGATGCTCAAATGAAGTGCTGGTGCATTGGTGCATCATGAGCACCAATGGGCATGATGCATCACCGGCCCTTAAAGCATTAAGGTACACCCACACGGACGTTGTCATTACTGTGGTCGTAGATATTTTCACTGGTGTAAATTTTCACAGAATTGATAAAAGGCCCTATTTCATGTGTATTTGAATTCACGGATTTTCAAAATTAGCTATTGCTATTCTATATGATATTCACTATGGACATAAATTCACAGATTTTACACTTCCGTGAAATCCGCGAAAATATGTACAGCGTGAAATAATCTATGACCACAGTATGTACAGGGTAATGGGGTACACCACTTACCTGTTTTGTAACTTCTGTGCGATCCTATATGGTTGATGTCTTCTAAAAGGGATGCCACGATTCCTATAATGTATTGATGGAAGATTCAGATAAATAATGTTAAAGAGTTGATTAAAATAAACTGTTATTATGAAATTAAATGGTATTAATGTGTAGCACTCACTTGTCAGAATTCAGAGGAGATAGTTAAAGAATGATTATATAGATCAACCATCTCAAGTTGACATCCTAATAATGACTCTGGGAACATCTTTAACCCTTAGAGGGCTGCGTATGCAGGAGTGCATCATGCCCATTGGTCGTCATGATGCAGTAATGAAGTGCTACTGAGTCTGGAGGGTGTTGCTCCTATAGTAAAAGGAAGAGCTGGCTAAAAATACCCTCGTTTCCAGTCCTTTCTTTTCATGAAGCTATAACTTGTACCTTTTGTTGCTCACAAGTGGTCATTCAAGTACGGTGCTAAAAAATGGAGATTTGAGTAGGTACCTAGTTGGGAGAAGTCAGTCAGTATTATATAAGGTACCTGGTAGTGCAGCTGTCTCTGTTTTAAACAAGGCAGGTGACTTTTCAGACTAATGTGGTGAGTGCAAGTTGAATGGTGAAGCAGAGCATAACTTCTTTTGAAAAGAGGGTACCTACTGATAGCTCTTTTTACCATAGGAGCAACACACTCCTGCTCACCGGCAATTCATCGGAGCATCATGCCAACTCTCGAGGAAGTGTATCAACCCTGTGGGGTCAGTAATACATATGAATGTAGCCCTGGAGAGCAAGACGCATTAATGCATTATGATGACCCAAGTTCACAATGCATTAATGGACTCTAAGGCTTCAAAGGTTTGACAATTTAACAGAAACCACATCATTATACTTCTACTATAGACACTATGTGTCATACATTCATACTCACCTCTTTTCTACCCCAATGGCCTCTTTTACCACCCTGTACCATACAGTACCATTGCTCAGCTGACAGCCAACTTAAAACATGTAATTTTCACATCTCAAACACTTAAAATGGTCTACCATCTAAAAGTCCTGTCTTTGAAGGTAACTACACCCCTCCACTCACATCCTGCTATCAGTGGGTCCAATCTGAACCTTCACATAGTCTGGGATATTATACCTTTAAGGACATTATCCCTTTAAGGGCCGCTGATGCATTAATGCATCATGCCCATTGGTCGACATGATGCACATGAAGTGCTGGCGGGTCTGCTCACCAAAACTTCATTGGAGCATTATATCGACCCTCTGGCGTTGTATCAGCCCCGTAGGGTCAGCATGGTGCGTAGATATAGCCCTGATGAGTTACTCGCCAGGGCTACATTCATGCATCATGACGACTAATGAGCATGATGCATTAATGCATCAGCGGCCCTTGAAGGGTTATACCCCTTCCTATTGTACATGGAATGTTTCAGTAGTTACCATTGAAGCCATATCAAATGAACATCCAATCTGTACAAATACATTCCTTGGACACAATTAAGATTTATTCAAACCCTGTTATCATCTAGTCCCATAGAAACTACCCTGATAGAATATTCTTGTAATGATAATCATTGAGCTTTTATGTCAATTTAAGGGCCTTAATTAAATGAGGAATATGAATTCAAATAGCCAGACAGACAGCAAACAGCGAATACTTGACATATTGATTTCAAAATGATTATGGTTAAAAGATGAGCTGACTGATCATCATTTCATGCTTGCTATTGAATTCTTGTGATGTGGTTCATGTTATATTGTTAACGATGCGCATATAATGGTGACAAACATTTGAGAATAAGCTACGCATGGCCCTGAAACCCTTCTTACCAAAATTTTTGTTATCAAACTTACAGCAACAAAAAGGAAAAATGAAAGGGAAAATCATATGAAAGCAGTGACTCTAATGTGAAAATATCATTCTCCTTCTCTATCCTATATCATCAATTGCCTGTCTCTACAGCCCCTCAGATGTGTGTGGTACACATATGTATATGTACGGGCACTGACACATTCCTCTGTGATATTGGGTAATGTAGTTTTCAGCTGTCAAAATGGCGTAAAACATCTATTACTCACTCACTCACTAAAGGAGGGCACCAACAAAGGACACCATAATGACACAAGTTGTACAAGTTCTAATCCTAACCCACATCTAGCCATAACCCCTTTACAGGACCAAGGATGCCTCCAGGTTCATGTTCCTTTGTCATCATTTACTGCAATGACTCTTATGACTGCAAGGGTCTCACATAAGTACCGGTCTTGAATAAGCATGCCCAGCAAATTGTCGTCATCTGTCGCCATGATTGGTCATCAATGGTGACTCCTTTTTGAGTGATAACTCATTCCGTCATCTTTCGTCACTGTGTGTTAGACTCACGTGGCATGTTGCTGTTCCTGGTGATCTTGTGCTATAACGAGGTTGTGTTCCATCTAGCGACATGTGTAGGCCACTTCACACAGGTTGACGAGGACTCACGACAATTTGCTGGGTGGGGTATACTACGGGCCCGTAGCCAGAGGGGGGCTCAGGGGGCTCGATCCCCCCCCCCCGTGCAAAATTATGTGGAGTTCCAGCCTCCCACATGGGCAAGTGGAACTAAAGGGGTAGTGCATGAAAGGGTGGAACTCATTACGGGAATGAATTTATCACGGGCGAGTGGAACTAACAGGGGGTCGGACCTGTAATCACCCATTTTGCATGTTTTTTTACAAAGATTTTCCAGGGGAGCATGCCCCCGGACCCCCCCCCAGCTTTGTTGCTGCGCTATGCTTGCGATTTAGCTGCTTCACACTCGAGTATTTATATCGAGTTCCACCTAAATTATTTGAGCTCCCCCCCACAGTGAAGTCTGGCTACGGGCCTGTATACAGATCATTCTTAGGCACTTAAAACAGTATTCAACTGCCAAGGGTACAGGGGTATTGAAATCAATAAGCACCCGGGCCACTATGGTACAGCAATACATCATGAAGCCTTCAGGTTCAGGTTCCTTTGTCATAATGTGAGTTACCCACACTAGGGTTGCACCAGTATGTGAGTTACCCACACTAGGGCTACACCAGTATGTGACTTACATACACTAGGGCTACACCAGTATGTGACTTACCCACACTAGGGTTGCACCAGTATGTGAGTTACCCACACTAGGGCTACACCAGTATGTGACTTACATACACTAGGGCTACACCAGTATGTGACTTACCCACACTAGGGTTACACCAGTATGTGACTTACCCACACTAGGGCTACACCAGTATGTGACTTACATACACTAGGGTTACACCAGTATGTGACTTACCCACACTAGGGCTACACCAGTATGTGACTTACCCACACTAGGGCTACACCAGTATGTGACTTACCCACACTAGGGTTACACCAGTATGTGACTTACCCACACTAGGGCTACATCAGTATGTGACTTACCCACACTAGGGCTACACCAGTATGTGACTTACCCACACTAGGGTTACACCAGTATGTGAGTTACATACACTAGGGCTACACCAGTATGTGACTTACCCACACTAGGGCTACACCAGTATGTGATTTACCCACACTAGGGCTACACCAGTATGTGACTTACCCACACTAGGGCTACATCAGTATGTGACTTACCCACACTAGGGCTACACCAGTATGTGACTTACCCACACTACAGCTACACCAGTATGTGACTTACCTACACTAGGGCTACACCAGTATGTGACTTACATACACTAGGGCTACACCAGTATGTGACTTACCCACACTAGGGTTACACCAGTATGTGAGTTACATACACTAGGGCTACACCAGTATGTGACTTACCCACACTAGGGCTACACCAGTATATGATTTACCCACACTAGGGCTACACCAGTATGTGACTTACCCACACTAGGGCTACATCAGTATGTGACTTACCCACACTAGGGCTACACCAGTATGTGACTTACATACACTAGGGCTACACCAGTATGTGACTTACCCACACTAGGGCTACACCAGTATGTGACTTACCCACACTAGGGCTACATCAGTATGTGACTTACATACACTAGGGCTACACCAGTATGTGACTTACCCACACTAGGGTTACACCAGTATTTGAGTTACATACACTAGGGCTACACCAGTATGTGACTTATCCACACTAGGGCTACACCAGTATGTGACTTACCCACACTAGGGCTACACCAGTATGTGACTTACCCACACTAGGGCTACACCAGTATGTGACTTACCCACATTAGGGCTACACCAGTATGTGACTTACCCACACTAGGGCTACACCAGTATGTGACTTGCCCACACTAGGGCTACATCAGTATGTGACTTAACTACACTAGGGCTACACCAGTATGTGACTTACCCACACTAGGGCTACAATAGTATGTGACTTAACTACACTAGGGCTACACCAGTATGTAACTTACCCACACTAGGGTTACACCAGTATGTGAGTTACATACACTAGGGCTATACCAGTATGTGACTTATCCACAATAGGGCTACACCAGTATGTGACTTACCCACACTAGGGCTACACCAGTATATGACTTACCCACATTAGGGCTACACCAGTATGTAACTTACCCACACTAGGGCTACACCAGTATGTGACTTACCCACACTAGGGTTACATCAGTATGTGAGGTACCCACACTAGGCCTATACCAGTAGGTGAATTACCCACACTAGGGCTATACCAGTATGTGACTTACCCACATTAGGGTTACACCAGTATGTGACTTACCCACACTAGGGCTACACCAGTATGTGACTTACCCACACTAGGGCTACACCAGTATGTGACTTACCCACACTAGGGTTACATCAGTATGTGAGGTACCCACACTAGGCCTATACCAGTAGGTGAATTACCCACACTAGGGCTATACCAGTATGTGACTTACCCACATTAGGGTTACACCAGTATGTGACTTACCCACACTAGGGCTACACCAGTATGTGACTTACCCACACTAGAGCTACACCAGTATGTGACCCACACTAGGGCTACACCAGTATGTGACTTACCCACACTAGGGCTACACCAGTATGTGACTTACCCACATTAGGGCTACACCAGTATGTGACTTACCCACACTAGGGCTACACCAGTATGTGAGTTACCTACACTAGGGCTACACCAGTATGTGACTTACCCACACTAGGGCTACACCAGTATGTGACTTACCTACACTAGGGCTACACCAGTATTTGAGTTACCCACACTAGGGTTACACCAGTATGTGACTTACCTACACTAGGGTTACACCAGTATGTGAGGTACCCACACTAGGGCTACACCAGTATGTGAGTTACCCACACTAGGGTTACAGCAGGTTTTGAGTTACCAACACTAGGGTTACACCAGTATGTGAGTTACCTACACTAGGGCTACACCAGTATTTGAGTTACCCACACTAGGGTTACACCAGTATGTGACTTAACTACACTAGGGCTACACCAGTATTTGAGTTACCCACACTAGGGTTACACCAGTATGTGACTTACCCACACTAGGGCTACACCAGTATGTGAGTGACCCACACTAGGGCTACACCAGTATGTGACTTACCCACACTAGGGCTACACCAGTATGTGAGTTACCCACACTAGGGTTACACCAGTATGTGACTTACCCACACTAGGGTTACACCAGTATGTGACTTACCCACACTAGGGCTACACTAGTATGTGACTTACCCACACTAGGGCTACACCAGTATGTGAGTTACCCACATTAGGGCTACACCAGTATGTGACTTACCCACACTAGGGTTACACCAGTATGTGACTTACCCACACTAGGGTTACACCAGTATGTGACTTACCCACACTAGGGTTACACCAGTATGTGACTTACCCACACTAGGGTTACACCAGTATGTGACTTACCCACACTAGGGCTACACTAGTATGTGACTTACCCACACTAGGGCTACACCAGTATGTGACTTACCCACATTAGGGCTACACCAGTATGTGACTTACCCACACTAGGGTTACACCAGTATGTGACTTACCCACACTAGGGCTACACCAGTATGTCACTTACCCACACTAGGGCTACACCAGTATGTGACTTACCCACACTAGGGTTACACCAGTATGTGACCCACACTAGGGCTACACCAGTATTTGAGTTACCCACACTAGGGCTACACCAGTATGTGACTTACCCACACTAGGGCTACACCAGTATGTGAGTTACCCACACTAGGGTTACACCAGTATGTGACTTACCCACACTAGGGCTACACCAGTATGTGACTTACCCACACTAGGGCTACACCAGTATGTGACTTACCCACACTAGGGCTACACCAGTATGTGACTTACCCACACTAGGGTTACACCAGTATGTGACTTACCTACACTAGGGTTACACCAGTATGTGAGGTACCCACACTAGGGTTACACCAGTATGTGACTTACCCACACTAGGGCTACACCAGTATGTGACTTACCCACACTAGGGTTACACCAGTATGTGACTTACCCACACTAGGGTTACACCAGTATGTGAGGTACCCACAATAGGGCTACACCAGTATGTGACTTACCCACACTAGGGCTACACCAGTATGTGACTTACCCACACTAGGGTTACACCAGTATGTGACCCACACTAGGGCTACACCAGTATTTGAGTTACCCACACTAGGGTTACACCAGTATGTGACTTACCCACACTAGGGTTACACCAGTATTTGAGTTACCCACACTAGGGTTACACCAGTATTTGAGTTACCCACACTAGGGTTACACCAGTATGTGAGTTACCTACACTAGGGCTACACCAGTATTTGAGTTACCCACACTAGGGTTACACCAGTATGTGAGTTACCTACACTAGGGCTACACCAGTATGTGACTTACCCACACTAGGGTTACACCAGTATGTGACTTACCCACACTAGGGCTACACCAGTATGTGAGTTACCCACACTAGGGCTACACCAGTATGTGACTTACCCACACTAGGGCTACACCAGTATGTGACTTACCCACACTAGGGCTACATCAGTATGTGAGGTACCCACACTAGGGCTACATCAGTATGTGACTTACCCACACTAGGGTTACATCAGTATGTGACTTACCCACACTAGGGTTACATCAGTATGTGAGGTACCCACACTAGGGTTACACCAGTATGTGAGGTACCCACACTAGGGTTACACCAGTATGTGACTTACCTACACTAGGGCTACACCAGTATGTGACTTAACTACACTAGGGCTACACCAGTATGTGACTTACCCACACTAGGGCTACACCAGTATGTGACTTACCCACACTAGGGCTACACCAATATGTGACTTACCCACACTAGGGCTACACCAGTATGTGAGGTACCCACACTAGGGCTACACCAGTATGTGACTTACCCACACTAGGGCTACACCAGTATGTGAGTTACCTACACTAGGGCTACACCAGTATTTGAGTTACCCACACTAGGGTTACACCAGTATGTGACTTACCTACACTAGGGTTACACCAGTATGTGAGGTACCCACACTAGGGCTACACCAGTATGTGAGTTACCCACACTAGGGTTACAGCAGGTTTTGAGTTACCCACACTAGGGTTACACCAGTATGTGAGTTACCTACACTAGGGCTACACCAGTATTTGAGTTACCCACACTAGGGTTACACCAGTATGTGACTTACCTACACTAGGGCTACACCAGTATTTGAGTTACCCACACTAGGGTTACACCAGTATGTGACTTACCCACACTAGGGCTACACCAGTATGTGACTTACCCACACTAGGGCTACACCAGTATGTGACTTACCCACACTAGGGCTACACCAGTATGTGAGGTACCCACACTAGGGCTACACCAGTATGTGACTTACCCACACTAGGGCTACATCAGTATGTGGCTTACCCACACTAGGCTACACCAGTATGTGACTTACCCACACTAGGGCTACATTAGTGCATCATGACAACACCATGGGGTTGATATACACCCCTCTGCAGGGTCCATGTGCAGGGTCCATGTGACGCGCCAATGACATGCTGGTGAGTACATTCGCCAACCTTCATTGATGCATCATACTGACCAATGGGTTTGATGCACTCCTGCATTATTGGCCCTTAAAGAATTCTAGGGTTAAGGTCTATTGGCTACTAGCTGGTCTGGAGCTGGTTCTGGCGACACACACTGATAAGATGGGACCAGCATGTCCCTGGAAGTGGGTGTTAACCAGGGACAAGGTACCCATCATGGTATGTCTTATCAGTGGGTTTTATCTCAACCAGCGAAATTCAAAATGGCGGCTCCACTAGGCCTCCATACTGAGTCCTATATTCTACCTATATGATGGTGTCTAAGTGTAGGGGCGGCAGATCAAAGCACCCTATATCTGACTGTGACAGCTACACCCTGGGTGATTGACAGACACGTGACAGCTGATTGACAGGTATGTGTAAGGGGGGGGGGGGTATCAGGACAACCCTACCTTAAGGGTTAGTGAGTGATCTTTTCTTTAAACCTTTAAGGGCCGCTCATGTAGGAATGCATTATGTCCATTGGTCGTCATGATGCACCAATGAAGTGCTGGTGAGTCTGCTCTCCAGCACTTCATTGGAGCATCATGCCAAGGGCTGCATTCATGCATCATGATGACCAATGGGCATAATGCACTAATGCATCAGCTGCCCGTAAAGAGTTGATAACAGTAGTGAGGAGTTTCAGTTCCTCTTGGACGAAAGTAGCACAGGTTTGGAGAATTTTACCTGTTTCCTGAATAAAAAAAAAAGAATCTGTTACTAGATATACAGGTCTAAAAAGGGCATTTTGTGCAAATTCTAGGGTTAAGGTATACCTAGATCTATATTCTACCTATCATTGTTTCAGAAAGGTACTTTGATATAGAATCGGTTCCGAGGTGGTCATGAATTGGAGAACGCTTCCCAGTATAACTCACACTAAGAGGATTGATTCTGAGTGTAATGTGGGCAGTGGGTCTGGAGGGTATCTCAAAAAGATTTAGAATTGATCCTGTCGGAGGTGATAATTCCAAAATTGAACTCACTGACCTTCTGGAGTGGATTCCCTCTTGTATTGTAAAGAGGGAGTCAGTTATAGGAGTGGTATAGGAGGGGTCCAGTCTCTTATTTTGCAACTCGACCTATTTCCGTGCAGTTCACTTGTAGCAAAAGTCAAGCAGGGAAGTCTGTTCTTAGGGTGAGAAATGTAGGAGAACTGCAGGATCAAATAGTTACGGTGAGAACTGGGTTCCCAATCTTTTTGAGATACCCTCCTGAGCAAGCAGAATCCAATTCCCAATCTTTTCGCAATAGCCTCCGGACTGTGCTGTGAAGTGATTGAAATGCTTCTGTGCTCTCACAGGATGTGCTTCTGCGTGGAAGCTGTTCTGCATGGAAGCTGCTTATCAATTTCAAAACCCCTGTACCACTGGCCCTTATTTGAAACGTGTGCTTATTTTGATATCATTTCAGTGCATAAGATTGATTTTAGACCCCCCATACCCAGAGCCCAGCACTTAGATGGGTTATTACAAGAAGATGTAATGGAATCATACAGGATGTTTCTAGTATGACTTGGATCGCTTGGATGCTGTAGCTTGTTAGAGTGACATAGTCCGATTTTTTTCAAATCCTATTCAAATATGTTCCTCACACTGTCACTGTAGTAACACCATATTTAGGTGTTTGTGGACCATTTCTTGCCAACCTTAGCTCAAACAATCCTAGAAAGGACATAGGTCTATAGTCATAGGCCTTTTAGAGTGTGTTTCAGATGGATGCCATGGACCTTGGGCATGCACTCCAAAAGTAGGAAATTGGGTGTAGACCTGACATTTCTTTCGAATACGAGATGAATTATGATGAATGAGAGCAGATGAAGTAGGTAACATAGGAAATTTGATCAATGTCAACATGTACCTGGTACCTGGCTCAATTGTAAGAAGATACATTTTTAGTCCCACCCATCGGACTATGTCACTATACGGACTTAAGCGTTGGTTCCACAGCCATACAATCGGTCGGAATAGCCCTAATCCGATGATTTATAATATATCAAAAGTATAGAAAAAAATCGGTCGGATTAGTGCTAATCCGACGGATTTATGCCTGTGGAACCAGCGCTTTAGCTGATTTGATTATCAGCCAATGAAATGACACCACCTATTCACTGCAGTCCTCTTGGGGGCCAACTGGTACCCATCTGATAGGTGTTATCAGTAGATCTCGCTGGTAACAAGCTCCAGCAATGGCCGCGCTCATGGGGCAACCTGCTAACTCGGAATACCATGCAGGTATAAGTATTACCCCCTATGGCGCCATACAGTCTGACCCCGGCCTCATACCTGTCCTGATCTGTCTCTGAATTAGCTACATCTGGATCCACTCCCTCTGTCCTGTAAAGATATCCATCTCTCATCGACCTCTTTTTTCAACATTTCATCCATTTTGGAGATTTATACCCAGGCCAAGAAATAAAAAAAGATTTTTGTCTCAGATACCATACCATAAAGAAATTAGGTAGGGTAAGACGGAATTTAACTTGCTTATTTCATTTAATTCTTCATTGTATCTATCTTTTTATTCACCTATTTATTTATCTGTTTTGCGATTTTAATGACTACTGAACTTGTAACTTATGGTGATGACCTATCAGCCACTAGAACAATAGAAAAAAATACAAAGAAAACACGTAACATTTTGAAAATAGAGTAGCCTTGGTCCTGTTTTACACTAGGCAAGGTTACACGTGTTATTTGAAGCACAAAAAGTCTTTGTTTCCATCAATGAATACCTCTGTGTCCATGATCTGTGTGAATATCAGTAATTTGTAAAGTTAGATCTCAGTGTATATGGAGAGGCTGAGGGATTTATATGTGTCTGATCATATCAATATTGTACTGTGAGGCCTGAATTGGGTGACTTACAGAATGTGGGGTAACACTTGACCTCATGGTGTATCACTGGTGACTTATGCATTCAACTGTGAACTATGGAATGTTAAATTAGCATTGGTGACTATATTGTACTCTATGGGCTGCTAAAGTAGCATTTAACTTGAAAATTGGATCAGATTACCTGGATAATTATAAGGTGCCCATGCCATTTTACCGGATTATATACATTAGGATATCTAAGTGCTTCAATTTGATTGCACATAGAATGTTTGAAAATAGAGCAATATTCTTTTTAATCGCAAGCTAAAATCAAAATGTATCAATTACATATAACCTACTTACCCAAAAATACTGGTACTTTTTTATTTCCCTTTTCACGAGACATTCGTTTTAGACTACTCCAGTCTTTTTTCTTTAAAGACAGGTATGAATTTCAAAACAGATCAGAACCCTCAATATGTATTTCAAATACCCATCTACAACATAAAATGCTTTGTAATGTCCTCTTAAGCTTGGCAGTTTGAGAAGACATTATGGTATTTCAGTTAGCCAGCCCAGACACCATTTTCCCAGAATGCACCTGCTATTACCCACCATGCCCAGACTTCCTGTCTGTATGGTCTGGTAAATATTGGTCCTGATTTGGGTAATAAAACCACCCCCTAATTCTGTCTCCATTAGCAGGGGCGGATCCAGGGGGAGGCCTAGGGGGCACATGCCTCCTAGACCCTCTGAAATTGGGCCAGGCTATGAGTCTTAACTATAGGAAACATGGCCTGAATACCCGCTTGTGCCCCCCCCCCCCGACCAAATTTTCTTGGCTGTGCCCCCCTAGACCACCCCTACTCGATCTGCCCCTGGAGAGTATGCACTCGTCCTTTGTCGGCATCACGGTGCAGCAATGCAACGCAACCATTGGTGCATTGCTGCATCGTGTCAATCATTTTGGAGCAAATTCATAGGAATTAGCAGGTATGTAGCATAAATGCTTCATATTCAATTTGCTCACTTCGCCACAACTGCAAGTTGAAGTCCTGGCGATAGACTCCTCGCCAGCACTTCATCGGTGCATTATGGCAACCCTTCAGGAGTGCAGGGTGAATAGGTTCAGCATGATGCATGAATGCAGCCCTGGTGAGCTGCTTACCAAGGCTGCATTCATGCATCATGACCATTGGTCATCATGATGCTGCATTCATGCATCATGCCGACCAATGGGCATGATGCATTTATCATTTAGTAGTCCTCAAAGGGTTAATATACATCAAAGATGCACTAATAGCCTGTACATAACTGCAGGGGGAACTCCTAAATGTCTACTTAACATGGTCTACCCTGGGTAGATGCAGATTTATGTACCTCACCTAGTTGCATACTTTGATTTGCCCCAGTCATATTTCTCTCACTGATTCAGGTGAGATATCCCTTTTATCCACCACAGTCTGTTTTTGGTGTATTTATATGTGGCAGGGGTATAGGTAGTTTGATGAAAGATAAGCAGTATAGATGTGATAAATGAGTCTCTGGTGTAGGTATTTTATGCATGACTATATACATTGTAAGAAAATGTCGTTGAAATAACGGAGAAATCCTAGTCCCAAAGTTGCCAGACATCCTTTGTTATTTTCGAAGAGATTCCTTGTACCACCACCTGGGGCTTCCTGTAGAAACTACACTGGTTCACTGCAATACAATTATAATGGTTCACTGTTCAGTTTTATGAGTATTTTTTACAGTAAGCATGCACTTAGAGCCGGTCTTCTATGATACATACATGTGTCTTGTCCTTTGTGTGAGTGAGTAGCAGCAGGTGTGGTGTAGATGAAACAAAGTCTGTATGATAAGGTGATCTGTGATCACTGAGGAGGGACTTCTGATTGTGATTTTTACTTCGTTGCTAAACATTTACGGGCAGAATGATGCTTAGATACTCACTGTAACGTTTAAGGTAGTGCGATGTAGTTTCATTCCAGGGCTGTGAAATTTCTAAATAAGACCATCCTCCATGGCCCATCATGCCGTTATCAAAATAGCTGCAAACCCCGAGTCTAAAAGTGTTTCGAGGACTTTTATGCCAAGGTATCATGAAATAATAGAATAATAAAAATGTTCTTCAGGATAGGTTGAAGAATAGAGAATTGTGGAACTGAGGGAGAAAACCTGACACTGTGGTATATCCTGAAGAGTTAAATGAGAACAAAAAATGGGGATGTAGGATGAGAGCTTCTATGATGTAAGTCTTTCAGATGTGTGATTTGATGTCTATTGTTGTTAATTACTTCTGTACTACATACATTAAGATAACACACAGTTTATTGGATGCACAAAAAGGTTATTTATGACATTCTGTCTCAAAGAAAAAAGGCCTTTGTTATTTATGTTCACTCAGCCATCATGTCGCCATGATATGAATAAATGTATCTAATTTACCTCAAAATGGCATTTGTCAATATTCCAAAAACCACCTCAGACATATTTTTAAGGGAGTGATCATTTTTTAACAACAAGGGGTGGTGGGCTTTTGTGCGGATGTGTGAAAAAGATGTAGCCCCCCCCCCCCCCCCCCATCAGGCTGAAGATCGCACCCTTTTCCCTATCATTATATTGAAAACAGGTAAAATTATTTTGGCCCTCTCCCCTCATAGGGGCTAGAAAAAGGTTTGAGCCTCTGCTGACCCCCCCTCATTGTTAAAAACATTGATCGCATGCTTATAATGTATAATGGGCCATGGCTTATACAGACTTAGCTGCATCGTATAATTGTGAGCCAATTGAGAAACACCATCTATTCACTCTCAGGGCAGTGGTACTCATCAGATGACTGTTATCAGTGTTAGAGCTGGAAATCAGCTACAGCAATGGCTGTGCCCATAGGGCAATCTGCTACTACAGGAGGGTGTTGCTCCTATAGTAAAAGGAAGAGCTGGCTAAAAATGCCCTCATTTCCAGTCCTTTCTTTTCATGTAGCTTTAACTTGTCCCTTTTGTTGCTCACAAGCGGTCATTCGAGTATGGTGCTAAAAAAGGGGGATTAGAGTAGGTACCTAGTTGGGAGAAGTCAGTCAGTATATTATACTGACATGAGTAGGTACCTAATGTGGTGAGTGCAAGTACTTAGGTGAAGCAGTGCACGACTTGTTTAGAAAAGAGGGCACATACTCACAGCTCTTTTTATAATAGGAGCAACACCCTCCTGAATAGGCCATTTCACAACCTTAGTGGGGCTTACAGGAGGAAGAACCATAATGTTTTTTTTAACCGCCGGGGCATCAAATAAGCACAAGTCTCAAATAAGTGCTAGGAGTACAAGGGTATTGAAAAACAGTATTCAAATAAGCACCAGTCCCAAATTAGTGCCCAGAGTACAGGGGTATTTAAATTAATAAGCGCCTGGGCACTTAAACGGGGCCGCCGCGGTACCCTGAAGACATTGGTAAGGAATGGCAACCAGCTGCTGCTTATGGCATTCTCACAAAGTCAGGGTGTGGCTTATGTATGTGGTTTATGGTAATTTTAGCCATTACTGGGGATAGCCCCCTTCCTATCTGATACCGTAGTGGCCTGTTTAAGCGCCGGGGTCTATAATAATCGCAGGTCCGTATAAACACTGGGGTATAGGGTCACTGAAATCATTCTTAAGCACTAAAAACAGTATTCAAATAAGGCCTGTCTCGTATAAGCGCCGAGGGTATAGTGGGAACGAAATTAATGAGTGCCCGGGCGCTCATACGGGCCATTACGGTATTCAATCCCGATAGAATTGATACACTCAGAAATGTTGTGCAATGGTTTCAAATAAGATCACTCCAAGATTTAAAAAAAGAAAAAGAAAATTGGTTGTCATCACTTGCCTCGTCAGGAGAAAATTTGAGATCTTAAGGATATAGGTTTTATTGACTCCTAACCTTGAACATTGATTCTAAAAGGTCCTTGCTACACTAGATGGCATCAAGAAATTTGTCATAGATCATATAGCCCAATAGCAAAACATTGTTGAAAAGACATTAGATTAATACACACATGTACAAAGGCAATTTAGTTTAAATCCATTTCATGTAGATCTATAAATAACACGTTACAGCTTTTTTGGAGTTGCAAGCTGCGTCAGCGGCCGGGAGCATAGCGACCGTAGCAACTCCATAATGTTTTCCGTTTTCTCCCTGTCACCTATGCCTTCATTGGTGGCGTCATGCTGCCTCAGTGACGTCACCCGCAGTGGCTAGCGATGGAGTGGCAACTCCTATCCATAGTCCTTGCCACATTTTTCTTGTTTATGTGGACAGACATTATCATAGTCTACATCACTCTACTTAAGCGTAGAATATTCAGTAGTCGGTTTGAATGAGACCTTCTTAGGAGATTTGGCAGACGGTTCAGGGGCATCCTTCGGAGTCACTTTTTCATTTTGAAATAGGCCAGAAAAGAAATATCCCTGAAAGATTGAGAGCAGAATATGAATAAAAAGCATTTTTTGGAGTAGATAAGCAGTGAGTAGGAAGGGAAAGACAAAAATGTTTATCACCATAATATGGGTAGTCATGTGTGACATGTACTGGGAAAAGGGACCTTAATGCACCCTGCACTAAGGGCCCTTTTCGCAGATCCTGTCACATGTTATCATTCGCATAAAAAAACTGCAAGAATGCAAAATATGTTGCTTAGATGTACATATAACTGGTGAACTTTGTTGCAACATTTCAGTATGGTTACAATCAGAGCTATGGTGACCACGTACAAGTTTGCTTTCCATAACCTTCTAACCCAGCAAATTGTCGTGAGTCCTCGTCAACCTGTGTGAAGTGGCTCACACATGTTGCTAGATGGAACACGACGTCGTTATAGCACAAGATCACCAGGAATAGCAATTCCTATGGCACATGAGTCTAACACACAGTGGCGAAAGATGACGGAATGAGTTATCACTCAAAAAGGAGTCACCATTGATGACCAATCATGGCGACAGATGACGACAATTTGCTGGGAAAGGTCGCTATAGCATTTGTGTACCATGCCTGCTCGTCCTTTAAGTTTAACAAACGCATAGGATACATGAATGTAGCCCTGGCGCCTTCATCAGGGCTTCATTCATACACCACAATGTCCAAGGGCATCAGTGGCTCTTGACACTTTAAAGTCCTCTGATGCATGAATGCATCATGTCCATTGGTCATCATGATGCATCAATGCATCATGTCCATTGGTCATCATGATGCATCAATGCATCATGTCCATTGGTCATCGTCATGCATCAATGCATCATGTCCATTGGTCATCATGATGCATCAATGCATCATGTCCATCGGTCATCGAGATGCACAAATGCATCATGTCCATTGGTCGTCATGATGCATCAATGCATCATGTCCATTGGTCTTCATGATGCATCAATGCATCATGTCCATCGGTCTTCATGATGCATCAATGCATCATGTCCATCGGTCATCGTGATGCACCAGTGCATCATGCCCATTGGTCTTCATGATGCACAAATGCATCATGTCCATTGGTCGTCATGATGCATCAATGCATCATGTCCATTGGTCGTCATGATGCACAAATGCTACCCTGGCAAGTATGCATCATGCCATCTCTACAGGGTTGATACAATCCTGGAGGGTCAGCATGATGCACCAATGAAGTGCTGCTGAGTAGTCTCACCAGCACTTCATTGGTGCATCATGACGACCAATGGGCATGATGCACTCCTGCACCAGCAGCCCTTGAAGTACGTACCACAATGAGAGAGATAAGGGTGCCCTGCAATGCCCCTGCCAGTACATCTGTGGGGTGGTTTGTGTAAGTGCTGATCCTTGAGGCTCCAACATAGTAAGCCAGCAACAATAACGCTACCTGGGGGATGTTTCTCAGTAAATGACTGCACTGCCAGGTCATGCGCACTTGTAAGTACAGCTATAAAATAAATAAGACTTTGGAATGTTACCATATTAAATATCTCCTTATGTCTTAAATAGGTTGATTTTCTTACTGTGCAATTAAAAACCCATTTTGATTTCATGACCAAGGGTCCCCCTGTCAGTAGGCCCCCGGGCACATGAATAACCTATTTGGGGCCTAAAGGTTGTTTGTGGTATAAGGGCCTTTGGTTGTCTGCCAGATCTCACAGACTGTCTACAAGACCAGAAAAAATAACTAGACATTGATATACATAAGAATAGTTCCAAATCTCCCTGCTGTTTAGAACAAGAAAGTATTACTGCCGGTGATAATTCAAGAGATTTAATGGTTATATAGAAATTAGAAATGAAAACAAAGTAATGGCACTTACCATGATGTAAACAGCACAGGTAAACGTGTGTGCAGTATGCGCTGAAGGAAATGATTCCCTAAACATAGACAATAAACACGATCAACTATGTAATTACAACTAGTATTTTGGATAGTTTTGATAAGCTAAAGGTCGAATTTTGCTAATATACACTCTTAAAACGTTATCATAGAAATAATGGTGATTTATCGGCACTAGTGGGGCCATACTTTCACCATTTATATATATATATATATATATATATATATATATATATATATATATATATATATATATATATATATATATATATATATAAGTGCTCTCATAAGATGTTGCCATAATTTCGTATTGAATTTCACCATCATTTGTGTCTAGTGCCAAGTCATGGAATCACTATAAATATTGGACATATGCAGTCACCTTTTAGTAACATTCATGATTATTTTCATCAATAGAATCATATGATTAATTCACTTAAGTTCTCTTGTTGGCTAATTTTGGGTTCATTTTATCAGCAGTTTTTGTGACCAAACTGACCTATTGACCCCCTAGTCAAGCGGATTCAACCCTTGAGGGGTGATGGTGCTAAGACAGTGCATCCACTATATTTCCTACAATACACTTCAACTGCTTAGTTGGTCTAGCTTTGTGGCCGTCTGGTCTTACCCCCCCCCCACCAGTTATTGTTCCTAATATCACTGGTACCTACCTTGCTGTAACTGGATTAAATCCATCAGAACCCATACAAGTGAAGTCTGTGACATACTTGTAGGAACCATCTTCCATGCACATCTCGGCGGTTATATTTGGCCTACATGATGCCATAAAGTGAGGCCTCAGTCTACCAACGCTATCCTTTAAAACATTCACCAATGCTATGTTAAGGAGGATGGCGCAGATAAACGGTACCAATGCCTTGTACAACTGGACGACATACAGCCAAACTTGGATTCCGCAGACGCTGAATTTCGAACCCTCGCTATCGTCTTTTCTATCTTTAAGGTAGTGTGGAAATTCGGCACCATCACCTGAAGAGGGAATTCAAGAAGAAATAAGAATGCGGATAATCATATCCATGGATAACCTGTACGCCTCTCATTTCCTTCCATGTCACATGTTACATGTTAAAACCTTAGATATTTTTCATTGCCAGGGTAGGGATCGAACCAGCAGTCTCACATCCCAAATCCAACTCCCTATGCAGTGTGCCACAGGGACTGACGAGAAACGCTTGGTTAGAACCACGTCTGGATATGATACAAAGCCCGGGGAGGCAATGACTGCGGGCTGTCCGCTACCATAACTGCGGGACGCATTCAAAGATAGCCAAGCTGAGACGGCCGCTGAAGGAGGAGAGGCGGTGGTACACGGGTTGAGTCCCGGTCCGGGTGCATCTTTTTTCGCCATGTGCGCTGTCGCTGTCCGCTGCCGGGCAACAAGGTGTTTGTACTGATCGTGTACATACATTTATAACCACGAGACACATTCATTCAATCATTCAAAGCAAGCCGAGACGGGGGCTGTCACTGTCCACTGCTGGGCGCCTAGGTCTATGTACCAATCGTGTACACCAAATGGCTGGCTTTGAGTCCCGGGAAAGGGGAACAATTTTTGTTTTCAACTTGAATTTATTGGTATTTTATTGATTATCTATTGGTTTCATGGAATAAAATAAGTAGTCAATGGATAATTCATGACTTGTGTGTGTTAGCAAAGGATAATTACACTCGGTCTACGCCCTCATGTAATTATCCTTCATTATACCACGATTTCTGGGTTACACAGTGCTTTTTGCTGGATATTCCCATGCACATACCTGTCGATATTGCACAGCATGAATGCTGTAGCATGAATTTTGGAAGGCGTGCGGTTATCCATGGATAACCCGCATGCCGTGCGGTTATCCATGGATAAGCCTCTCATGTCCTTCCATGTCATATGTTACATCTTAAAACCCACGAAATTTTCAGGGCCAGGGCACGGCTCAAACCTACAGTCTCACATCCCAAATCCAACTTCTTATGCATTGCGCCACAGGGACTGACGAGAAGTGGTTGGTTAGAACTAAACCAAACAAAGGAAGCCTAGCCGGGCGCTGAGGTGTGTGTACCAATCGTGTATACATAACCGCAGGACGCATTCAAACAAACCCAAGCCGAGACGACCGGTGAGGTGTGTGACGCCGTGGCCTAGCGGTTAGCGCATTGCGCTCAGCCGCCTGAGGTACGCGGATCGAGCCCCAGTCCGGGTGCATCTTTTTTCGCCGTGTGCACTGTCGCTGTCCGCTATTGGGGGGCGAGGTGTAGATCTAGTCTAACATGGTACGGGCACATCTTTTTTCACCGTGTGCGCTGTAGCTGTCAAACCTTTAGCTGTCCGCTGCCTGGCGATGAGGTGTATGTACCGATCGTGTACACTATTTTTCGCCGTGTGCCGCTGCCAAACCTAGCCGAGACGGGCACTGTCGTTGTCCCCTGCCGGGCGACGAGGAGGTGTATGTACCTGTGTACACACACTATGGCTGGCTTTGAGTCTCGGGGAGGGGGAATAATTTTTGTTTTCAACTTGAATTTATTGGTATTCTATTGATTATTTATTGGTTTCGTGGTATAAAATAAGTAGTCAATGGATAATTCATGACGCATGTGTGTTAGCAAAAGCTAATTACACTCGGCCTATGGCCTCGTGTAATTATCCTTCACTAACACACACGCGTCATGAATTATCCATTGATAACTTGTTCAATATTACATGTAATTCCATCATACCTGTGACAAATAATGCACTAAAATGTATCCAGCTGAATTACCCTGGAACCCTACCTTAAGAGGTAAGAACAATCTTCTAAGGTTGAACAGTTGTAACGTAAAGACTCACCAACACCAAGATCCCAATGACGCTCAGTGCAACAAACATGTTCCAATCGAAATGATCAACCTTAAAAGGGTACATGATGCTCTGATCATTACAGAAGAACCCACGTTCTACAGGTTTTACATTGGACAAAGCAATGACCATTACCAGAACTGAAAGAATGTATTGTAAATAAATCGGAAACAGTTAATTGGGAGGAAAAGTGGAGGACTATTTTGAAAATAAATCATCATGAATAGATTGCATATTGAGTTGAACTATGCTTTATTAGTTTTGAAACCAAACTATATATATATAAATATATATATATATATATATATATATATATATATATATATATATATATATATATATATATATACATTATAGGACTATGAACAATACATTAGCTCTCCATAGATATAAATTCTTTTCTCTGCCTAGTTTGCAGTGCCACAGTAACTAGCCTCTTATTTTTCATGAAATCAAATAATAATAATAATAATAATAATAATAATAATAATAATAATAATAATAATAATAATAATAATAATAATAATAATAATAATAATAATAATAATAATAATGTTAAATAGAATAATTATACTCATACTCACGAAAAAGAAATAGCACAATGTCACAGAGGACCTGTCCGGTTGAATCAATAGTCTGCGCCGTGTCTTCCATGTCTGTATTACTGAGCAGTGCTGGAGGAATGAGTCAAGGTGCGGTGGTAAGAGACGGTAAAGACACATATAGGTGGTAACGTATATAATGATAATTCTAGGGTCAGTGGATGTAGGTCATGGTATCCATGGTAATTGAAATACAGTTATTACAAGGTCATGATATCAATTACCTCAGGTGAATGTCTATTTTAAAAATATCTAAAATGAGTACTGGATGTGAGCTACCTGTATTTATGTGAACTTTGTACCATAGGCGTCTGTTTAAGCGCCAAGGCGCTCATTGATTTCAATACCTCTCTGCCCCTGGCCCTTATTTTAAAACAGGCGCTAATTTGTATACTGTTTTCAGTGCTTGATTTCAATAATCCTGTATAAATAAGCACTTATTCGAGACCAGTGCTTATTTGAGATCCCAGCGCTTAAACAGACCACTACGGTACTCATATGCCGCCTTCATACCCTGAGTATAAGGAATGTCGTATACACAAGGATAAACCCCCGGTGCACCTTATAGAATGAGGAACAGCTGAGGGTGCCCAAGGCCTCCTGTAAATTCAAAAGTGGGCTTATAATAGGCCATTGAGGGACGTCTCACCTACCCATAGGTCTTTGGGTTTCGAAAACCCATTGATTTTAGCTGAAGTAATATCATTTTGAATTTTTCTAAAAGATCCTTAAAGTCTGGATGTGCCTTATATGCCAGGTGTGCCTTATACATGTGACAATACGGTAGTACATTGTAGCTAATATGGCTACCTGTACTTTGACGTGTCCACCAGAAATCACTGATGGGTAAAGCTGCCCCTTCACCCCATTTTCCTTCTTATTATTATTATTCAAAAATAGATCTCTATGTGACTGCATGCCCCCATCCCCAATGTAAAGTGTGAGCATGTATACATGGAGGGGGAGGGCATTAGGTCCACCAAATCCTTTATTCCATTTTGACCACCAAGTTTTGTTCTGAAATATCCACCAAAACTTGCTCTTTTGTACACTACACTGTTAAAAAAGAAAAAAAAAGTCGTCGAAAAGTAGGATTCTTCGTCCCAAAGTTGTTATTTTCACAGAAATGTCTTTATTTTCACAGAGATTCCTTGTACCACCACACTGCCACCTGGAGGTTCTTATAAAAACTACAGTGGCTCCCTGTTGTATAATTACGGTGGTTCACTGTTCAGTTTTACGAGGAGAGTCCCCCAAAGCATCCGCCAAAATACCTGATCCCATTTTGTACACCAGACTTTTGTTCCAAAATGTCCGCAAAAATGTCCAACTTCCATTACGTCTGCCAAATATTGTTGCGAAACATTCGCCAAAAGTTCCTAATTCCATTTCGCCCATCAAGGTGAACGCTGCCTGTCCACTGGGCTGTGACCGAAGCATGTTAACAGTTTCAGACCCATCTTGTCATTGTCTTGGTGGGGACTTAATTGGGTCAATAAGGGCCGTTTTCCGGTTCCATGGTGTAAGGCCCCCAAGACTCAAAGCCCCCTGACATAAAGCCCCCTGACATAAAGCCTCTAAGACATTAAGCCCCCAAGACATAAAGCCCCCAGGACAGACGGCCCCAATATAATTATTTTTTGTTTTTCGCACATGGTATGTGGTAAAATTTTTTTTTCCCTTCGGTACCACACGTTTTTGTACAGCGTCTTGTACAGCGTCTTGTACACGTTATGTACACGTGATGTACACGTTAGGTACACGTTATGTACACGTGAAGTACACGTTATGTACACGTTATGTACATGTTATGTACACGTTATGTACACGTGACGTACACGTTAGGTACACGTTATGTACAAGTTAAGTACATGTTAGGTACACGTTATGTACACGTGATGTACACGTTATGTACATGTTATGTACACGTAAGGTACACGTTATGTACACGTTATGTACATGTTAGGTACACGTTATGTACACGTTATGTACACGTTAGGTACACGTTATGTACACGTTATGTACATGTTATGTACACGTTATGTACACGTTATGTACACGTTATGTACACGTTAGGTACACGTTATGTACACATTATGTACACGTAATGTACACGTTATGTACACGTTATGTACACGTTAGGTACACGTTAGGTACACGTTATGTACACGTGAAGTACACGTTATGTACAGGTTATGTACACGTTAGGTACACATTATGTACACGTGACGTACACGTTAGGTACACGTTATGTAAAGTTATGTACACGTAAGGTACACGTTATGTACATGTGATGTACACGTTAGGTACATGTTATGTACATGTTATGTACACGTTATGTACACGTTATGTACACGTTATGTACACGTTATGTACACGTTATGTACACGTTATGTACATGTGGCGTACACGTTAGGTACACGTTATGTACACGTTATGTACACGTTAGGTACACGTTATGTACACGTTATGTACATGTTAGGTACACGTTATGTACACGTTATGTACACGTTAGGTACACGTTATGTACATGTTATGTACACATTAGGTACACGTTATGTACACGTTAGGTACATGTTATGTACACGTGACGTACACGTTAGGTACACGTTATGTACTGCGATGTACGCGTCATGTACATGTTATGTACACATTATGTACACGTGACGTACACGTTAGGTACACGTTATGTACTGCGACATATGCGTCATGTACATGTTATGTACACATTATGTACACGTGACATACACGTTAGGTACACGTTATGTACTGCGACGTACGCGTTATGTACATGTTATATACTGCGAGGTACCAGTTACGTACACGTGAAGTACACGTTATGTACACGTTAGGTACACGTTATGTACACGTTATGTACACGTTATGTACACGTTAGGTACACGTTATGTACATGTGAAGTACACGTTAGGTACACGTTATGTACACGTTATGTACACATTATGTACACGTTAGGTACACGTTATGTACACGTTATGTGAGTGAGTGAGTAATAGATGTTTAACGCCATTTCGACAGGTAAGGTCATATTCATGACGAGAACGACATTACACAATTTCACAGAGGAATGTGTCAGTGCCCAAGCATATGTGCACCACACACATCCTGAGGGGATAGGAAAGATGAGAAGTAGACCCTTTTAAGTGGGCTAGGGAAGCCCATACACGTTATGTACACATGTCGTACACGTTAGGTACACGTTAGGTACACGTTAGGTACACGTTATGTACACGTTATGTACACGTTATGTACACGTGACGTACATGTTAGGTACACATTATGTACACGTTATGTACAAGACATTAAGCCCCCAAGACATAAAGCCCCCAGGACAGACGGCCTAAATATAATTATTTTTTGTTTTTCGCACATGGTTTGTGGTAAAATTTTTTTTTTTCCCTTCGGTACCACACGTTTTTGTACAGCGTCTTGTACAGCGTTACATACATGTTATGTACACATTATGTACATGTTATGTACACATTATGTACACGTTATGTACACGTTAGGTACACGTTAGGTACACGTTAGGTACACGTTATGTACACGTGAAGTACACGTTATGTACAGGTTATGTACACGTTAGGTACACATTATGTACACGTGACGTACACGTTAGGTACACGTTATGTAAAGTTATGTACACGTTAGGTACACGTTATGTACACGTGATGTACATGTTATGTACATGTGATGTACACATTAGGTACACGTTAGGTACACGTTATGTACACGTTATGTACACGTGAAGTACACGTTATGTACATGTTATGTACACGTTATGTACACATTATGTACACGTTAGGTACACGTTATGTACACGTTATGTACATTTTATGTACACGTAAGGTACACTTTATGTACATGTGAAGTACACGTTAGGTACACGTTATGTACACGTTATGTACACGTTATGTACATGTGACGTACACGTCAGGTACACGTTATGTACTGCGATGTACGCGTTATGTACATGTTATGTACTGCGAGGTACCAGTTAAGTACACGTGAAGTACACGTTAGGTACACGTTATGTACATGTTATGTACACGTTATGTACACGTTATGTACACGTTATGTACACGTTAGGTACACGTTATGTACACGTTATGTACACGTGATGTACACGTTATGTACACGTTATGTACTGCGACGTACGCGTTATGTACACGTGACGTACACGTTAGGTACACGTTATGTACTGCGACGTACACGTTATGTACATGTTATGTACTGCGAGGTACCAGTTACGTACTTGTGAAGTACACGTTATGTACACGTTATGTACATGTTAGGTACATGTTATGTACACGTTATGTACACGTTAGGTACACGTTATGTACACGTTAGGTACACGTTATGTACACGTTATGTACACGTAAGGTACACGTTATGTACACGTGATGTACACATTAGGTACACATTATGTACATGTTATGTACACATTAGGTACACTTATGTACACGTTATGTACACGTGACGTACACGTTAGGTACACGTTATGTACAAGTTAAGTACATGTTAGGTACACGTTATGTACACGTGATGTACACATTATGTACACGTGACGTACACGTTAGGTACACGTTATGTACTGCGACGTATGCGTCATGTACATGTTATGTACACATTATGTACACGTGACGTACACGTTAGGTACACGTTATGTACTGCGACGTACGCGTTATGTACATGTTATGTACTGCGAGGTACCAGTTACGTACACGTGAAGTACACGTTATGTACACGTTAGCTACACGTTATGTACACGTTAGCTACACGTTATGTACATGTTATGTACACGTTATGTACACGTTAAGTACACGTTATGTACATGTGACGTACACGTTAGGTACATGTTATGTACACGTTATGTACACGTTAGGTACACGTTATGTACACGTGACATACACATTAGGTACACGTTAGGTACACGTTATGTACACGTTATGTACACGTGACATACTGTGACGTACATGTTATGTACTGCGATGTATGCGTTATGTACATGTGATGTACTGCGAGGTGTAGCTTGGGCCATGCCAGACCCTCCTGGCCCCCCTTATGTCCTAAGATGTAGAAGGGGGGATGTAGATATGAAAAGAAAGGTCTTGGTGTCCCTCTTGTGGATCAAATAAAAAAACCCATATAAGACGCGCCTTATACGCGGGAGATTACGGTATTTATGAACTATCACTAGGGATTTCTGCTGGTATTCATTGAATGCAATTATGCCTTTAGCATGTACATAACGTGTAGGTCACGTGTACATAACGTGTACATAACGTGTACATAACGTGTACATAACGTGTACATAACGTATACGTCACGTGTACATAACATGTACATAACGTGTACATAACGTGTACATAACGTGTACATAACGTGTACATAACGTGTACATGACGGACAAGGAAAAAAAAATTTTGGGGCCGTCTGTCTAGGGGGCTTTGTGTCTTGGGGGCCTTGTGTCATGGGGGCCTAGTGTCAGGGGGCTTTATGTCAGGGGGCTTAAAGGCTTGGGGGCCTTATGACGGGCGACCCCGTTTTCCACCATCCGACAGGGTACCTCTTTCGGCGACAGCTGGCCCACTCAACCACCTTGGCCGACGGGGCTGCCATAGGGTTCAATGCTGGGGCATGGTCTCTGTCGGCCGAAAATAGTATCTACTATGGGTCTAGCGGCCGATAGAGGGGACATATCGGGTGGTGGAAAATGGCCCTAACGAAATTAATGATAAATGAATTTAACCCGCGTATGGCGCTTTGCCCCCTATATTTGCATTATGATCAACAGTTTCTACTGTATCAGTATGGCACACCAAGCTGTTGATTTTATCATACAATAATGTATCACATTGCATACACTTGCTTGTTGACAGCATGAGGTGAGATGGATGATGGTTAAAACTATGTTAAAGAATGACCACTATTGTATAAAAAGGTTCCAAGGTACTTTTTCGTGTCATCTAATTTACTTTTGATCATTCACTTAAGAGAGTCTTTATCCTCTATTACCCTAAATTCTGGGTTTCCATTCCACTTATGTATGAAGCACTTCTTGTGATAATAGCTTTGAAGCTTCTTGGCACATTTAGCTTCTTCATGCCCTATTGTAGGAATCTCTCTGTTGTATACTCATGTTGGCGATTTTTACTGTGTGAACATATATATAATTTACTAAATGTAGCTTTCTTTTTATGAAAATTTCCACTGGTATAGACTAAAGGAAGGAATGACAACTGGGAAGGTGCTGTTTATAACATTCTCCCAAATTCAGGGTGTGGCTTATACTCAGGCTTTTAAGTAACTGTAATGTCGGACCATGGCTAATTACAGGGTACAAATGATGGTGAAATTCAATACGAAATTATGGCAACATCTTATGAGAGCACTTTAGCTTATCAAAACTATCCAAAATACTAGTTGTAATTACATAGTTGATCGTATTTGTTGTCTATGTTTAGGGAATCATTTCCTTCAGCGCATACTGCACACACGTTTACCTGTGCTGTTTACATCATGGTAAGTGCCATTACTTTGATTTCATTTCTAGTTCCTATATAACCATTAAATCTCTTGAATTATCACCGGCAGTAATACTTTCTTGTTCTAAACAGCAGGGAGATTTGGAATTATTCTTGTGTATATCAATGTCTAGTTATTTTTTCTGGTCTTGTAGACAGTCTGTGAGATCTGGCAGACAACCAAAGGCCCTTATACCACAAACACCCTTTAGGCCCCAAATAGGTTATTCATGTGCCCGGGGGCCTACTGACAGGGGGACCTTTGGTCATGAAATCAAAATGGGTTTTTAATTGCACAGTAAGAAAATCAACCTATTTAAGACATAAGGAGATATTTAATATGATAACATTCCAAAGTCTTATTTATTTTATAGCTGTACTTACACGTGCGTATGACCTGGCAGTGCAGTCATTTACTGAGAAACATCCCCCAGGTAGCGTTATTGTTGCTGGCTTACTATGTTGGAGCCTCAAGGATCAGCACTTACACAAACCACCCCACAGATGTACTGGCGGGGGCATTGCAGGGCACCCTTATCTCTCTCATTGTGGTACGTACTGAGCCTTTGACACTTCAAGGGCTGCTGATGTAGGAGTGCATCATGCCTATTGGTCGTCATGATGCACCAATGAAGTGCTGGTGAGACTACTCAGCAGCACTTCATTGGTGCATCATGCTGACCCTCCAGGATTGTATCAACCCTGTAGAGATGGCATGATGCATACTTGCCAGGGTAGCATTTGTGCATCATGACGACCAATGGACATGATGCATTTGTGCATCATGAAGACCAATGGGCATGATGCACTGGTGCATCATGATGACCGATGGACATGATGCATTGATGCATCATGATGACCAATGGACATGATGCATTGATGCATCATAATGACCAATGGCATGATGCATTGATGCATCATGATGACCAATGGACATAATGCATTGATGCATTGATGCTTCATGACGACCAATGGACATGATGCATTGATGCATCATGATGACCAATGGACATGATGCATTGATGCTTCATGACGACCAATGGACATGATGCATTGATGCATCATGATGACCAATGGACATGATGCATTGATGCATCATGATGACCAATGGACATGATGCATTGATGCATCATAATGACCAATGGCATGATGCATTGATGCATCATGATGACCAATGGCATGATGCATTGATGCTTCATGATGACCAATGGACATGATGCATTGATGCATCATGATGACCAATGGTCATGATGCATTGATGCATCATGATGACCAATGGGCATGATGCATTCATGCATCATGCATCATGATGACCAATGGACATGATGCATTCATGCATCAGAGGACTTTAAAGTGTCAAGAGCCACTGATGCCCTTGTACATTGTGATGTATGAATGAAGCCCTGATGAAGGCGCCAGGGCTACATTCATGCATCCTATGCGTTTGTTAAACTTAAAGGACGAGCAGGCATGGTACACAAATGCTATAGCGACCTTTAGAAGGTTATGGAAACCAAACTTGTACGTGGTCACCATAGCTCTGATTGTAACCATACTAAAATGTTGCAACAAAGTTCACCAGTTATATGTACATCTAAGCAACATATTTTGCATTCTTGCAGTTTTTTTATGCGAATGATAACATGTGACAGGATCTGCGAAAAGGGCCCGTGGCAGACAATAGCAGGGTATAGATGTATAATTTACAGTTACCTACAGTACCGGTAGCTACCCGTGGCAGACAATAGCAGGGTATAGATGTATAATTTACAGTTCTACCTACAGTACCGGTAGCTACCCATGGCAGACAATAGCAGGGTATAGATGTATAATTTACAGTTCTACCTACAGTACCAGTAGCTACCAGTGGCAGACAATAGCAGGGTATAGATGTATAATTTACAGTTCTACCTACAGTACCGGTAGCTACCCGTGGCAGACAATAGCAGGGTATAGATGTATAATTTACAGTTCTACCTACAGTACCGGTAGCTACCCGTGGCAGACAATAGCAGGGTATAGATGTATAATTTACAGTTCTACCTACAGTACCGGTAGCTACCCGTGGCAGACAATAGCAGGGTATAGATGTATAATTTACAGTTCTACCTACAGTACCAGTAGCTACCAGTGGCAGACAATAGCAGGGTATAGATGCATAATTTACAGTTACCTACAGTACCGGTAGCTACCAGTGGCAGACAATAGCAGGGTATAGATGTATAATTTACAGTTCTACCTACAGTACCGGTAGCTACCAGTGGCAGACAATAGCAGGGTATAGATGTATAATTTACAGTTACCTACAGTACCGGTAGCTACCAGTGGCAGACAATAGCAGGGTATAGATGTATAATTTACAGTTACCTACAGTACCGGTAGCTACCAGTGGCAGACAATAGCAGGGTATAGATGTATAATTTACAGTTCTACCTACAGTACCGGTAGCTACCAGTGGCAGACAATAGCAGGGTATAGATGTATAATTTACAGTTACCTACAGTACCGGTAGCTACCAGTGGCAGACAATAGCAGTGTATAGATGTATAATTTACAGTTCTACCTACAGTACCGGTAGTTACCAGTGGCAGACAATAGCAGGGTATAGATGTATAATTTACAGTTCTACCTACAGTACCGGTAGCTACCAGTGGCAGACAATAGCAGGGTATAGATGTATAATTTACAGTTACCTACAGTACCGGTAGCTACCAGTGGCAGACAATAGCAGGGTATAGATGTATAATTTACAGTTACCTACAGTACCGGTAGCTACCAGTGGCAGACAATAGCAGGGTATAGATGTATAATTTACAGTTACCTACAGTACCGGTAGCTACCAGTGGCAGACAATAGCAGGGTATAGATGTATAATTTACAGTTACCTACAGTACCGGTAGCTACCAGTGGCAGACAATAGCAGGGTATAGATGTATAATTTACAGTTACCTACAGTACCGGTAGCTACCCGTGGCAGACAATAGCAGGGTATAGATGTATAATTTACAGTTCTACCTACAGTACCGGTAGCTACCAGTGGCAGACAATAGCAGGGTATAGATGTATAATTTACAGTTACCTACAGTACCGGTAGCTACCAGTGGCAGACAATAGCAGGGTATAGATGTATAATTTACAGTTACCTACAGTACCGGTAGCTACCAGTGGCAGACAATAGCAGGGTAAAGATGTATAATTTACAGTTCTACCTACAGTACCGGTAGCTACCAGTGGCAGACAATAGCAGGGTATAGATGTATAATTTACAGTTCTACCTACAGTACCGGTAGCTACCAGTGGCAGACAATAGCAGGGTAAAGATGTATAATTTACAGTTCTACCTACAGTACCGGTAGCTACCAGTGGCAGACAATAGCAGGGTAAAGATGTATAATTTACAGTTACCTACAGTACCGGTAGCTACCAGTGGCAGACAATAGCAGGGTAAAGATGTATAATTTACAGTTCTACCTACAGTACCGGTAGCTACCAGTGGCAGACAATAGCAGGGTATAGATGTATAATTAACAGTTCTACCTACAGTACCGGTAGCTACCAGTGGCAGACAATAGCAGGGTATAGATGTATAATTTACAGTTCTACCTACAGTACCGGTAGCTACCAGTGGCAGACAATAGCAGGGTATAGATGTATAATTTACAGTTCTACCTACAGTACCGGTAGCTACCAGTGGCAGACAATAGCAGGGTATAGATGTATAATTTACAGTTACCTACAGTACCGGTAGCTACCAGTGGCAGACAATAGCAGGGTATAGATGTATAATTTACAGTTCTACCTACAGTACCGGTAGCTACCAGTGGCAGACAATAGCAGGATATAGATGTATAATTTACAGTTACCTACAGTACCGGTAGCTACCAGTGGCAGACAATAGCAGGGTATAGATGTATAATTTACAGTTACCTACAGTACCGGTAGCTACCAGTGGCAGACAATAGCAGGGTATAGATGTATAATTTACAGTTACCTACAGTACCGGTAGCTACCAGTGGCAGACAATAGCAGGGTATAGATGTATAATTTACAGTTCTACCTACAGTACCGGTAGCTACCCGTGGCAGACAATAGCAGGGTAAAGATGTATAATTTACAGTTCTACCTACAGTACCGGTAGCTACCAGTGGCAGACAATAGCAGGGTATAGATGTATAATTTACAGTTCTACCTACAGTACCGGTAGCTACCAGTGGCAGACAATAGCAGGGTATAGATGTATAATTTACAGTTCTACCTACAGTACCGGTAGCTACCAGTGGCAGACAATAGCAGGGTATAGATGTATAATTTACAGTTACCTACAGTACCGGTAGCTACCAGTGGCAGACAATAGCAGGGTATAGATGTATAATTTACAGTTCTACCTACAGTACCGGTAGTTACCAGTGGCAGACAATAGCAGGGTATAGATGTATAAATTACAGTTCTACCTACAGTACCGGTAGCTACCAGTGGCAGACAATAGCAGGGTATAGATGTATAATTTACAGTTACCTACAGTACCGGTAGCTACCAGTGGCAGACAATAGCAGGGTATAGATGTAAAATTTACAGTTACCTACAGTACCGGTAGCTACCAGTGGCAGACAATAGCAGGGTATAGATGTATAATTTACAGTTACCTACAGTACCGGTAGCTACCAGTGGCAGACAATAGCAGGGTATAGATGTATAATTTACAGTTCTACCTACAGTACCGGTAGCTATCAGTGGCAGACAATAGCAGGGTATAGATGTATAATTTACAGTTACCTACAGTACCGGTAGCTACCAGTGGCAGACAATAGCAGGGTATAGATGTATAATTTACAGTTACCTACAGTACCGGTAGCTACCAGTGGCAGACAATAGCAGGGTATAGATGTATAATTTACAGTTCTACCTACAGTACCGGTAGCTACCAGTGGCAGACAATAGCAGGGTATAGATGTATAATTTACAGTTACCTACAGTACCAAAGCTACCCGTGGCAGACAATAGCAGGGTATAGATGTATAATTTACAGTTCTACCTACAGTACCGGTAGCTACCAGTGGCAGACAATAGCAGGGTATAGATGTATAATTTACAGTTACCTACAGTACCGGTAGCTACCAGTGGCAGACAATAGCAGGGTATAGATGTATAATTTACAGTTACCTACAGTACCGGTAGCTACCAGTGGCAGACAATAGCAGGGTAAAGATGTATAATTTACAGTTCTACCTACAGTACCGGTAGTTACCAGTGGCAGACAATAGCAGGGTATAGATGTATAATTTACAGTTCTACCTACAGTACCGGTAGCTACCAGTGGCAGACAATAGCAGGGTATAGATGTATAATTTACAGTTCTACCTACAGTACCGGTAGCTACCAGTGGCAGACAATAGCAGGGTATAGATGTATAATTTACAGTTACCTACAGTACCGGTAGCTACCAGTGGCAGACAATAGCAGGGTAAAGATGTATAATTTACAGTTCTACCTACAGTACCAGTAGCTACCAGTGGCAGACAATAGCAGGGTAAAGATGTATAATTTACAGTTCTACCTACAGTACCGGTAGCTACCAGTGGCAGACAATAGCAGGGTATAGATGTATAATTTACAGTTACCTACAGTACCGGTAGCTACCAGTGGCAGACAATAGCAGGGTATAGATGTATAATTTACAGTTACCTACAGTACCGGTAGCTACCAGTGGCAGACAATAGCAGGGTAAAGATGTATAATTTACAGTTCTACCTACAGTACCGGTAGCTACCAGTGGCAGACAATAGCAGGGTATAGATGTATAATTAACAGTTCTACCTACAGTACCGGTAGCTACCAGTGGCAGACAATAGCAGGGTATAGATGTATAATTTACAGTTCTACCTACAGTACCGGTAGCTACCAGTGGCAGACAATAGCAGGATATAGATGTATAATTTACAGTTACCTACAGTACCGGTAGCTACCAGTGGCAGACAATAGCAGGGTATAGATGTATAATTTACAGTTACCTACAGTACCGGTAGCTACCAGTGGCAGACAATAGCAGGGTATAGATGTATAATTTACAGTTACCTACAGTACCGGTAGCTACCAGTGGCAGACAATAGCAGGGTATAGATGTATAATTTACAGTTACCTACAGTACCGGTAGCTACCAGTGGCAGACAATAGCAGGGTATAGATGTATAATTTACAGTTACCTACAGTACCGGTAGCTACCCGTGGCAGACAATAGCAGGGTATAGATGTATAATTTACAGTTCTACCTACAGTACCGGTAGCTACCAGTGGCAGACAATAGCAGGGTATAGATGTATAATTTACAGTTCTACCTACAGTACAGTAGCTACCCGTGGCAGACAATAGCAGGGTATAGATGTATAATTTACAGTTACCTACATTACCGGTAGCTACCAGTGGCAGACAATAGCAGGGTATAGATGTATAATTTACAGTTCTACCTACAGTACAGTAGCTACCCGTGGCAGACTATAGCAGGGTATAGATGTATAATTTACAGTTACCTACAGTACCGGTAGCTACCAGTGGCAGACAATAGCAGGGTATAGATGTATAATTTACAGTTCTACCTACAGTACCGGTAGCTACCAGTGGCAGACAATAGCAGGGTATAGATGTATAATTTACAGTTCTACCTACAGTACAGTAGCTACCCGTGGCAGACAATAGCAGGGTATAGATGTATAATTTACAGTTCTACCTACAGTACCGGTAGCTACCAGTGGCAGACAATAGCAGGGTATAGATGTATAATTTACAGTTCTACCTACAGTACAGTAGCTACCCGTGGCAGACAATAGCAGGGTATAGATGTATAATTTACAGTTACCTACAGTACCGGTAGCTACCAGTGGCAGACAATAGCAGGGTATAGATGTATAATTTACAGTTCTACCTACAGTACCGGTAGCTACCAGTGGCAGACAATAGCAGGGTAAAGATGTATAATTTACAGTTACCTACAGTACCGGTAGCTACCCGTGGCAGACAATAGCAGGGTATAGATGTATAATTTACAGTTACCTACAGTACCGGTAGTTACCAGTGGCAGACAATAGCAGGGTAAAGATGTATAATTTACAGTTACCTACAGTACCGGTAGCTACCAGTGGCAGACAATAGCAGGGTATAGATGTATAATTTACAGTTACCTACAGTACCGGTAGCTACCAGTGGCAGACAATAGCAGGGTAAAGATGTATAATTTACAGTTCTACCTACAGTACCGGTAGCTACCAGTGGCAGACAATAGCAGGGTATAGATGTATAATTAACAGTTCTACCTACAGTACCGGTAGCTACCAGTGGCAGACAATAGCAGGGTATAGATGTATAATTTACAGTTCTACCTACAGTACCGGTAGCTACCAGTGGCAGACAATAGCAGGGTATAGATGTATAATTTACAGTTCAACCTACAGTACCGGTAGCTACCAGTGGCAGACAATAGCAGGGTATAGATGTATAATTTACAGTTACCTACAGTACCGGTAGCTACCAGTGGCAGACAATAGCAGGGTATAGATGTATAATTTACAGTTCTACCTACAGTACCGGTAGCTACCAGTGGCAGACAATAGCAGGATATAGATGTATAATTTACAGTTACCTACAGTACCGGTAGCTACCAGTGGCAGACAATAGCAGGGTATAGATGTATAATTTACAGTTACCTACAGTACCGGTAGCTACCAGTGGCAGACAATAGCAGGGTATAGATGTATAATTTACAGTTACCTACAGTACCGGTAGCTACCCGTGGCAGACAATAGCAGGGTATAGATGTATAATTTACAGTTACCTACAGTACCGGTAGCTACCAGTGGCAGACAATAGCAGGGTATAGATGTATAATTTACAGTTACCTACAGTACCGGTAGCTACCAGTGGCAGACAATAGCAGGGTATAGATGTATAATTTACAGTTCTACCTACAGTACCGGTAGCTACCAGTGGCAGACAATAGCAGGGTATAGATGTATAATTTACAGTTCTACCTACAGTACAGTAGCTACCCGTGGCAGACAATAGCAGGGTATAGATGTATAATTTACAGTTACCTACAGTACCGGTAGCTACCAGTGGCAGACAATAGCAGGGTATAGATGTATAATTTACAGTTCTACCTACAGTACAGTAGCTACCCGTGGCAGACAATAGCAGGGTATAGATGTATAATTTACAGTTACCTACAGTACCGGTAGCTACCAGTGGCAGACAATAGCAGGGTATAGATGTATAATTTACAGTTCTACCTACAGTACCGGTAGCTACCAGTGGCAGACAATAGCAGGGTATAGATGTATAATTTACAGTTCTACCTACAGTACAGTAGCTACCCGTGGCAGACAATAGCAGGGTATAGATGTATAATTTACAGTTCTACCTACAGTACCGGTAGCTACCAGTGGCAGACAATAGCAGGGTATAGATGTATAATTTACAGTTCTACCTACAGTACAGTAGCTACCCGTGGCAGACAATAGCAGGGTATAGATGTATAATTTACAGTTACCTACAGTACCGGTAGCTACCAGTGGCAGACAATAGCAGGGTATAGATGTATAATTTACAGTTCTACCTACAGTACCGGTAGCTACCAGTGGCAGACAATAGCAGGGTAAAGATGTATAATTTACAGTTACCTACAGTACCGGTAGCTACCCGTGGCAGACAATAGCAGGGTATAGATGTATAATTTACAGTTACCTACAGTACCGGTAGTTACCAGTGGCAGACAATAGCAGGGTAAAGATGTATAATTTACAGTTACCTACAGTACCGGTAGCTACCAGTGGCAGACAATAGCAGGGTATAGATGTATAATTTACAGTTACCTACAGTACCGGTAGCTACCAGTGGCAGACAATAGCAGGGTATAGATGTATAATTTACAGTTCTACCTACAGTACCGGTAGCTACCAGTAGCAGACAATAGCAGGGTATAGATGTATAATTTACAGTTCTACCTACAGTACCGGTAGCTATCAGTGGCAGACAATAGCAGGGTATAGATGTATAATTTACAGTTCTACCTACAGTACCGGTAGCTACCAGTGGCAGACAATAGCAGGGTATAGATGTATAATTTACAGTTACCTACAGTACCGGTAGCTACCAGTGGCATACAATAGCAGGGTATAGATGTATAATTTACAGTTCTACCTACAGTACCGGTAGTTACCAGTGGCAGACAATAGCAGGGTATAGATGTATAATTTACAGTTCTACCTACAGTACCGGTAGCTACCAGTGGCAGACAATAGCAGGGTATAGATGTATAATTTACAGTTCTACCTACAGTACCAGTAGCTACCAGTGGCAGACAATAGCAGGGTAAAGATGTATAATTTACAGTTACCTACAGTACCGGTAGCTACCCGTGGCAGACAATAGCAGGGTATAGATGTATAATTTACAGTTACCTACAGTACCGGTAGCTACCAGTGGCAGACAATAGCAGGGTATAGATGTATAATTTACAGTTCTACCTACAGTACCGGTAGCTACCAGTGGCAGACAATAGCAGGGTATAGATGTATAATTTACAGTTACCTACAGTACCGGTAGCTACCAGTGGCATACAATAGCAGGGTATAGATGTATAATTTACAGTTCTACCTACAGTACCGGTAGTTACCAGTGGCAGACAATAGCAGGGTATAGATGTATAATTTACAGTTCTACCTACAGTACCGGTAGCTACCAGTGGCAGACAATAGCAGGGTATAGATGTATAATTTACAGTTCTACCTACAGTACCAGTAGCTACCAGTGGCAGACAATAGCAGGGTAAAGATGTATAATTTACAGTTACCTACAGTACCGGTAGCTACCCGTGGCAGACAATAGCAGGGTATAGATGTATAATTTACAGTTACCTACAGTACCGGTAGCTACCAGTGGCAGACAATAGCAGGGTATAGATGTATAATTTACAGTTCTACCTACAGTACCGGTAGCTACCAGTGGCAGACAATAGCAGGGTAAAGATGTATAATTTACAGTTACCTACAGTACCGGTAGCTACCAGTGGCAGACAATAGCAGGGTATAGATGTTTAATTTACAGTTACCTACTAGTACCGGTAGCTACCAGTGGCAGACAATAGCAGGGTATAGATGTATAATTTACAGTTACCTACAGTACCGGTAGCTACCCGTGGCAGACAATAGCAGGGTATAGATGTATAATTTACAGTTACCTACAGTACCGGTAGCTACCAGTGGCAGACAATAGCAGGGTATAGATGTATAATTTACAGTTACCTACAGTACCGGTAGCTACCAGTGGCAGACAATAGCAGGGTATAGATGTATAATTTACAGTTCTACCTACAGTACCGGTAGCTATCAGTGGCAGACAATAGCAGGGTATAGATGTATAATTTACAGTTACCTACAGTACCGGTAGCTACCAGTGGCAGACAATAGCAGGGTATAGATGTATAATTTACAGTTACCTACAGTACCGGTAGCTACCAGTGGCAGACAATAGCAGGGTATAGATGTATAATTTACAGTTCTACCTACAGTACCGGTAGCTACCAGTGGCAGACAATAGCAGGGTATAGATGTATAATTTACAGTTACCTACAGTACCGGTAGCTACCAGTGGCAGACAATAGCAGGGTATAGATGTATAATTTACAGTTACCTACAGTACCGGTAGCTACCAGTGGCAGACAATAGCAGGGTAAAGATGTATAATTTACAGTTCTACCTACAGTACCAGTAGCTACCCGTGGCAGACAATAGCAGGGTATAGATGTATAATTTACAGTTACCTACAGTACCGGTAGCTACCAGTGGCAGACAATAGCAGGGTATAGATGTATAATTTACAGTTCTACCTACAGTACAGTAGCTACCCGTGGCAGACAATAGCAGGGTATAGATGTATAATTTACAGTTACCTACAGTACCGGTAGCTACCAGTGGCAGACAATAGCAGGGTATAGATGTATAATTTACAGTTCTACCTACAGTACCGGTAGCTACCAGTGGCAGACAATAGCAGGGTAAAGATGTATAATTTACAGTTACCTACAGTACCGGTAGCTACCCGTGGCAGACAATAGCAGGGTATAGATGTATAATTTACAGTTACCTACAGTACCGGTAGCTACCAGTGGCAGACAATAGCAGGGTATAGATGTATAATTTACAGTTCTACCTACAGTACCGGTAGCTACCAGTGGCAGACAATAGCAGGGTATAGATGTATAATTTACAGTTACCTACAGTACCGGTAGCTACCCGTGGCAGACAATAGCAGGGTATAGATGTATAATTTACAGTTCTACCTACAGTACCGGTAGCTACCAGTGGCAGACAATAGCAGGGTATAGATGTATAATTTACAGTTCTACCTACAGTACCGGTAGCTACCCGTGGCAGACAATATCAGGGTATAGATGTATAATTTACAGTTACCTACTAGTACCGGTAGCTACCAGTGGCAGACAATAGCAGGGTATAGATGTATAATTTACAGTTACCTACAGTACCGGTAGCTACCAGTGGCAGACAATAGCAGGGTATAGATGTATAATTTACAGTTCTACCTACAGTACCGGTAGCTACCCGTGGCAGACAATAGCAGGGTATAGATGTATAATTTACAGTTCTACCTACAGTACCGGTAGCTACCAGTGGCAGACAATAGCAGGGTATAGATGTATAATTTACAGTTCTACCTACAGTACCGGTAGCTACCAGTGGCAGACAATAGCAGGGTATAGATGTATAATTTACAGTTACCTACAGTACCGGTAGCTACCAGTGGCAGACAATAGCAGGGTATAGATGTATAATTTACAGTTACCTACAGTACCGGTAGCTACCAGTGGCAGACAATAGCAGGGTAAAGATGTATAATTTACAGTTCTACCTACAGTACCAGTAGCTACCCGTGGCAGACAATAGCAGGGTATAGATGTATAATTTACAGTTACCTACAGTACCGGTAGCTACCAGTGGCAGACAATAGCAGGGTATAGATGTATAATTTACAGTTCTACCTACAGTACAGTAGCTACCCGTGGCAGACAATAGCAGGGTATAGATGTATAATTTACAGTTACCTACAGTACCGGTAGCTACCAGTGGCAGACAATAGCAGGGTATAGATGTATAATTTACAGTTCTACCTACAGTACCGGTAGCTACCAGTGGCAGACAATAGCAGGGTAAAGATGTATAATTTACAGTTACCTACAGTACCGGTAGCTACCCGTGGCAGACAATAGCAGGGTATAGATGTATAATTTACAGTTACCTACAGTACCGGTAGCTACCAGTGGCAGACAATAGCAGGGTATAGATGTATAATTTACAGTTCTACCTACAGTACCGGTAGCTACCAGTGGCAGACAATAGCAGGGTATAGATGTATAATTTACAGTTACCTACAGTACCGGTAGCTACCCGTGGCAGACAATAGCAGGGTATAGATGTATAATTTACAGTTCTACCTACAGTACCGGTAGCTACCAGTGGCAGACAATAGCAGGGTATAGATGTATAATTTACAGTTCTACCTACAGTACCGGTAGCTACCCGTGGCAGACAATATCAGGGTATAGATGTATAATTTACAGTTACCTACTAGTACCGGTAGCTACCAGTGGCAGACAATAGCAGGGTATAGATGTATAATTTACAGTTACCTACAGTACCGGTAGCTACCAGTGGCAGACAATAGCAGGGTATAGATGTATAATTTACAGTTCTACCTACAGTACCGGTAGCTACCCGTGGCAGACAATAGCAGGGTATAGATGTATAATTTACAGTTCTACCTACAGTACCGGTAGCTACCAGTGGCAGACAATAGCAGGGTATAGATGTATAATTTACAGTTCTACCTACAGTACCGGTAGCTACCCGTGGCAGACAATAGCAGGGTATAGATGTATAATTTACAGTTCTACCTACAGTACCGGTAGCTACCAGTGGCAGACAATAGCAGGGTATAGATGTATAATTTACAGTTACCTACAGTATCGGTAGCTACCCGTGGCAGACAATAGCAGGGTATAGATGTATAATTTACAGTTCTACCTACAGTACCGGTAGCTACCAGTGGCAGACAATAGCAGGGTATAGATGTATAATTTACAGTTACCTACAGTACCGGTAGCTACCAGTGGCAGACAATAGCAGGGTATAGATGTATAATTTACAGTTACCTACTAGTACCCTATAATTACCTGTAGTACTTTAAGTGAGGCTCCACTACGCGATTGTTGCAGAGAATCAAAGCTATTCTCACAAAATGAGACTCAAACAAAGACTCAAAGTGGCATTTGTTATCATTGCAAGGTAGAAATTGTATGTTAAAGGAGCCATTTGTTTATGTTGGGATGTCATTATCAGGCATGCTTGTATTGTCAAAAAGATGGTTTTGTGTACCAAATCAAGCTGACCTAATGTAAATATTGCAGACTTTCACACTGATGACTCTATGCAACTCAATATCAGACAGGTTTGACTTTTACAGTACAAGACCCTGCGATCTGTGTAACTGCTGTGTTGATGTTTATATATTGAACTCCCACCCAATCACAGAGGCTATGCAGGTATGGGTTAGTTTGTAAATAAGGCACGCAAGGAGAGAGATCACCCATGAAATGACCCCTGAAATCTCATGTTTACAATTTTGGATCTCATGTTTACAATATAGGAATGTCAACACCCTATACCTTAGGCACTATAGGGATAACATTCCATGAGAATGTAGCAAAACAATCGCATAGTGGAGCCTCCACTTATATTACAGAGTGTATGTACCAAGTGCTATATGGAACTGCCAAAACCTACCAACCTTTACCTCACCATGCTGCCATCCATCCCACACAGTCTATACAAAAAGCTTTTCCACGCTCATGCAATTCGGTCCTGCAAATAATGTAAAACAAGTAGCTATTTCAATCATTTAACTCTTTAAATTGTAACAAACAGCAATGCTCTTTGTTTTTAGGCTGTTAAACCCTTAATAACAGCTTGATTTATAAGCTGCAAAAGACAAAACGTAGCCCAAGGTTCCAATGTGCAAAACTACAGGCAAATATTTGGGCCCCAGTCTGACAATTATTATTATGGTAATAAGTGTCTCGGTGTTTTAACAGGACACTGCGGTAATTCCTATTTCACATCCGCAATCTGCGTGAATGGGTAGAGGAGAGGTAGAACGCATGCAACAATTGGGGGATGGGAAAAGAAAGACGTCGTGCACCCACAACACATGTACATGTATTATTAAAGGGTGAGATGGTTTGTGGGTTTACGCCTTCCGTTAAAAGTGGTTGGCAACAGGCGTTCCAGTGGTAGAGGGTAGGGCTGATTATGCAGACACCTATCTATCTACACTTTCATGCATGCCATATTCCCTTACAAAGGTAATAAATTATCTAAAAGTGTGGCCACATTTCCTGTACAATTTCACACAAAGGCCTGCCTTGGTAGACTTTACAGAACAAGCTCGATTGAATTTAAACTGATTGTTGGATAAACTAATTAAGACAATTAAATAGTGAATTGAAATAAAAAAAAAAAAGATAATATAGTTTCTTGTCACATCCTTGGCATCTTAATTACTACTGAAACATGAATGTCACTGCGATGGACCAACAGTTGCCGCAAGAACTACAGTGCAAGAATGGTTAAAATATCTGGTGGAAACATTTTAATTCATTCCATTCCCTTCCATAATGACATTCATGTACAAGCATTAAGCAGAGAATTCTGCCCAAGATTTCATTTCTCCTTAACCTGATTTCTAGCTGTTGTTAATACGCGTTTTCTTTTTAGATTGGCCACATGCCTTTTTCAATTTCGCTCTCTGCTCGCTCTCCTTATTCCATTCACCACCTCTCTCTCTCTTTCCGGCTATATGTCCATCCCTCTCTCTCTCTCTCTCCCTCTCTCTCTGTGTTGCCCTGTGACTTTACGATTTTACTCTTATTCCTAACTTTCCTAATGATTCCTGCAAGATTATAACTCACATTATTGCAATGCATACTGTATTAACATACCTAATACACCCTACCCCTTTCATCCAGTTTTATAGATCTTTCTAACATACCAATACAAAGCCCAGAAAGTATAAAGTTTAGGTGACTTCTGATCGTAGACTGACTGCATATACTTGTCCATAGAGCACCCGAGGCAGGTGTCAGATTATGAGATAAATGACACTTTATGAAACCTGAGATGGCCATGTATCTGGCTGGGGTCCCCCAGGGCTCTGTCATTGGTCCCATATCCATACCACACTTCAGGGGCACTCTCACAATGTCACAAGGTGGATATCGTGATTGCTTATCTAAACGCCCTAGCTCTTATAAATTTAGACCATGTTTTTTCCTGGGTCTTTTTTTACAGAACCTGTGCTTACGTGTACCCTGTTAAAAAGACTTTTGAGTTTTAAAGGGGCTCATATTTTTAAAGAAACCTGGGCTCATTCAAGAGACCTATATATGCACCTAAAGAAATGATTAGCAGAAAGGTAGGATAAGGGTCTCTGAGTGGAATACAGTGGTTTGGTCAAGCTTTGTTCACTTTTGTTTGTTTTGTCTTTCACAATGGCCATTGAAGCTGATAAGAAAATGAGCACATTTTCATAGATTCTTAAATTACGATCAAAATATCTATATAAACATCAGCTATGGGCATTGAGATAATACCGATAAGTCACATTAAAATCACTCAATTTGTGGATTCCTTTGTGTCCCATGACAGGTAGCCTCATATATAATACAGTAAATTATACGGTGTTATGATTTATGAGACACATGATCAAAGACTTTCACCACTCTATGCAGTTCCCCTCCGGGCAGCATCACTAGGGGTGGCAGCGAATGGAATTTAGAGAATTACCGTAAAAACCTGTAAATGAGCTGAAGAGAATCTTATAGACCATTTCAGAGAATTACTGGGGCTTATAGTTGGGGCCTTTGCACAGAGGTTTACTTATATTTAGACTACCATATTCCATGTAATAAGTGCCCTGGCGCTTATAACATGATTTCTATGAACTTTTAGTGCTTTAACTCTCTGTAAAAAAGAGAAAATTGTCCTTTTTAGGGGCCTGAGAATATTGTTTTATCGAATGCACTATATATAAGGGAATAGCAACGTTTTTAGTCCCAAGGTACATAAGGTCAATAAGAATGCTAGTGAGACAAGGTGTGGCTTATATGCGGGTGCAGCTTCCAATACGCAGGGTTTTACGGTGTATGCAGGCAGGCGGTTTTGAAGATCATATTTCACCTCAAGGCAACTCCCTTTTTCTGTTTCCGCCCAGTTTGGTCATATCTGTTTGACATATTTTATGGTTTGTACTAAAAATATAGCTTACCAGTTTAACTCCATATTGTATGATGACCAACACCGATAAAACGCGTCATCGAAATAATGATGAAATCCTGGTCCCAAAGTTTACAAAACTGCTTCACTGAAATTGGAGTTGTGGTGGTTCACCGTTGTTCAGTTTTACCAGGATCCCTGATAGATTCAACAGCTATTTCTTAGAGTGCAAGCCTATGTTTTATTGGCTTCATTTTGGGCAATCACAAATAGGTATCCCGTTTCATTTAACAGGTTGTGGTATACATTCCTTTACAAATAACTATAACTTGAAAAATGTTTATGATCTATGAAAATTGAATACTAAAAGTGTACAAATTATGACCAATTATGGTCAATCTATCACCAGGCCATGAATGCAGATGTCCACATGAAGCAAACGTAATTACGGGTGTGTCTCTGTGACATTTGCACTTCTACAATTTGTCTCTTTTCTGACTCATATCCATTTTTCCCAAGACAAGAAACCAGTCTATCTAAAGGTTTGAGCCGGAATCAAGTTATTTCTTTGATGTGCATAAAAAATGATCTAGACAGAAAACATCATGCGTCCAATAATACATAGCATAATACATATCTAAACAAAAGGATGAGGCGAGGGCGCTATTTTGCTCTTTTGTTCCTGTATATTGGATAACCCTCATTGCCCCTTTCTTCCCCCCTCCCCTTTTTTCACATCCAACACATTGGTGAAGACATTTTATACTTTCTCTCAAATATTTATAAACAGAGATACCATAAAATTTCTATACCCCTAAACCCCGAGCCCTTATCTGAGAGGGCTCGGAGGTATCAATACTGTTGTCAGTTCATAAGATTGATTTCAATAACCTCTTACCCCGGTACTTACTCGACATCAGCACGTATTTGAGACCCTGCAGGGTGTTGCTGCTATGGGAAAAGGCAGTTTTGTCTAAGAAGTGCCTCACCTTCAGCAGTCTCTTTCATTTTAGTCCCAACTTTTTTGTGTTGCCCACTTGTGAGCACTTCAAAGAGTGTGTGACAAAAGTAGGTATCTCATAGTGCAGCACCCGATATGCTAAGTAAGGCAGGTGCCTTTTCAGACTCACATGGTGCGTGGAAGTTGCAGCACTCTCTATGCTAAGTAAGGCAGGTGCCTTTTCAGACTCACATGGTGCGTGGAAGTTGCAGCACTCTCTATGCTAAGTAAGGCAGGTGCCTTTTCAGACTCACATGGTGCGTGGAAGTTGCAGCACTCTCTATGCTAAGTAAGGCAGGTGCCTTTTCAGACTCACATGGTGCGTGGAAGTTGCAGCACTCTCTATGCTAAGTAAGGCAGGTGCCTTTTCAGACTCACATGGTGCGTGGAAGTTGCAGCACCCGATATGCTAAGTAAGGCAGGTGCCTTTTCAGACTCACATGGTGCGTGGAAGTTGTAGAGTGAAGCAGCGTGTAACTTCTTTGGAAAGGAGGGCACCTACTCCCAGCTCTATAGGGTACAAGCAACACCCTCCAGTGCGATTAAACAAGTCACTATATGGTAGGTATAACAAAGCCCTACTACATACACACACACACACACACACACACACACCTATTTCAGTAATTGTCCATATCAGCTGGTGTCAAGTCCTGAACCATGGAGTCTCATTAGATAAAGCTACACACCCCCAACACCTGTATAGTATCTGTACAGTGCACTTTTAAGGGCTGCGAATGCATAAATGCATCATGCCCATTGGTCGGCATGATGCATGAATGCAGCCCTGGTGAGTAACTCACCACAGCTGCATTCATGCATCATGCCGCCCCCATGGAGCTCCTGGAGGGTCGGCATGATGCTCCTATGAAGCACCGGCGAGCAGACTCGCCAGTGCTTCATTGGGGCATCATGCCGACCAATAGGCCTGATGCACTCCTCCAGTCTTTAGGTGGTTACCAATGGATTGTCTTTAGATAAAGCCACACCTCCCCCCTAGTACCTCTAGTACACCTTTAATTAAAGGTAAACACACCACAACAAAGTCACCTCAGGATCAAAGTAAGGTATGGACACTTTGAATGTTAACCCTTTACAGGCTGGATAATGCCTCATATTTTATGCTCCTTTCGTCTTCATTTAGATAAATAATGACCAAGTGCATTATTCCCTTTATAACACAGAAAAATCACCCATCAGCCACCTGACAACACATGAATATCGATTGTGAAGTCTAAAGATGAGATGAAGTTAACCTTCTTTGCCAGGAGTGCATTATCCATCTAGATAATGCACGGTCAATCAGCCAATCAGAATGCAGCATTCAGGATAATGCACTATGACTCCGCCCAGCAGTGTTATAAGATGCACCAAATGCAGTGTTGGTGAGTGATGCATTCATTAGTGCATCATGCTGCATGAGTGTATCAACCCTGTACAAGCGGCATGATGCATCAATAAAGCTGCAGACAGCGTGCGAGTATCATGATGACATACGAATTGCGATGCTACATTTCTCAAACACTACAATCCTACCCCTACCCCTCCGATTTCAACCACCCCTATGATCCAGTCCAATCGTAGTGATTGACCCTTGGTGATCATGTATTACCTACGATTGCCTATTCAGGTGCATGCCTTTTCCCTCTGTATCTGCTGTAATCGTAGTGATTGACCCTGTACAATGAAGAATTCCCTTCCGATCCTGGCCAGGTCAGTACGATTTCAGGGTGCCCAAAACTTAGTGTCTGAGAAATGACTTCCTGTACGACTGGAATTATCACCTGTGTGTATGTGTAGTGACAATAACACATATACTTTACACTATTTGTGTTTCTATTAGAATCCAGGACTGCAGATTGTAGCCCGGGGTGTCTGAGGTCAGCCCTATTCAATCAGGTCAGGAGGGTGTTGCTCCTATAGTGAAAGGAAGAGCTGGCTAAAAATGCCCTCATTTCCAGTCCTTTCTTTTCATGTAGCTATAACTTGTCCCTTTTGTTGCTCACATGTGGTCAATCAAGTACGGTGGTAAAAAAGGGGGATTTGAGTTGGTACCTAGTTGGGAGAAGTCAGTCAGTATAATAAACTATAGAGCGTGTGACATGAGTAGGTACCTGGTAGTGCAGCTCTCTCTGTTTTAAACAAGGCAGGTAACTTTTCAGACTAATGTGGTGAGTGCAAGTACTTAGGTGAAGCAGTGCACGACTTGTTTAGAAAAGAGGGCACATACTCACAGCTCTTTTTACAATAGGAGCAACACCTTCCAGCGGTTCAAAGGTTGCTAGTGCATTAGTACACCATGCCCATGGGTCATCATGATGCACCCACAAAGTGCTGGTATGTCCTTTCCTGAGTGTATCACCTCGGCATAATGAATGGATGTAGCCCTGGTGAGTTACTCACACGGGCTACATCCAGGCATCATGACGACTAATGTCCATGATTTATTCATGTTCCACCAGCCTTTAAAGGATTAAAGAGAAAGTAACTGAAGTACACATAGACAGTCAATATCAGTTTCCATCGTTGTATCAAAAGGTTTTAGTGCTGCTGGGTTTTGAATTAGTGCTTGGAGTGATTACTAATGAGTGTTCTTGTTAAATCTTGTTTTGTAAATATTTTGTGTGTATCTCATTTAATAGTTATCAACATTATTCTACTGTGTTTTCATGCATACCACAGTCTAACTATTTTTTCATGTTATCAAAGATAGACCATGCTACAGATGGGGACTCACAGAACAGCTGTTCCTCTATGGAATCAAAACGGAGCTCATGAACAGATGAAAGATCTTCAGCTAAGGGATATCGTGGGTAAAACAATTTTCTGAATTGAATTTAATTTCTTTTTAATGTGTTTATAAAGTGTAATACACAAGGATGGTTTGTCAATATTGTTGCATGTTGATTCTAAATGTAATTTTGTTAATTGAATCCTTGATTATAGACCCCGTAATGTCCTAATTAGATGTAAACCTCTGAGCATTGATGCATATCGTCGTGTAACCATACTCAATGTATTTAACCCTATAATGACTGACGCTAATGCATTAATGCATCATGCCCATTAGTCGTCATGATGCATTAATACATCAACTCATCAGGGCCAGACTCAAGCATCATGTCGTGGGTTGATGCACTCCCGGGTATGATACACCGATGAAGTGCCGGTGAGCAGACTGACCAGCATTCATTGATACATCATGAGACACTCATTCACCCCTTAAAAGGTTAACCATAAATCATTAAATAGCAATCAAAGTCCAGATGAAGGACAGCCTATTGAAATTATTATCACCATAAAACATGCAATCAATTCACAACCAGAACAAACAGAATTATTGGGAATTTGCCCATTCTGATTCTGCTGTCTCCGATTCCTGTATCATCTTAAAACAACTGTATGTATACATAAGATGATTGATAAAGATGCCTATACTCCTTTTTTTTGGAGAAAGGAAGACATTCTGTATCTATTCCATGAGATTTCATCAAGTTCCCTCCACTGAACTGGTGAAGTTCCACCTTTTATCAATTACCGGTACTAGCGACAATTGGTCCCAGGCGATTGATAGGACTAATTAAAGGTAGTCAATCCCCTGTAAAGTTAACCTGGAACCGTGTGTTTTGTTTAAGTATTAATCACTATGCAATATCTTTTAATAACCTCTCTAGGCCCACATAATAAACATTTAATGCAATAAACATTTAACGCAATAAACATTTAATGCAATAAACATTTAACACAATAAACATTTAACGCAATAAACATTTAACCCTTTAAGGGTTGCTGATGCAGAAGTGCATCATGCCCATTTGTCGGTGTAATGCACCAATAAGGTACTGAGGAGCCTGCTCGCCAGCACATCATTATGACCCTGCATAAGTGCATCAATGTAGTCCTGGAGAATTACAATTGATGCGTCATGCCGACCAATAATTCACCCTAATGGCCTTTAAAAAAGTCAAACGCCGTGGATGCATTGGTGCATCATGCCCACTGGTCAGCATGATGCACCAATGAAGTACTGGAGAGCAAGCTCACCAGCACTTCATCTGAAAGTGCATCAACCCCACAGGACTTGAAGCACTCAGTATTGCAGCCTTTGTAAGCTAGATAATACAGCTAAATTCAGTCTTTATACACTTTGGCACTTAAAGGGTTAATCTAATTACCACTATCATTCATAATATCCAAACACAAGAAGAACAAAGTACATTCTAACTTTGATGAAGGAATGACAGAAAGTATTTAAAATTCATTACCCTGTGGGAAGGGGACCCAAACGCCACATTGCCCATTCTAACTGTTTGATGATTTGTGCTAAATGTGGAGTGACTGATGATAATTGTAGGGGTGGGGGTCAATTTCATGGTGTGTGCAGTGACCTGAATCCTCACACTAACTGGCTGCACTCTGTGAGTGAATGCTGTGGGAAGCCATAGGAAATGTTTTGGTCCTGACTCTGTATTAGACAGATTGGTATAAAATAGTGAAAGCTCCATGGATAAGTGTTTTGGGAATTAATGTAATAAAACATCACATGTAGGCTACGTCTTTAGGGAGGGTGAAGGGGAGAAGCGCCGGGCGTTCATTAATATCAAGCAGGGTTTACCCCGAGTCCTTATACAAGACCGGCGCTTATTTAAGACTTAAATCATAGTGGATTTTTAAATTTCAATACCCCAGTACCCCTGGTGCTTATTGAAGACTGGCGCTTAATCAAATACCCGGCTCTTATACAGGCCAAGACAATAGTTAACCTCCATTATAACACTGCTGGGCGAAGTCAGAGTGCATTATCCTGAATGCTGCATTCTGATTGGCTGATTGACCGTGCATTATCTAGATGGATAATGCACTCCTGGCAAAGGAGGTTAACTTCACCTCATATTTAGACTTCACAATTGATATTCATGTGTTGTCAGGTGTCTGATGGGTGATTTTTCTGTGTTATAACAGGAATAATGCACGGGGCATGGCTGTGGTCGTGCTCTAGACTGTATTGAGACATTGAGGGGCCTTATATTATTCCCTAACTCAACATTAGTACTGACAGTGTAAGATTGAGAGTAGCAATTAGCTTGCTTCCCATGGGTTTTGAATTTTGAAAAGAAAGAGAAAATCCTAATTTCAAAGTAAGCCACAATTTAAGATGAGACTTATACATGCATGTGTGTTTCTGGCATCGTTTTATATGCAATCTACCCAAACACTTTCAAGAGAAAATGTGACGCTTACAAAGCTTATAATGCCAACATGCTGTGTCACCCGGTTATGAACATGCCCACTGCACCCTTGGTTACTTACCTATATTCATATTTGGGTGCAGCCCAGGTGGGTGTGGTGATTAAATTAACACACCTGGCTTGACAGGTGTATGGGACTTACACTAAGATGGTGGGGGAGGGGTGAAAAGGGTGAAATTATAGTTTGTAAAAGTCTAGTAGACCATTAGAGCTAGCTGATTTAATGACTGTAATTAATGAGTGCAGAATTGTGGGACTGAGACAAGTGAGGGAAAGTATGCACTTAGTTACTGTTAGAAACAAGTGTTGGTGACTTCAGCAGTAATGGTGGTTAAGGCTCTGACCAAGTCTATATCTATCATGACCAATTTCCCCTTAGAATTGTCCTTCAGCCCTCTGAGCCTTAGTCCTAGCTTCATAAAATCTTAATTCCATGGGTCCTTTCACATAACATCTCAAATCAAGGTTCATCATGTATTCAATTAGGGAATAATGCACGGGTATGGCTGTGGGAGTGCTCTAGACTGTATTGAGACATCGAGGGGCCTTATAGTGCAGTGTCAGCCTATAATATCGATCAGGTTTGAACTATCTTCTCACTTGTGTAGGACATCAGTGGGGTGTTTCAGAAGCAGGTAATGTTTACAACCAGTCATAAGGAGATATAATAGCAGTTTTAATAGTGATTGTAGGCTTATAACTGCATGCGTTTCTAAAGCATTACCATTATCTTACTGTGTCTATAACTATATGACTGGCGAGAGATGATAATGGTTGCAGTTGTAAGTTTAAAATCTAACAGTTTTAGAAACAGATATTTAATGTTCATTATCATGTCCGGCTTCTGAAACACCCCACTGCTGTACCCTGTAAGTAGTGACCTTGTAGTGATGTTCACTGAGGTGGATTTATCTACATCCTGTTTAATTGAGGTACTTAGTGTCTCAGTGAGACACAATCCACCTGTTACTTTCTGCTGGTACCCATGGTCCCAACCTATACAATACCTTGAGTTTTGTCAACATTGTACAGGAAGAAAAATAATTAAGTGCCATACAAATTTAGGGTTGTGGAAAAGGAACATTCGATAAGGCTAAATTCGGACTGACCAACTAATGCCAATTGTGACTATGCTATAGAGTAGCCTATTTCGGATACGATGGTAAAGGTGAACAATGATTAGTTTGAGCCAAACGTTTTTTCACAAGCGCTTCCTGCATGAGGCCGACAGGTCGAATGCGGAGCGGGCAGGAAGCGTGAGTGAAGAAACAGGAGGCTCAGAGTTCATCTTTACATTTATGTCAAGGTGTTTGGGTGTATATCTATTAAATGGACAAAAACTCACATTTAATAAGGTTCTCCTACATTGCTTTGATGTGCCCGTCGCCATCTTGAATTCGAAAAGTGCAATGCGCATGCGCGGTGGGTCTATGACGTCATCGTGCGGATTTGGCGCTGGTTATTCAACGCAGGCATGCAATACAGGGGTTTAGTGCATTGTCAATGGGGCATCGATATTCACCTTGACATAAAGGGTAAGGGTTAAATAGCTGAACATTACACCTATCAAATACCTCCAACAATAAGCATGGAGGGTGTGGGGGAGAGGGGACCAGTGGCCCTTAAGTAATTATCACCAAATGATGCCATAGACTAGGAATGCCATAGACAAGCTACACCTTAGACAAGCCTTAAGGTAATTATGAGGCAGGGTGGTTGGATACATGTTGTAGTAATTATGAGGCAGTGTGATTGGATACATGTTGTAGTAATTATGAGGCAGGGTGGTTGGATACATGTTGTAGTAATTATGAGGCAGGGTGATTGGATACATGTTGTAGTAATTATGAGGCAGGGTGATTGGATACATGTTGTAGTAATCATGAGGCAGGGTGATTGGATACATGTAGTAGTAATCATGAGGCAGGGTGATTGGATACATGTTGTAGTAATCATGAGGCAGGGTGGTTGGATACATGTTGTTGTAGTAATTATGAGGCAGGGTGATTGGATACATGTTGTAGTAATTATGAGGCAGGGTGATTGGATACATGTTGTAGTAATTATGAGGCAGGGTGATTGGATACATGTTGTAGTAATTATGAGGCAGGGTGGTTGGATACATGTTGTAGTAATTATGAGGCAGGGTGATTGGATACATGTAGTAATTATGAGGCAGGGTGATTGGATACATGTTGTAGTAATTATGAGGCAGGGTGATTGGATACATGTTGTAGTAATTATGAGGCAGGGTGGTTGGATACATGTTGTAGTAATCATGAGGCAGGGTGATTGGATACATGTTGTAGTAATTATGAGGCAGGGTGATTGGATACATGTTGTAGTAATTATGAGGCAGGGGGATTGGAAACATGTTGTAGTAATTATGAGGCAGGGTGGTCGGATACATGTTGTAGTAAATATGAGGCAGGGTGGTTGGATACATGTTGTAGTAATTATGAGGCAGGGTGATTGGATACATGTAGTAATTATGAGGCAGGGTGATTGGATACATTTTGTAGTAATTATGAGGCAGTGTGATTGGATACATGTTGTAGTCATTATGAGGCAGTGTGATTGGAAACATGTTGTAGTAATTATGAGGCAGGGTGGTTGGATACATGTTGTAGTAATTATGAGGCAGGGTGGTTGGATACATGTTGTAGTAATTATGAGGCAGGGTGATTGGATACATGTTGTAGTAATTATGAGGCAGGGTGATTGGATACATGTTGTAGTAATTATGAGGCAGGGTGATTGGATACATGTTGTAGTAATTATGAGGCAGGGTGATTGGATACATGTTGTAGTAATTATGAGGCAGGGTGATTGGATACATGTAGTAATTATGAGGCAGCATGATTGGATACATGTTGTAGTAATTATGAGGCAGGGTGATTGGATACATGTTGTAGTAATTATGAGGCAGGGTGATTGGATACATGTTGTAGTAATTATGAGGCAGGGTGATTGGATACATGTTGTTGTAGTAATTATGAGGCAGGGTGATTGGATACATGTTGTAGTAATTATGAGGCAGGGTGATTGGAAACATGTTGTAGAAATTATGAGGCAGGGTGATTGGATACATGTTGTAGTAATTATGAGGCAGGGTGATTGGATACATGTTGTAGTAATCATGAGGCAGGGTGATTGGATACATGTTGTAGTAATCATGAGGCAGGGTGATTGGATACATGTTGTAGTAATCATGAGGCAGGGTGATTGGATACATGTTGTAGTAATTATGAGGCAGGGTGATTGGATACATGTTGTAGTAATCATGAGGCAGGGTGATTGGATACATGTAGTAGTAATCATGAGGCAGGGTGATTGGATACATGTTGTAGTAATCATGAGGCAGGGTGGTTGGATACATGTTGTTGTAGTAATTATGAGGCAGGGTGATTGGATACATGTTGTAGTAATCATGAGGCAGGGTGGTTGGATACATGTTGTAGTAATCATGAGGCAGGGTGATTGGATACATGTTGTAGTAATCATGAAGCAGGGTGATTGGATACATGTTGTAGTAATCATGAGGCAGGGTGGTTGGATACATGTTGTAGTAATCATGAGGCAGGGTGATTGGATACATGTTGTAGTAATTATGAGGCAGGGTGATTGGATACATGTTGTAGTAATCATGAGGCAGGGTGATTGGATACATGTAGTAGTAATTATGAGGCAGGGTGGTCGGATACATGTTGTAGTAATTATGAGGCAGTGTGATTGGATACATGTTGTAGTAATTATGAGGCAGGGTGATTGGATACATGTTGTAGTAATTATGAGGCAGGGTGATTGGATACATGTTGTAGTAATTATGAGGCAGGGTGGTTGGATACATGTTGTAGTAATTATGAGGCAGGGTGGTCGGATACATGTTGTAGTAATTATGAGGCAGTGTGATTGGATACATGTTGTAGTAATTATGAGGCAGGGTGATTGGATACATGTTGTAGTAATTATGAGGCAGGGTGATTGGATACATGTTGTAGTAATTATGAGGCAGGGTGGTTGGATACATGTTGTAGTAATCATGAGGCAGGGTTGTTGGATACATGTTGTAGTAATCATGAGGCAGGGTGATTGGATACATGTTGTAGTAATCATGAGGCAGTGTGATTGGATACATGTTGTAGTAATTATGAGGCAGGGTGATTGGATACATGTTGTAGTAATTATGAGGCAGGGTGATTGGATACATGTTGTAGTAATCATGAGGCAGGGTGATTGGATACATGTTGTAGTAATTATGAGGCAGTGTGATTAGATACATGTTGTAGTAATTATGAGGCAGTGTGATTGGATACTTGTTGTAGTAATTATGAGGCAGGGTGATTGGATACATGTTGTAGTAATTATGAGGCAGGGTGATTGGATACATGTTGTAGTCATTATGAGGCAGGGTGATTGGATACATGTTGTAGTAATTATGAGGCAGGGTGATTGGATACATGTTGTAGTAATCATGAGGCAGGGTGATTGGATACATGTTGTAGTAATTATGAGGCAGGGTGATTGGATACATGTTGTAGTAATTATGAGGCAGGGTGATTGGATACATGTTGTAGTAATTATGAGGCAGGGTGATTGGATACATGTTGTAGTCATTATGAGGCAGGGTGATTGGATACATGTTGTAGTAATCATGAGGCAGGGTGATTGGATACATGTAGTAGTAATTATGAGGCAGGGTGATTGGATACATGTTGTAGTAATTATGAGGCAGGGTGATTGGATACATGTTGTAGTAATTATGAGGCAGGGTGATTGGATACATGTTGTAGTAATCATGAGGCAGGGTGATTGGATACATGTTGTAGTAATCATGAGGCAGGGTGATTGGATACATGTTGTAGTAATTATGAGGCAGGGTGATTGGATACATGTTGTAGTAATTATGAGGCAGGGTGATTGGATACATGTTGTAGTAATTATGAGGCAGGGTGGTCGGATACATGTTGTAGTAATTATGAGGCAGGGTGATCAGATACATGTTGTAGTCATTATGAGGCAGGGTGATTGGATACATGTTGTAGTCATTATGAGGCAGGGTGATCAGATACATGTTGTAGTCATTATGAGGCAGGGTGATTGGATACATGTTGTAGTCATTATGAGGCAGGGTGATCAGATACATGTTGTAGTAATTATGAGGCAGGGTGGTTGGATACATGTTGTAGTAATTATGAGGCAGGGTGATTGGATACATGTTGTAGTAATTATGAGGCAGGGTGATTGGATACATTTTGTAGTAATTATGAGGCAGGGTGGTTGGATACATGTTGTAGTAATTATGAGGCAGGGTGATTGGATACATGTTGTAGTAATTATGAGGCAGGGTGATTGGATACATGTTGTAGTAATCATGAGGCAGGGTGATTGGATACATGTTGTAGTAATTATGAGGCAGGGTGATTGGATACATGTTGTAGTAATCATGAGGCAGGGTGATTGGATACATGTTGTAGTAATTATGAGGCAGGGTGATTGGATACATGTTGTAGTAATTATGAGGCAGGGTGATTGGATACATGTTGTAGTAATTATGAGGCAGGGTGATTGGATACATGTTGTAGTAATTATGAGGCAGGGTGATTGGATACATGTTGTAGTAATCATGAGGCAGTGTGATTGGATACATGTTGTAGTAATTATGAGGCAGGGTGATTGGATACTTGTTGTAGTAATTATGAGGCAGGGTGATTGGATACATGTTGTAGTAATTATGAGGCAGGGTGATTGGATACATGTTGTAGTAATTATGAGGCAGGGTGATTGGATACATGTTGTAGTCAGATTGATGAGAATTACCCACCTGTATGCCTAACAGCAGACGGTGGGATTATCAGACTGTAATCCACCTTAATCCCCCTACCTGGTGGGATTATCTCAGCGGTAGACAAGGGGCTGTTATCAGCCAGGTGTGAGTCAGGTTATCAGGCACACACTGATACAGGCTAATCTGGTGGTAAGCTGCTACACTGATAGATATTGTACTGGCCCGTTTAAGTGCCGGTGTCTCAAATAAGCGCCAGTGGGATTGAAATCAATAAGCGCCCGGGCACTTATACGAGCCACTACGGTACATGTAGGTGGGAGGAGGCATACCATATTGGCCCGTACAAGTGCCGGTCTTGAATAAGAGTCTGGGGTACAGGGAGTATTAAAATACACTATAATTTAAGTCTTCAATAAGCACCAGCCTTGAACAGGCACTGGGGGTATCGCCTAGTTGATATTAATGAGTGCCCGGTTGCTTATGAAGGCCAATACAGTAGTATAGGGTGGGATAATTCAATCATTTAAAAGTGAAATTATTTTTTCTAAATATTTTACTTTAACCTTTACCAACCAGTAGCTGTAGTCACCAGCACTGTATCATATATAGATCTCAGATATGAAAAATTAAAATTCCATGTGCATATACAAATATGGCATGGTCAGTTTTATTGGGAGAGCTTACATTGGGGCAGAGACACGTTGCCCCCATGCTAATGCTGGAGAGTGTTGCTCCTATAGTAAAAAGAGCTGTCAGTATGTGCCCTCTTTTCTAAACAGGTCATGCACTGCTTCACCAAAGTACTTGCACTCACCACATCAGTCTCAGAAGTCGCCTGCCTTGTTTAGAGCAGAGAGAGCTGCACTATCATGTACCTACTTATGTTACACACTCTATAGTATATTATACTGACTGAATTCTCCCAACTAGGTACCTACTCAAATCCCCCTTTTTTAGCACCGTACTTGAATGACCACTTGTGAGCAACAAAAGGGACAAGTTATATCTACATGAAAAGAAAGGACTGGAAACAAGGGCATATTTAGCCAGCTCTTCCTTTTACTATAGGAGCAACACCCTCCAGATCTACAATAGGAGAACATATGAGTTTCTTCCACCAGTGAGACACAGGGTAGAGTGGGGATAGGCAGAAGGGGCGGCAGTTAGAGGGACATTCATGTAAGGTTTAAGGAGGTACACTGTAAAATAAATGTTGTCGAAATAACAGCACATTCCTCCCAAAACTGCCAGAGATCCATCGTTATTTTCACAGAGATTCCTTATACATTTGTGTCCCCATGTACTGCCACCTGGGGCTTCTTGTAAAAACTACACTGGTTCAGTACTTTACATTACAGTGGTTCACTGAACGGTTTTACGGGATATTCGATAGATTCAACAGTTATTTTTTACAGGGTAAAGTTGGGATGGGTAGGAGGGGCAGCAGTTATTGGCTATTAGCTGGTCTGGAGCTGGTTCCGGCGACACACACTGATAAGAACTGATAAGATGGGACCAGTATGTCCCTGGAAGTGGGTGTTAACCAGGGACAAGGTACCCATCATGTTATGTCTTATCAGTGGGTTTTACCTCAACCAGCAAAATTCAAAATGGCGGCTCTACTAGGCCTCCACACTGAATCTTATATGAATGGAGGTACATTGGGTGTAAGGGTTTAGTGACGTAGGGGTAGGAGTGGATACTTTACACAAGGGTGATAACAGAAACAGTCACAACAACTTATTGACAAGACCACTTTAAGCAAGGGGTTTAAGAGTGCCATAAATCATGCAGGATCTCATCTCTGGGAAATAGGAGCTGATCATATTGGTGTCAATTCCATTCAGCAATACCACGCTGTCCAATAAAGCTTTTTGGGTTTATTTCTTCTACACTGTAAAATAGAATCCTCGTCCCAAAGGTGCCAAAGATCTGCCATTATTTTCACAGAGATTCCTTGTACATTTTCTGTTTCTATTTTTCCTCTATAAAAGGAGGCATTGATGAAGGTTTCACAGGTCACCTTGCTTGTTCACAAAGTGATAAATGAGCCCAAGGGTCCCAGACAGAAGGCTGCAGTGTTAATCCCCATGGAGACACACTTCATGGTGATAGAGCCTATTACAAGGGTGTTATATAACCATATCAGCAGTCATGGTGCACCATGTCCCATCCCACAGTTAACTACAGGGATCTGATAGAGGTAAACTCTTAACCCGTAATGCAGGTTTAGGCGCCCAAGTGCTTATTGGCCACTAGCTGGTTTGGAGCTGGTTCCGGCGGCACACACTGATAAGAACTGATAAGATGGGACCAGCATGTACCTGGAAGTGGGTGTTAACCAGGGACATTCACAAGGTACCCATCATGGTATGTCTTATCAGTGGGTTTATGCTCAACCAGCGAAATTCAAGATGGTGGCTCCACTAGGCCTCCATACTTAGTCCTATAGATTTCAAATATCTCCACCCCTTATGTGATGCTGTACAACACTTTTTGCCCAATATCTATATGTTATTTCATTAAGACATGGTCTATAGTACTTTGTGTGGTTTTTCTTTAGGAAAAAAGTGATGACATTTGAAATACACAAAGTTGGAATACACATAAAACCAGACACAATCAAATTAATTGTAATGTTGATGTTTATTTACAGGCTGAATAAATACTAAATGTAAGAATCATGTAGTGATCAACCGCCACCCCCTGTATAATACATTATGTCCAATCTCTTGATTATCAGTTAGAAACTACCACCTTTCTGGTCAGCCTCTGAATAAGCTGGCTCTGTAGATGAATTATGATGGACTATAGATGATAAATCCTGAGTACAGATACTCTAACCAAAAACCAATCTGACAATATCTGTAACAGTAAGATGTCACATTCCTCTATGTAGATTAACCCTTTATGTGGAACATGAGGCTTTAAGGGACATATTCCTTATGCCATGAATTGACTTAGTCAGTATGGACAAGTCTACTCATCATATGGCCAGATATGTATATTTTCTTTTACAACACGGCTGCTATGCATCTATTCAATAAACCAAGCATAGTCTTGCTTCCCACTGTAGGAATATAGTGATGGGAGATGTGATTGGAGAGTGACAGGGTTGTTTTCTTGCCGTGCGTATATTGGGTTATATATGCACAGCAACCCAATAGATGCACAGCTCCTCTAATAGGCCTGCTGTGCAATTATTGGTGCATCTATAACCCAATCATGCACGGCAGCACTATCTTCTGATACCATGTTATAACTGGAATAAGATCACTCGTAAGTGGAGTGGATGTGCATCTATTCCCAAATAAAGACCTTGGGCTTTGCCCTTGGTCTGTATTAGGGAATAGATGCCCGCCCCGTCCACTTCCTCGTGCCTTATTCCTTAAATATGACCTTTCCTTGCATTCAAAAGAACTCAAGTTTATTGCTTTTCTACCAAACCTCATCCATGCATCATGTTGTAATAATGCACTCTGTGGCAGGGAAAGGGTTAATATCCACTGTAGACTGACAGGCGCCAGACTAGCTATGCAGGTCCATACATAGTGCATTATTCTGGAGGGTGTTGCTCCTATTGTAAAAAGAGCTGTGAGCATGTGCCCTCTTTTCTAAACAAGTCGTGCACTGCTTCACCAAAGTACTTGCACTCACCACATCAGTCTTGTTTAAAACAGAGAGAGCTGCACTATCAGGTACCTACTCATGTCACATGCTCTATAGTTTATTATACTGACTGACTTCTCCCAACTAGGTACCTACTCAAATCCCCCTTTTTTAGCACCATACTTGAATGGCCACTTGTGAGCAACAAAAGGGACAAGTTATAGGTACATGAAAAGAAAGGACTGGAAATGAGGGCATTTTTAGCCAGCTCTTCCTATTACTGTAGGAGCAACACCCTCCAGATACCCCAAGCACTCACTTATGGCCAAGCAATATGACTATAATATATGTCGGAAATAGCTTCTAAATGTTATTGTATGGCTTCTTTGATTGACAATCTTGACGTCTAAATTAATGCTGCTGACCATTTAAAAATATTGCATGCAATTGTCATAATTTTTGATCTAGTAGGCATGCAGTTGTATGAATAACCTGTCATACATATATATATATATATATATATATATATATATATATATATATATATATATATATACATACACATATATATGCATATATATACATATATATATATGCATATATATATATATATATATATATATATATATATATATATTTATATATGATAGGGCTTAAATTGATAAGCAATAAAGGGGGAAACACGATCTCCATCCTAAGGTCTTTGTAGAGTAGGCGTCAAGAGGATCCATGTTACATCGGGCCATTAACAAGTACACTGAAAATACACAAAATATATTACAACATCTAATAAGTTTTATTACACATGCATATATGTGAAGTTCTTTGGTCAATGATATTACAACACTGGCCACTTGTTACTAAAGGGGAATAATATAACATAAAGCAGAAATATTAGGAGATCAAGATTTACGATGGTCAAGTAGGTTATGGTACAAGTAGGCCTGCTGAAGTCCCCATATTGGCCACTAGCTGGTCTGGAGCTGGTTCCGGCAACACACACTGATAAGAACTGATAACATGGGGCCAACATGTCCCTGGAAGTGGGTGTTAACCAGGGACAAGGTACCCATCATGGTATGTCTTATCATTGGGTTTTACCTCAACCAGCTAAATTCAAAATGCTGTCCTATATGAGTGTGAAGGATGCCATCTCTTTGATCCCTACATACTAGTATCATGTGCATACAGTAACTTTGATCTACTAGTAGACTAGTAGTGATACCCTGAAGGTATATGTGAGTATGATCTCAAACTGGACTCAGACTGGCTAACTGCGTTTGTATGGTTCCTTAAGCTGTTATATGATACGGATAATCATTCCAGTCCTGTTCACAACATGGTTAACCAAATTTAACACTAGACTTAAACGCTTTGAGGACATCTATACACATGGTACTCCAAAGTTGAGCAAGATTAGAAAAATAAATCCTACTGAAAGACTATTAGAGAAAAGATCTTGCTCTTTTATCAAAAAGTATTAGATTAAACCTAAAACAATTAACTCATTCCGTTATGAATCGACCTGCAGAGCATTTCGCATGATGGTACAACTATTATTATTAGTGGGATCCCTCACTCTCTGATCTCATGCCATTGTAGCTGTACATCTAGTGGTCACTAATGATTGCAGTAATATGGCTGTCCTACCAAACCCTATGTAATGGCTACATTAAGTGCTGATCATACATAGCAGTCATAGGAGATCACTCTAATTATGAAGATTTCAAGTCGTATGGCAATCGTACCATGTTGAGAAATGCCTTCCGCAAGTTCCTGAGCTGAGCAGGTGGATGGGGGCTGTGGGTGAGATGGGAGGCAGTGAGCTGTGGCAGTCAGCAGGTAGTAGTCAGGTTATGGTCGCTGTTCTACACTACTATATACCACACCTGTCTCTTAATGTACCATAGTCAGTCCATAATGAACTGTTACACTCAGAACTATCAACACAATCTCCAATAGCTGCCGCTGTCTGGATCTAAACCATAGTGAAGGGGGCAGCATGCTGAAGAGTGGACAGGTTCAGGATTCTCCTGGTAGCTGTTTGTGCCATTATATGGCCATTTTATCGTGCTAGGTACAAGTGTATATTGCAAAATAGATACCAATATGTTTGAGGTCCAGTCAGGAAGTTCTGTTTGTGCTCTAGCCTGAACCTAGAGTTGGTGGATATGGTATAATAACCTCACAGTGTACCTAGACACTGAGATAAAGGTGGAGGTTTATGATACAAGGCACTTATAGAGAGATAACAGGTCCAGGTAACAGTCCTACAAACTACCTGTACAGGTACTCACTACCCCTCACCACACACCTACACTACCTGTGTAACAGGTAAGTGGAAAACCTGTGGTTACCTCTACTATAGGATCTACCGGCACATATAAACCTACTACCACTAAATGGATAGGATACCAACTTCACAGGTGAATGGATATTTCCTCATGTTCACAAGTGGATAGAACCTCCCTGGACATACTACAGGGAGTGGATACCTACCTGCCCTTATACACCACGGGGCATTCACCATAATTATAGACCTGTGGCTACCTATATATAGCATCATAGTGTAGACTATGTAGATATATTTCTTCATGTCCATAAAGATTTACCTGTATAGGACCTACCTGAACATACAGAGATCTACTGCACATCAACAAAGGACATTTAACCTGCTCAAATTCCACACCTGGGCGGAAAAGACTATTTACATTTACAAGAAATGCCCTATATAGGACCTTCTTGGATATGCATGGACCCACTGTGTAGATGGGATACTATCAACATCACAATTAAACTGGATGGATATGTTTCTGCGTGTTAGAAACTAGTTACCTGTGTAGAGCCTTGCTGGTTATACAAGAACATACAGCTACATAGATAGGATACCTACCTGGCCAGGAACATCACAGGTAACACGTCACAGGTGAGTAAATATACCTGTATTATTTAGGAACAGCAAAGGTCTGTACAGTTGGACATTGAGGGAATGTTGAGCAAATCCAAATGCTATCTTTCTGTACCTCTTGACATTAACCCTTTAATGGCCGTTGATGCATTATTACAGCATGCATCATGCCAACCTCCTGTGGGCACTCCTGAATGGTTGCCATGATGCACCAATGAAGTGCTGGCATGATACGCTTCTGCATCAGCGGCTCTTAAAGGGTTAAAGAAGAGGCCAACACTCAAGTTACAGCAATTCTTGTGCACCTCTGACTTTGTAAGATACAAAGGGATAAGATAGCAGTAGTGGCCCCTTGTAACCTACAAGCCCCTACATGTTACATTACTGTCTGTCCTTTGTATAGATAAGAGGGCTTTAAAAGACTAACAGAAGAACAGGTAGACAGCTATTGACTTTGAACCTAATGGCTACTTAATGGACATAGAGTGTATTGGATGTATAGCTATAGTCAGAGGTGTCTCTATTCCTTTGATCGTGATAGTTTAATTCACCATGTTGTACTCAATGAAATGGGATTCATTACATGTAAATAAATCTATAAATACATAAGGTATTAATAGTGGAGCCCCATGTGACATGTACACACTACATGTAAGTCTTCTTCTGTTACATGTATACAATAACCATTGTGTCAGTGTCCTGGTTGGTTTTATGAATCTATTGATATTATATATCTAAGTTATATTGATTAGGAGGAGGGTCAATCATTGCTATAAACAGATTGTATGGCATGATTTATAGGCATACCGACACAAGACCAAGATATCCCACTGACAAAATGGCGTTTTCAAAGTGAGGAGCATGAAATAAACGAGGCTAAACCTGTCAGGTTTAACTTGTCAAACCTGGTACACACTCTAAATGTTGACAACTTCATGGGCTGCCACTCTAGAGTCGTCAGGTAGGGCTACATACCTGCACTGTGATCCTCACACGGCAGTTTTACAGTATATTAAGTTAATAGATCATGGATATTCTAAGTCCAACTTGACCCCGAAAAAGTATATACCAAAAATTTCAAAAATGCACATGTGTGGTATATGCAAAATAATGCACGGCTAAACTGCATATAAAACCACCGGAAGGGCCAGAATCGTGGTATAATAAGCTAATAGATCATGGATATTGCAGCCCTAGGGCCGTGCATGCTGGATATACCTGAGCCGCGCAGCCATGACCTAATAGGTTTATACCACGATTTCCTCCATTTTGTATTAATTTCTTACCTGATATGCACAGAATATAGCCACAAGAAGACATTTTGTAAAAGCAAGCGATACGGCCTGGGTCCGCTCTGCGCAAAGCCATTGTTTTTGTTCCTTGCCGGGAGAGGTACCGCCGTGTTTACACACACATTTCATATTGAATCCAACCATGACAAATCGGGAAATTAACAGGTTCATATCCTTAGATAGTCTAGATGATCCCTCCATACATATTATGTCCAATATATTCAAAATAAATAAGAATCCATTGATTTTCCAAAACGGTCCGGAATTTTCGGCGTCTTCCTCTACGACAAACAGTTGACCTATATCTACATCCGGGGAACTGACACACTTTCGTCAGACAAGGAGGCGGGTGGGAATGGCCGCACCGCGACTCGCGTACGTTGGGAAAATCAATGGATTCTTATTTATATTGAAGAAAATGGAGAAAATTAGCACTCATTCCTCGTCTATGGATTGAAAAGTTCTTGGGACTTTGATATTATAACATGTCATGGTTGGAATCAAGACGAAAACTGAGTGCAAACATAGGACTAGGACCTCAGGTTAGAACTTGTTTATTTTCACATTGGATTTCATCACCATTCAGTGTGGCGCTATGGCTAAGGTCTTCGCCTACCTCCACTGCGGTCGGGGTTCAATTCTCCTATGAGTTGGCATGATTTTTCACAATTGAAAATGGCTAGATTAACTTTGTATAGCTGCCATAATTTCCAAAAATATTCTAAGTCCAACTTGACCCCAAAAATTTCAAAAATGCACATGTGTGGTATATGAAAAATAATGCACGGCTAAACTGCATATAAAACCACCGGAAGTGCCAGAATCGTGGTATAATGCAGTGTAATCCTGGTCTACACCAGTAGTTCATGTGAGTACATGTACCATCCTATTGACTTGATTGGGGTTCTACTGTATGTACTGCACCGCTATGTGCTGTCTATTTACAATTCGGGCTCAGAGTGTGTACCATCAAAGGATAACTGGTGCAGAAATTTTCAACATGAATACACTGTGCCAGGTCTGACAATTCAAATTTAACAGGTTTTGCCTATATAAAACTATATATGCTGCTCATTGGTGGAAAACTGGGGGAAATGTTTAGAACTTAGGGACTGTGGCCAGTCTACCTAACTACTAATATCAATCACGTGCTATTTTTCTTCTTTTTTTTTAAACTATTTTATTGTCTTTATCTTTATAAAGGAACTGACTCACAGAGAACTCTATGTGTGGTCCTTTGTGACAACTGATAAGGTGGCCTACATCCACTGATACACTGAACTAGTTACAACGTTTCTACTTTGATGATACATGTTGAAAATCAAGCACACAGATACCACTGACCCAAATGTTAACATGCATCCCCTTGTTTATTATCTACTGATTTATAAGTTGCTATAAATATCTATTTGTGGATGTCTGCATAATGCATACTGATTGATCAATGTGTTCCAATTGTAGTTGTGTTGATCAACTTGAAATATAGATTGAGAACAACAATGTTCCAATAAATGTCTCCATATCCACTTTGTTGAGTGAGGGTGTTGGAGGCGAGTGTAAATGTGGAAGATCCAATTTCATGAAATAGATGCGCATAAAGGTAGCCTACCTAAAATAAATCAACCTACTTTGAATAGAATGATAGTATTTCATTATAACCTTCAAAGTCAAGCCTAAAATCCCAGCAGCCTGAAATTAGGGTATTTCCAAAACCTGCCTATACCTATGGTTTATATCATATGTGGGGTTTTACTGTCGACTTTCACATATATATATATATATATATATATATATATATATATATATATATATATATATATATATATATATATATATATATATATATATATATATAAGGTGCCTGCCACCTATGTCCTGTCTGTATTTGTCTTGGTAACTATGTGTGATGGATCTGTATTCCCCCACAATAAGAAGCTATAAGACACCACCCCCTCCCTGCTAAATGTAGGTCAGGGGCAGTCCATGGGACAAAGATTGTCTTTTGAGCTTTTTTTTTTTTTTGCTCTTTATCTGTGTTTAGCTTTTCTCTTCTCTGTCTCTTTCATTTTGTTTCTTGCTTCTGATCGATTTCATCTGGATCTCCAGAACATTTAGCATTAACTTCTAATGTCTATACTGCATATATATACTTATCTATTAATCCCCCTCTCAACTTATAGCCCTTTAACCCAGGCCCTTTTTTAGCGCCTCCCACGCCGCATAGCGGCGGTACCGCACTATGATGATTGCATTTGCCCCATGTGATGAGGTCTCACAATACAAAATTACTGAATAGAGAAATTGATAATTGTGAAATCTTCTTTATGTCTGCTTTTATGAGATATATCAAACACTGGTATACTGACATTAACAGCGGGAGGCATTTTTTTACGCGGTCACAACCGCATTTCTTGTTTCACCACTTTTCATTTTCTACGCCCTCCCCATATCTTTGCTCTATAACCATGTATACCTAACCCAGCCATGACCCTTTCTATGTACCAGAACCTACATTCATTCAACATCCAGCCCCAAGTGGCTACACAATAACACTATACAAAACTCAAACACCACCACCTACTTAATCTTTAATATTTTTTACACACAACTCTGCCTCTTATACTCTGAGTGGGGCTCTAGATAAGGGGCCTTCAATGTCTTCTTTTTGGATTTAGGTAAAGCATTCTCCCCTTTTCTATAATTTGAAAGATTTTATTGCAAATGGCCTCCCAAATTTTTTTATAGATTGTCCCCTGTTGATTAAAACAAAGAAAATCTTGTGTACGTGTAACATGTTCCTTTCTGTTAAATTATCAGAATTACAACATGCCACGAGAGATCTTGTCACATTTTCAATTTTAAAGAAACCCTCATGCTGCCGTGTTGAGTTCAGTGGTTACCACTCATCAGTGTTTAACTAGAAAAAAGAGCATGAAGACACAGAAGGGACCAAAGTCCACAGGCTGGCAATTGTTGTGGCAGGCCGAGGGAATTGTGATTTATATTGTTTGACAGCTGTAGTGGTGTAGAGTAGGTAAAGTGGGCTATGAGGGTACATGTATCATTTAAATCTGCAGTAAAACTAGATGTGGTTATTTTTACATTTATATACCATACAACCATGATCATTTAATCATAAGGGAGGTGAGGGAATATGAGGGGGAGGGGAGAGTAGCTTAAACACCTTCCTAATGCCCCCCCACACACACACACACACACACTTTCATTGTGAAAAGGGGATAATGGGGTCGAGGTTCATCAGTAAGGAAAAATATATCATTTATTTTTAATTTTAAAAGCTACCACAAACTCAGGGTGTAGATTATACACTGGAGGTTCTTATTGTAGTATTCTGATATTGTGGACAATCATTTCTCAATTCAATCCCAGAGGATTGACTGTAAAACCCCGGGTATAAGCCGTAGCTTCCAGACCAGTTCAGGCTCGTGATGCGCCTTATAGGAATTTCCTGAACTCCGGGTGCGGCTTATGCATAGGCTTTTACTTTACATAAACTATAGTACCGGGTAAGAAATGACAACCATTTCTGGCCTCAGTGGGGTGTTTCAGAAGCCGGACATGATAATGAACATTAAATATCTGTTTCTAAAACTGTTAGATTCTAAACTTACAACTGCAACCATTATCATCTCTCACCAGTCATATAGTTATAGTAAGGTAATGGTAATGCTTTAGAAACACATGCCGTTATAAGCCTACAATCACTATTAAAACTGCCTACAATCACTATTAAATCTCCTTATGACCGGTTGTAAACATTACCTGCTTCTGAAACACCCCACTGGTGTGGCTTATAGGGGAGTCCCAAAGTCAGGGTGCGGTCTATTCGCAGATGTCACTTATATGCCGGGTTTAATGGTAAGTTTCTATATAAAAGTAGGGGGGGTGTTAATTCACGTTTTTTGTCAAGTGATTTGGGATACCAGCTAAATCTATGCATTTAGGTCCAAAAACACGGGAAATCACCAAAAAAGAATTTTGGAATCCACTGTACGAGGGGGGGGGGGTTCAATGACAATGACAATGGGCTGTACATGAGCAAATACCTGCCAAATAGCTGATTTTAGCAAGTCCGACCCCCCTCCCCAGGAAGGCTTATACCCTTATATTCACACCAAAATGGCTTCTAAGCATCTGTTTATGTCCAAGATGAATGTTCCTGACCACTTTTATGAATCCATGAAGAGGTTTTGTTAGGAAACATAAAGTCTGAATTTTGGCTGTATTTTCACTATATGGGCGAACTTCGGACCCCCTGTACAGGGGGGTCAGGGGGGTTCAAAAATTATTTTGGTGATTTCCCGTGTTTTTGGACCCAAATGCATAGATTGAGCTGGTATCCGAACAAAAGTAGATTTATCACCCTCCCCCCACTAATAAAAGCCTGGACATCTGTAGCTGTCATACATGATGATATATCCCTCCCCCTGACCTGTTGGACAGAACACATGTGTAATTGTTCATAATTATAATTGATAATACATGCTAATTATTGCTCATTATTCTAATGACAGAGACAAATTAAATAAGCCTATTCTCTGTAATAACTTTGACACATGAGTGACAGTTTAAGGACCTTAGCTCAAGGGCAGTCTCTATAGGGCCTTAACCCTCTATAGGTCTTTAGTACAATAATGCATTCATCTAAACACCTGGGGTCTGTTACTCAGAAGTACCTAAAATATTTAGGTACCTGCACCATCTGTTCTGTGATCTTAGGGGATCTGTTTTACTCTCAGGTGATCTTCCAGTGATACACTTTAGTGATCTTACTGGACTGATGAGAGCAAGATTGGTGCTCTTAGGTGATCTTACAGGGCTGATGAGAGAAAGGTTGGTGCTCTTAGGTGATCTTACAGGGCTGGTGAGAGCAAGATTGGTGCTCTTAGGTGATCTTACAGGGCTGATCAGACCATGAGTACCCAGATTCTTGGTCCCATTCATGATCCCACTCAATTCTTGATCATATCTGTAATCTTATCCTTTTTTACATTCAGTGTGTAGGATTATGTTTTTTTTACCTGGGAGCACCAAGCAAAGCCCCCACAGAGTTCCTTTTGCGTGCATGATCAGGGTTTGAGTAACAAACCCCTGGAGTGAACACGCCTTTCTATTATATAGTATCATGTCCACATGGAACAATTCTAAAAAGGTGTAAGATCATCTGTACATGTGAAGGGCACTGTTTGATAAAGTAGAACCCCCAAGGTTGGCATGCTGCACCAATGAACACTCAGCAGTACACCATCGGTGCACCTTGCTGGATGTTGCATATTAATGCAAAAGCGACGCTTAAAGGAATAAATAACAAGTGTGTTCTTTATCATTATTCTAACACATGTAAGTGGTAGTATATTGAAGGACATGTATTCCTTAAGAATCACTTTTAGTGCATTGCTCTGGTAATGATGCATGAAAGTGGCAGGGTGAGGTGTTCTGCAGGGTGAGCCAATAAACTCCCAAATGCTGCACCAATGCAGTACTAGTGAGGTACTCACCAGTACAGGAGGGTGTTGCTCCTATAGTAAAAGGAAGAGCTGGCCAAAAATGCCCTCATTACCAGTCCTTTCTTTTCATGTAGCTATAACTTGTCCCTTTTGTTGCTCACAAGTGGTCGTTCAAGTACAGTGCTAAAAAAGGGGGATTTGAGTAGGTACCTAGTTGGGAGAAGTCAGACAGTATAATATACTATAGAGTGTGTGACATGAGTAGGTACCTGATAGTGCAGCTCTCTCTGTTTTATACAAAGCAGGTGAATTTTCAGACTAATGTGGTGAGTGCAAGTTGAATGGTGAAGCAGTGGGTGACTTCTTTTGAAAAGAGGGTACCTACTGACAGCTCGTTTTACCATAGGAGCAACACGCTCCTGTATTGGTGCAGCATGCCAAACCATCTTAGTGACATATGAAAATGAAGTTGGGGGTGTCATGATGTCCTAAAATGGTTAAAGTTGGGACAGACAGCCCATGTAAGGAATACTAATGACAGATCCTTTGTCAGAGCTTCCTTGTAACATGTACAATGTAATACATCTCATCAATCTTATGTCTTAGCTTTATTTGTCAAGAGACAATGAATCTAGAGACAGATATTTACATTTATCTTTGTGTAACTGTCATGCTGCCCAGGCCATCAAGTACAAATTTACATGAAGTCAAGTTTGTCTTATGAATGTCTGTAGCTATCCATGAAGTACAAATTAAGTAGCTTTCTGAAAATATGAAATAATGGGGAAGCTGCACAGGTTGTTGCAAAGTGAACTGATGAGATGGGCCACAGCCTTCTCCATGGATACGGCTTAAAGGCAGAATTGTACTCTGGAACCTACATTACTAATCTACCACCTGGGCCCACCACCCTATGGCTGCATGGAGGATCAAATCCCTCATTCAATTGTAGATAAACCCCAAAGTACACAAATTACACCCATTTACATGCACTGTCCTGTATATATAGTACATTGACACTGAGTAAGACAGGGAATTTGCAGAACCCAAACTGCTCCCATTAACCTTTACTCTCCTATGTGGGACATTTACATTGGGCTAAGACGGGGATTTTACAGATTATCTATTCCCTTCAACCCAAATACCCAGTCAACTCTTATGACTTTGGCGATGGTACTATAGGCTGAATCTGAAAATGGCAATGCCAGTTGACATGCATATATACTATAGTGTTGACCCGGGATGCATTATAAACCAATCAGATAATTCCCTGTATTCACTGCAGAATCTTTTGGGTACATTATGTAACGCCTGGTACCCATCATGCTGGTTGTTATCAGTGCTTGTCTCGCCAGGTGCCTGGGGGGAGGGGCACAATGAGGGGCTGGAGGAGCTGAGAACAGGAGAAGGAAACAGGAGAGATGAGGTAAAGTGGAAAGAGAATGAAGACAGAGATGCAGAGAGACAATGAAGGGAGACAAAGTGAATAAAACAGAGAGAGACAGGCATGTAGCACTACTTGTACCTGTAGGTTTGCTCTACCTGTCTTCTACTTACTAGTCCTCCCCCTGACCCTGCAGTCCCTAGTACACACAGCAGGGTTCAGTGCAGGGCCATGGAGGCTGCTTGGGACTTCCTTTGTTAAACTTGCTCTGTGTTGTACCTACCCCTATATGAACAGGACAAGCAGAAAGGATACTTCATATATCCCTGCAGGGATATCTCCATCTGCCTGCCTCCTACTTACCCATATCACTTCTACCTGGCCTTTTTATTAACCATTTAAGGGCCGCTGATGCAGGAGTGCATCACGCCCATTGGTTGCCATAATGCACCAATGAAGTGCTGGCGAGACTGCTCGCGAGCATTTTATTGGAGCATTGTGATGACCCTCCGGGAGTATATTAACCATAAGGTCACCCGATGTGTTGTCCCTAACAATACACAATATGTGAGATGGAACTGTTTCTTTTTATTTGTCTTGTACTAATTGGGCCTTAAACCCCAAAACTGAAAGCATCAGTTTTTGGAGCACCCACATTACCCCTCTCCCCTTCAGCCCTGTAGGTGACCCTGCATACCCTACCATGATCCCACCTGCCTCTCACCCCCGCCCCCTTGGCTAACCCATTGAGGGCTGCTATTACCGTAAATCCTCACGTATAAGACACAGCTTTTACACTAAAATCAAACCCCCTGCGTCGTATATGATCTAGCTCAACTCAGGGTGCATCCTATATGCGAGGTCTCTACACTATAGATCAGTACTAAAGCACTCAAAATTTGATCCCAGTTACATCCTACATGATTTAGTCTAACTAAGGGTGCGTCCTATATGCGAGGGGTGTCCTATACAGTTGGTGGTCAGTCGGGAGGAGTTGTTAGAAGATCGGAGATAGGAGATAAGATAAGGGTCCAATTGAAGCCTTCTACAACTGACCCCTGGTTTACAAATCTCTCTATTTTTTTTAAAGAGGTAATTTCTATTATGAAGTAGGCGTTTTTTTTCTTCTACATTTCCTCAAGTTTAAATTCCTGATTTGTTTTAGATTTTTTGTAAATATTTCTTCCAACTTATCAATGATTTTGTGACTTTGAGATATTCCTCTGTCACTTTCTATTACCCAGAGGTTTAGAGCCCCACTGCCGCTGTCCACATCACCCTCCCACCAGGGGAGGTTTCAGAAACGACTGACCTAGGCCTGTATACGCGAGGATTTACAGTATATTGATATATGGTGGCTATTGGTGGGCATGGTGCAGGAATATAGGTAGCTTACTCACCAGCACTGCATTTATGCATCAGGATGGCCGTACAGGATTTATGCAGTACCAGAGGGTCGGTGCGCTTCATTGGTGCATCATGCCAACCAATGGGCATGATGCACTCCTGCATCAGCAGCTTCATTGGTGCATCATGACAACCAATGGGCATGATGCGCTCCTGCATCAGCAGCTTCATTGGTGCATCATGCCAACCAATGGGCATGATGCACTCCTGCATCAGCAGCTTCATTGTGCATCATGCCAACCAATGGGCATGATGCACTCCTGCATCAGCAGCTTCATTGTGCATCATGACAACCAATGGGCATGATGCACTCCTGCATCAGCAGCTTCATTGTGCATCATGACAACCAATGGGCATGATGCACTCCTGCATCAGCAGCTTCATTGTGCATCATGACAACCAATGGGCATGATGCACTCCTACATCAGCAGCCCTTAAAGGTTATTCTCGCCTGCTTGTGCGTACCTGTATTCACCTATACAGCACATGGCTATTGTATTATTGACCAATGGGAGGCATCCCTGGCATATACTGCGGAGTCGGGGGCTGAAGGTGTTAGTCATAGTGCCGTCGGGGTCTAATGGCGGCCCCCAGCTGATAATGGCTATGTGAGCTATATGTCTAATACACTGCCAATGGGTCGGCATGATGCACCAATGAAGTGCTGGTGAGCAGTCTCACCAGCACTTCATTGGTGCATCATGACGACCAATGGGCATGATGCACTCCTGCATATGTTGCCTTTAAAGGGTTATTGTCACCTGGCAGTGTGTGTAGCTGTATTTACCTGTGGCTCTGACCTGTCTCCATACCAGGGTCATTAATCACCTCTGTCTATGTACCTGGGGTCTGGTTGAAATAAATGTCTTCTACTCCTCCTCTACACCCAGGGCTACACACCTGCCTGTGTCAAAAACATGGCTTGTGTGGAAGTGGCTCAGTCAGTAGATTGTCGGAGCTGGAATCAAAATGTCCTGCATCCAATTTGGTGCCATATAAAAAGGATACTTGCTTATAAGACATTAATTAGGCAACATGAATTAATTAATCTGGACCACCAAATTGTTACATGGGCCTTAGTGACATGAGGCAAACATGAGTGGGGGAGCTGCAACAGTTCTAACTTTACTTCAGTCACAATTTCGGTTTTTTCAAAACTATTTGTAAGTTCCCATGGTAACATAGTCTACTGCTATGGTCAAGAGGTCATCCTTCCTTTGTAGAGTAAACTGTAGAAGAGGTGGAGGAGGGGGAGTGGAGGGCATGGCAAGGGTGTGTAGCAGGGATAAGGCACAAGTCTAATATTTGAGATGTGGGTTCATTTAGACCAAGTGGTCTGTGATGACCAATCCTGTGGTCAGGGGGTGGACACTAGTAGGGATTGCTATTCTTTAACCCTTGATCATTTAAGGGCCGCTGTTGCAAGAGTGCCCATTGGTGTGCCCATTGGTTGTCATGATGCTCCAATGAAGTGCTGGCAAGACTGCTCGCCAGCACTTCACTGGAGCATCATGCCGACCCTCCGGGATGAAGTGTATCAACCCCATAGGGTCTGCACGATGCGTGAATGTAACCCTGGCGAGTGACTTACCAGGGCTTCATTCATGCATCCTCATGTTCTATAGGGCTTTAGCACATTAGGCTATGGAGGCCGCCATTAGACCCCGACTGCAACATGACTAACACCTTTAGCCCCCGTCTCCGCAGTAAATGCCAGGGATGCTTCCCATTGGTCAATAATACAATAGCCATGTGCCGTATAGGATTATTAATGCATTAGTGCACTAGCAGACTTCAAATGGTTAGGGTGGAAGTACCTTGGTTGGAATACATTTGGATTCTCGCCTGTTCTATATGGCCTTAGCGTGTTCCTTAGTGGGCCAACCCCTGCTGAAGCTGATACCTTGTGACAGAAGGACTGATAACAGTGAGCTGATGGGTACCAGGCGTTACGTAATGCACCCTGAAAAGTCGGCACTGAATGAAAGGAATTTTCTCATTGGTCAATAGAGTATCCCGCTTGGTCGGAATATAGTAAATGAGGGCAGGGTGGGGGTCAGAGAAAGAGGGTATAATAATAGAAAAAAAATCGATAAAAAGAAAATACTGTAAATGTAATAACTTCATTTACCACCCACCTATATGCACCTAAATATCCCCACCGAACCACAGTTCCCACCACAAAGACTTCCCATCCAAAATGCATGCATCATACCCTACTCCAATGTTTTCAACCCAAACTAAGTCACCAAACCACTCCACCCCACAACAATCCCCTCCCCCACCCTTCAGTTTCCTTCTTGTATATCTACTCATGCATAATGTATAAACCCTTTTTTACCAGACAACCCCAAACAGTTCTGACCCCTACACCACACCTTGCCCTCATTCAATACCATGAGGTCCAAGCTGGAAACGACAAAGCCCATTCCCAGCACGGCTGTTTGATGTTTCAGTTACCTTTTGATAGTTATGAATGATGCAGCAATGCAGGAGATTCACAAGCATTGCTTCAAAGGTGGCAGAAACATTGCTGCATCATGCTGTCCATCGGTCATCATGGTAAATGAAAGCAGCCCTGGTGAGTGACTCAGACCAGCATTCAGGCATCAGGCCAAATCCTGTTACACTCTCTGAGGATCAGCATGATGCTCCAATGTTGTGTCCCTGAGGAGACTCACAGCACTTCATTGGTGCATCATGCAGACCAATGAGCATGATGCACTCCTGCATTAGTGGCCTTTAAAGGGTTAAGGAGGGGGGCATTCTTTCTCTGCCCACCCTTCTCGTTCCCTGACCAGCTGGTAGGGGGCGCCAGGCGTGTGGACGCCGATTTCACGGCCCTGCGTCCCTCCCGTCATGCATCACGGCTCACTGAGTCCACATACTGGTCATTCTCAATTGTATTTGACTAGTAACAAGAGAATGTGTTCTATGTATGGGCAGGGACTGGGGTGAGAGGCAGAGAGGAGGGGCTTAAGTTAACCCTTTAAGGGCCGCTGATGCAGGAGTACATCATGCCCATTGGTCGGCATGATACATCAATGAAGTGCTGGAAAGACTGCTTGCCAGCATTTCATCCGAGCATCATGTATGGCATGACATCCCTTCGGGAGTGTATCAACCCCGGAGGGTCGGCGTGATGCATGAATGCAGCCCTGGCGAGTAACCCGCCAGTGCTGCATTCATGCATCATGCTGACCAAAGGGCATGATGCATTCATGCATCAGCAGGACTAAATGGGTACAGGAGTGAGGGGCAGAGAGGAGGGACTTAAGGTGGATGCAGCCCTTGTTGGCAGCTACAAAGACGTCTTAAACGTTGGCACAGCAGGAGAGCAAATGTCTCCTCTCAGACTTCAAAGGAAACTCATCAACAGGTTAAAAAAGGTTAATCATGCTAAATAATATACTACCAAAGTGATCTCCCAGACACACTTTCTCATCTCAAAGGGTCTATATATCTCCTCTTTTCCTACTCTATCCGTTTGTCTCGTGCACTGACAGACACATACATCTGTGACATTGTGCAATGTGGTTTTCTCACCATAAATATTAACCACTCACTCAACTCTCAGACACGCATAGCCATAATCAAACAGGTGGTCCCAGTCCAGGCAGGTCTGAGGTAAAACAGTGGAAGAAGACAAGTAGAAGTGTGTGAGAAGTATGTGAGAAGTGGACTTTGCTGCACGCCACATTAACCAACAGATATTCACTCAAATATTAACCCTTTCGGTGCCGCTGATGCAGGAGTACTTAATGTTCGCCATGATGCACCAATGTAGTGCTGGTGGGTCTGCTCACCAGCACTTCATCGGTGCATCATGCCGACCCTCCAGGAGTGTATCAACCCGTAGGGTCAGTATGATGCATGAATGTAGCTCTGGTCAGGGCTCAGGGCCACATTCATGCATCATACTGACCAATGAGCATCATGCTTTGATGCACTAGCGGCATTTGAAGGGTTAACCCTTTATACAAGCTGGTCATAGAAGGGTTAAACCTCTCCATGGCTGGTCAAGGGCTCCCTAAGAACCCCCACAGACCTGTTCAATGTGACTCCTGTCTCTCATCCCCCTTCTCACCTTGGTTTCTGCTCCAATCCTCCTTCTCATCTTTGCCTGTGCTTTGTAGTTGGACAGTGCTCCTGTGTGTGAAGTCTTCTGTAAAGGTGGTCCTTTGTTCCTCGGCTGGGTGTCCTTTTTTCTTCGTGTTTGTGACTCAAACAATTAATGCTGTTTGCATCACTGCATGTACACCTTAACCTAGGAGCGGATCCAGAAAGTGTGGTCTAGGGTGGGGGGGGGGCACATCCAAGATGATTCGGTCTGGGGGAGGGGGGGACACAGCTTTCACTACCCGATTTCCTATAGTTAAGAGTCTAACTAAGGCCCATTTTCAGGGGGTCTGGGGGGGACGTGCCCCCCCCCAGACCACCCCCTGGATCTGCCATTATTAACCCTGTAAAGGTCGTTTTTGATCCATCATAATCAGATTGGTCGTCATGGTGCATGGATGTACACTGAAAAAAAGTTGGGTCTTCAAAGTTAACAGGATAAAATTAACAAGGCAAAACCTGTCCACTTGAACTCATCAGATCGAGACAGGGGCCTATTTGAACACTTTCTTTTAGTGCATAAGATTAAGATTAATTTCAATACCCCCGTACCTCAACCGCTTATTCAAGACTGGTGCTTAATTGAGACGCCGGCGCTTAAATGAGTCATTACGGTAGGTCATGGGGCATCATGTCTTCCTCAGGGTTTAACAATGAATGTTTATCTTAATCGTCCTTTTACAGATCATGCCCTCTTACCCCGGCTAAAACCACCAGCTCCCAAAAGAAAATGAGAAAAAGAAAAAGACAATTTCTTAGAATAATACTAAACCCCATGAGCACCACCTGCCTCGTGGTTGACCATAATTGTACTGAACAATGGGCACAGTGTTACTGGGTGTATATTGGTATTATACTTGGGTAAATCTTAAAAATAACTACAAAGAAATTCATTAAATTGAAAATATCTTAACTGCAATATCTTAACTGACTGCATTTATGCATCATACTGACCTCGGTACACTCCCTAAGTGCTGTGAGTGAGTAACAGATGTTTTACCCCATTTCGACAACTAAGATCATATTCATGGCAAGAACTACATTACACAATTTCACAGAGGAATGTGTCAGTGCCCGCACATATGTTCACCACACACATCTGGGGGGATAGGAAAGAGGAGAAATAGACCCTTTTAAGTGGGCTAGGGAAGCCCGCCCAACGTGTTGTCATGCAATATCTGTGTAGCACTTGCGAGTTATGACAAAGGAACATAAACCCAGAGGCCTCATGTGGCCCTTAAAGGGTTAATTTGCACATCCTCGTTTACCATGTCTCTTACCCAAACATTGACAGAGTTACCAAGTATCTACAACAGCTTTACACATTTTCTTATCTTTGTCACCCCATTCATGGATCACGCCCCAACCTAAAGCTACCACCAGGTACTAATAAAAGTAAAATAAATCTACATTTTCAGCCAGATCCACTTCAATGATCATGCATGATCAGAAGCCATTGGTCACAATCCAATTAGATGGTAATTTTATTTTTTTTTTAATTTAGCTCAGATATATGCATAACTTAACGTCCATGTTTTGCTGGGGTGGTGGAGGGGGATATAGCTTACAGGTGTACAGAGGATAACCCCAAATCTCACATAAAGGTATTGATTACATCCCCCTGTGTTGTGACTGTCAGGAATTTCACCTTGGCTGGCTACCTGCCTGTATATTGAGGACATGTATACAGGCAGGCCATGCTTGATAAGTTACCTGTCAATCATCCCCTGTTTTCACACTTAGGTATTGTTCCACTATTGATGATGACGTCACTTCCGGTAATACACCGAGATGTACGGATTTAGGACTTGGAGGGCTGTGATTGGGCTATATTAGAGTTCAAAATCATTGCAAACTTTCAAATAAAGCATAGATAAAATGTTTAACCTGTTGTGATTCAGAATATATGGGGTACAAGGGACAGCTCCTTTGTCTGGGATCCCAAAATATTGATTTAAAAAAAGGTTGGAAATAATCACTAATTGTGTGCAGAATAGGCCAAAATGGGGATGGGTTCAAACATATGCACGTACAGAAAAACTGGGTTGGTGAACGACGTCTGGATCTGGCACCCAGAGAGGGGGAAAATGTGCCTCTTCATGATTTTGAGTGATTTGGAGTGTTTGAAAGGTGAAATTCCACTTTTACGGGTGCATGAGTTACATTAAATTATAGTGCAGAATGTTTTGGTGGTCCGATACCCTTACTCACAAAGGGGCAGACCTTCAACCCGATGGTCAATCTGTCTCTCCTATACAGATGTTTGGATATAGTCTGTGATTGGAGAATAGAAAGCCTCCCATCTAGTGGAGTTCAAGTGAAGCTCTCCCCAGGATCTGAAGAGAAACCCATCAAGCATGGCCTTCGGGTATATGCCCACAATACCTGCAGGGTACCAGTGTAGAATTCCACCATAACAATAGCACCATGTAATATAGGCAGTGTGTGGCACCAGTGAATGTACAATTATATATAGGTGTAAATTGTGTTGTATGTGTGCATGTCACAGTGATTGAGATGTATGAGAATGTTGCCCTTGTTGTGTCATGTAGTATACACAAACCTACCTGTGTACCATGTATACCATGTATACCATGGACCAGGCCACTCAAACATCCATATGGGTCAGGTCGCCAGAAAGCAGTAGATTTTGTGTTTTTAGGGCCATTTTGGACTTTAATGGCTCTGGAGAAAGTAGTTGTGAACCAATCTTGACTTACATAGACTCATGTGATAGAGAACACTTAGGGCTATCAGAAAAATGTAAATTTGTGGTCATCCATCAATAACTTTAGGACTTATAGCCTGCCAAAGTGAAAAAAACGGCCAAATTTGTTTTTTTTTATACTTTTGGTAATTTTTAAAGTGTCCTGTATTGAATAAAGAACACTATAGAGTATCCTAAAGTTAATTTTTGTATTGTATATGATCATAGGTATCATTACCATGAGGTTTGGACATGTTACTAAGTAAGAATTTTTCATGATGTGTCTTTCAAAATGGAAATCTGTAATCTGTAAGGTCCGGTACCTAAAACTAAATCGGTTATAAAACATGGAAAACATGAAGCTTCAAAATCTTTGTTATTACCCATATGAAGGGCCCTATCATCCCCTACTTTGGTGAAGAAATTGTGTGTCTAGGAGCATTTGTCTCCATATGAGAGCAGCTTATGTGAAATAATTCTGATAAAAGTACCGGACGTTATGTAACGTCCGGTACTTTTATCATCATGTAGGAGGCAGTCTGCTGTACATGCATAACTCAAATTTTGTTCCATTCTGTAATTGAAGTCAATAAAAGACATATTGGCCTTGTTATTTCATGTGTTTGTTATGCATAATGGGACATTCTTATATTACTGAGAGCAACTTCAATTACCTCCATATTTCATTATTTTGGTACCGGACGTTACATGACACAAAACAAGCAATAAAAATGGAACCAGATGGCCTAGATCGGTATTTTTTGGTTTTCTGAGCTAAGGAGATATACCTTGACAGTTTTGTTAAGGTTATATAAAGTAATTAGAAAATTAGTTTTTCAGGGCCTTCAAGGGCATAATCTTACACTTTCTGACGACCTGACCCATATATAGAGCACACACTGTCACTAATATCGGTATGGGAGGCCAGATATGCAAAAATATATCTTTTGTGGGAGGGGTCTTGTTATAAACAAGACAGATGTGAATTGCGAGGTGATTGTTGGGTTGGAGGGGAAGTCAAACCTTTTTGACCTCTCTGACTTTTTTATGCTTTCAGGTCAAAAGCCTGTTTCTAAGAGTACTCCCAAGAACAATTCGCTGTTGTCAAAAAGTGGTTAGCTCAAGCTTACTATGATTTATGACCATTTTCTTTCCATTTTCCACTCTTTTTTGATGATACAGTGGGTTTTTTTCCTCTATGGCTTTCCATAATGCCCCTGATCCTACAGTAAACTTTAAACAGTACCAGAGTCAAACAGTACAGGGTAAAGTAAACTTTAACACCTCTTTGTGTCAGTGTGATTCAGGACTCACAGTGCTATATTGTAAAATGTATCAGGTAGCAATGAATTGTACTTTTAGTAGGAGAAAGTATTTTATTGGGAAGAATATTTATCCATACTCATCTCTTTTTTTCTAATTTGTCTATTTCATTACTTCATCTATTTTTCATAATCCTACTGTTTCTTCATTAACCATTGTGTTTTTCTTATGGAAGCTGTGCAATAATGATAATAAATAATTCACTTCTGATGGAAACAAATAGGTGTAATTACACCAAACATGACAGGAGGTAACTGTAGTGTGTGGTTACCCAGCTGTGTACCAGCCATAGAATTATAGTCACACATGACTGAACACAGGGCTGTCTGAACTCAATGAACTCCCATACGAAATCTCGCTGAGGGACACATTCTAGGGAATACCTCTCTTGTATTTGGGCAATATGGGTCCCCAATTGGTGGGGAATAATACTACACATGGTACCTGCCTACATGTTATTACTACAGCAACCAGTGGGTGGAACTACTCTATCCCAAACTCCCTGTAGGCCAGTGAAGACTCACAGTGCTTTCACACAAAACCTTACTCCCTGTACTACTAGCATTGTGGCCTGCTTAAGACACTAAGCAGTCACGTGCTTAAAAAGCCCAGTATCCCTATAACTGTTATACGAAATAAGCATAATTTTCTTCCTGTACAATATATAGTGTTTAAGATGGATATAAGTTAGTTGAGGTTCTAGCGTTAAAATGGCTAATATGGCAAAAGTGATAGTTCTCCGACATCTGATCAGGCCAATTTGAATTTGATTTACACGGTCACCTTGGCCCCAATTCAAAGCCAAGGTTCAGTTCAAAAGGAACCAAGCTATAAGAGAGACTGTCTGGCTGTGAGTGGGAGTAGTGAGTGGCAATTTTAGCAGACTGAACATGATCCTACATAAGTAGCAGTTGTAACCAACCCACACTGTTCATTATAATGTCTGGTCATGGCACTATACTAGAACTCTAGTTAAGCTATACTCTATCTAGTAACAGGTCTGAATGCAGAAGTTCAGATGAAATAAGAAGCAGCTTTAACTATAACACCTTAAAGGCAACTACCATTAAGTTATTCGCCGGGGTTTAGTGCCGGTCTCAAATAAGCGCTAGGGCTATAGCCTAGCATCCCATAGGGATACTGAAATTGATCTTGACCACTGAAGACACAGTATTTAGATAAGCGCCTGTCTCATATAAGCGCTGGGGGTACAGTGGGATTGGAATCAATAAGCGCCCGGGCACTTATACGAGCCACTCTGGTAGTATGATGGTAACTGCATCATGGCGAACACAGGGTATGATACAGTTATGTCTCTCACTTAACCGGCCACCTCTATTTCAGATAAAAATTGACTGGTTCCTGAATCGACTGGTTCTTTGAATCAGAATTACAATAGAATATAATGGTTATGATTCAATCTGCTCAGGGTGATTAGTGGCTGGTAAGTGAATCAGCCGACTTTTTGAAGACCGATATATTGAGACATGACTGTACACCCCTACATTGATGTCTGAATGGAGATAATAAATACTAGAGAGAACTAAATGACCATGGTGTACGAGGTGGCCGATCCACCATGAGGAGACACCCCCACCCCAGGGGTGGATCGGCCACCAAGGACACCAGGGGAGTTTAGTTCTCTATTTATCCTATGCTTTTAGAAGGTTTAATTGAATGAAAATGAACAAAATCCGTTACTGTAGTTCCCCGTACGAGCGGCGGTCCGCCATTTTGAATGTTTGCATGCACCCAGAACGAGGTTGCAGTACCGGATCAGCCGCATTAGTGGATCAGCACACATTACACCACTTGGGGTGTGGCAATCGGCCCCGCAATGCTATCTCTATGGGAAGAAGTTATTTCCATAAAATAAAGATTCTATCACCTGACAAGCAACCCTTTAGTAAAGGCTCACAAAAGCCAACCCCAATATCAACAGCATCACCTCAACTCAAGACGAGGTAAAATGGGGGTGGTAGGACACTGAGAGGGAGTGTAGACAATACTGCTCTTAGCCTCTAGGTGACAGACCCCATAGAGGTGGGAGGCAATAGGTACAACACTCAGGTCCCACCCTGGTAGGTTTACTGCCCCCCTTTTACTGCCCTTATACAGGTGTGTTATAGTGTGTGTAGGTGTGTTTTACACAGGTGTACAGGTGTGTGTAGGTGTGGCAATCATAGGAAGGTGGCTATCTCCACCCAGACACTGTGGCACCCCTCACACCCTGTAAGGTGTTCTCCAGCTAAAGATAAGGGTTATAGATTGGTTGTGTGAATGCAGGGGCCTGCTCACCAGGGCTGCATTTTCCCAGCGCTGTACAAATGTGGTGATTCCAAAATGACAAAGATTCACACAATTCATACATTATAGCAGTATGCTGCCCTTTAAAGGGTCAATGTCTGAGGTCTGTGTACAAGCATGGAGACTGGAGGAACTCTATGGTACAAGCTATAGCTGTCCGGGTGGTAATATGATACATTCACATGTTCATGCTACTTTTCATAATTACATGTTAGAAATAAGTGCTCAGCTGTAGGGTGCATGGTGGGTGGAAGGGGATGTTATTGCTGGGTCAACCCTGTACAGGCAGCAGATCTTTATTTCACTATTCCCCCTTTTCTTTGTAATGCATCAATGCTGCACCATGGCTGCATTCATGCATCATGCCAGGCCTATGAGGTCAATATATCCACTGAAGGTCGGCATGATGCTCCAATGAAGTGCAGTTGAGCAGATGCAGTAGTGCTTCATTGGTGCATCATGATGATTCTAATGGGGTGCATCAACCCAATAGGGTCCTCATGATGCATGAAGGTAGCCCAGAAGAGTTACTCACCAGGGCTACATTAATGCATCATGATGACCAATGGCATGATGCATCAATGCAGTGACTGTTAAAGGTTTAGAAGGTTATTGTATGAATAAGGAATTTAGTCATGTAGTGTAAATACAGGCCTTTGTGGGTACACTTCTACTTGTTATAATTCACATAAGGGGGTGAAAAGTGTAATTTGAAGCTCTATTGTGTGAACGTTGGTCTGAGAAATAATTGTGAGAATTCACATTTCCATGAATAATGAAAACCTCAGCTTATACAGGCAATTCATGAAGTCTCTCGTCTCATATTGAAACTATTTTCAGTATTTCAGCCTAGACCTATACAGATCAACAAGATTTTTTTCTTCTGTTTTTAAGAAGTTTAAACATATATACTTTACACAGCTTAATTCTGCATATATGTCCTTTACTTTACCGATACGAATACATACATGTACAAATACAGGTACAAATGCATTGGTAGTTATATAAAAATATTTGCAGACAAGCAAAGCCTACAGAGATGACCCCACTTTGACCCCACTACTCCTAACAGATAGGTGAGATATTTGATTGACCAGATCAAATAACAGTTATAACCATACACACATAGGTCATACACTCACAGTTCAAAGTGCACTCAGACACCCTTTAAGGTGCACACTCATGCATTACACCTTTTCCTTTGAAGCATGATGCATGAATGTAGACTTGGTGAGTAACTCACCAGGGCTGCATTCAAGCATCATGCTGACTCTAAATGCTTAGGGTGAAAAGAAACCCAAATAACCATGCCGTAAAAACTTTGCATATAAGCCGCATCGTGACTTGAAGGCTTTGCTATAAGCCGCACCAGAGATCTGTAATGATCCCCATTCCTTACTATTATCTATGTAAGTAAAATCCCCATGTATAAGCCACACCCTGAGTTCCTGGAGATGGTATTGGATGTGGCATATATGCAGGATTTCATGGTTATGATACACCAATACAGTGTATAGGTGTATCATTATGACCAAGGACCATGAAGCTGGAGGCATCAGGGGGCCATGAAAGGTATAAAAAGGGCCATGTTAGATATAAGTGGTACAGAGAGGCTTACAGATAAGGCTGTTTGAACACTTGTCCTATTTATACATACACCAGGTAGTTATATCAGTTACTTTATGTCATGGCAGATACGATCATTACTATAGATTAGTACTAGAATGGCCTATAAGGCGTCATTGAATATGGACAGCCTCACCTCGGTGAATACGATGCAAAAATATTCCATGGTCGTGGACATTTGCTTATATATTGGCCCGTATAAGCTCCCGGGCGCTCATTTATTTCAACCAGACCGTAACCCCGACCCTTATTCAAGACTTAAATTATAGTGTATTTCGAAATTTCAACATCCCTCAGGGGTAGACACTAACTTTTTGAGCCATGGGCCACCCGTGCCCGCAGCTTTATAAGTCCATGGGCCCACATCTAAATCTGCGGGCTCAGAAATGTTTTCACTTTATATGAAAAGCTAACCCTGAATTTTTGTAACCAAGTTATATATAGATATAACTAGAATAACTGAATTCCTGGCTATTTTCCCATTCCAATGATATATAACATGATTATATTGACAAATCTATCAATTTGTAAACTGCCCTCAGCCACTTCTGTGGGCCACCCGGGCCCATAGGAAGACAAATTCTGAGAATACTGTGGGCCCGGACCAAGGATTACGGGCCATTGGCTCCCAGGCCAGCGTTAGTGTCTACCCCTGTCCCTGTACCCCCGGTGCTCATTCAAGACTGGCGCTGATTCAAGACCCTGCAATATACAGGCCCATATGGTAACCAACATATACTGAATTACCTGGTTTGATTATCAGCCAATGAAATGACACCAACGGTCCTCCCGGGGGCCAACTGGTACCCATCTGATAAGTGTTATCAGTAGAACTCGCTGGTAACAAGCTCCAGCAATGGCCGTGTCCATGGGACAACCTGCTACCTTGGAATATGTAGGGTCTTGCCATGTACCCTTGGATAGATTCTAGCACAGGATCTCAGTGAAACCCACAACATGTATTTCTTCATGAGTTTGTATGGATTTCTGGATTTATGACTGTGGGATCTATGACTATGGGCATATTGCATTAATTCATCAGCTATAATTATATAGTAAACACTATGATAGCTGCCAACTATGAGATCCCCCAAGGCTTACAATATGAATGTGAAATCCATACTGAACCCCTTTTATGTTCATTTTCTATTATACACACATACATATGATACCATAGCCTCTATGTGGGACTCTTTGAAGAAAACCACTTACAATTTGGAAATATAAGCTCACAAGTGGGCTTCTACATAGACCAACTGTAAAGTGATCCATGTTTTTCCTGCACAGTACTTCTGCCCTCTCTAAGTGTCCAATAGCAGTACTTTTTATGCAGTTTTAGGAGTCTGATTTAATTGGGAAAAAAGAGGACAAATGGGCCAATAATTCCTTTCAAATCTTAAATGAATGCACATAACTTCTCACATTAAAAACAAATGCCATTTCTTCAATTGTATTTCTGACAAAGGCTTACAGGGAAATAAAATCAACAACACCTCCAAATTACCTCTGAGACCATAACAATATCTCAGGGTGTTGTCTGGTTTAACGTCATGTATATCATGTAGTTTGATTGGAAATGTATACATGAACAAAAGTCTGGAACATTTGGATCCTGATTTAAAGGCCTTTGTTCAGTGCCTGGTTTATTAGAAACCTTTAAGGGTCACTAATGCATTAATGCATCATGCCCATTGGTTGTCATGATGCATGAATGCATCATGCCCATTGGTTGTCATGATGCATGAATGCAGCCCTGGCGAGTAGCTTGCCAGGGGTTGAGGTTGATACACTCCCAGAGGGTTGGCATGATGCACCAATGAAGTGCTGGCAAGCAGTCTCACCAGCACTTCATGGGTGCATCATGACGACCAATGGGCATGATGCACTCCTGCGTTGATCAGTGGCCCTAGACTTAGGGTTAGACTATATTGTATACAATTGGATACAATGTACTTTTTGCCGAGTATTTTATGGAGCAGCTTTAAACATTTAGACACGTCCAAAGTCCACCCAGTAAAGGACCTACTGTAACCCCTACATATATGGCGCACCCATGGCATAGATGAAGGTATGGCCAGCTGTATGGGCAATCTAAAGTTGTCGGTATTAAGAGTCTTTGCCAAGACTGACACATTAAATTTGACGAGGTTCAACTTGTTTAACACTTTTTTTTGTGTATCTTTAAAGGGCCCCAGTGCCATGTTGTTAGAATTGATCACTTATAATGGTGTACTTCTGATGGTAAGAGCCTGAGGTATCAAAGAAAGTAGGGTTATAGGGAATGGTGAGAAAGGGCAGTGATCCAGTTAAGGTCTGTAAGGACTGACATTGCCTCAATCATTAATGCATATGTCCATTTATAATGTGAATGCGGATGGTCGCCATGTATGACGTGCAAATGAAATGTTGGTTAACAAAGTCACTTCATTCATGTTTGACGACGACCGATGCATGTGATGCATTGGTGTATTAGCGGCCTTGAAGCAGTGAAATGTGCACATCCAGTTAGTCGAGGCATTCGGGGAATGGCCAAGGGATCAATGCTGGTTTGTAAGGCCACCCCCTATTGGTCCTCCCCATGTGGGTCAATGTTGATCCCCAAGTCAACTTACTACACTCCCAAGCATAGTTAAGGATTGGTACCTAGCCAGACCTGGCTGGGGTGGAAGGGGGTGGAGGGAACAAGCTAAAGTTGTGTAGTTAGCGTTCGAGGTCACCCCCACCCACAATGCACTGCATATTGTTAGAAAACCGCTGCCCGAATGCCTCGAGTAAGTACGCTCAGCATTATGGAGGTACAACTTGGGTCACTCCAATCGCTCAGTACAATAAGTCTGTAATTTAGTCATACATGATACTTCTGGTATGACAAAAGCCCTGGAATCCATATCTCAACATGACAGACATAGACACAGCCTAGTTGTACATTGCAGTTATAGCAAATGGGGTCTACTATACACAGGGTGGCCAGAATCGAGGCATTCGGAGTATGGCCGAGGGATCAATGCTAGTTTGTAAGGCCACCCCCCATTGGTTCTCCCCATGTAGATCAATGTTGATCCCTGAGTCAACTTACTACACTCCCAAGCATAGTTAAGGACTGGTACCTAGCCAGACCTGGCTGGGGTGGAAGGGGGTGGAGGGAACAAGCTAAAGTTGTGTAGTTAGCGTTCGAAGTCACCCCACCCACAATGCACTGCATATGATTAGAAAACCGCTGCCCGAACGCCCCGACTGGTAAGTGTCTAACACTTTAGTGACCATGCCAGCAGTGTAGAGTACCACTTGGCGTTTGTTGATCCGGCCAATTTGTCCACTCTAAGTTCCAGTAATGCCTACTTGTAGTGTGGTTCAGTCCGTGCTCACTGGGCACAGACAAACAGCTATTTTTCTCTCTTCTCAGACTAATCTTCCGTTTATGGGCATTTACCTTCAATATACAGCATGAAGATGTATACTAAGGGAGTGGTCATTATTCTCCGCATAAAATCACCATATCAATCCGACCGGGCTATCCGATCATTTCAGTGAAACAATATTCTTTCAACGTTATGAATTAACCGCCTGGTGAGTTATTGACCAGGGCAGCTGTATTCATGCACCAATGGGCATGATGTATTAATACATAATGTATTAATGCATAACAAGCCCTTAAAGGGTTAAGGGGAGGTTAGGAGGAGGGCAAGTCGCCACTCTGCTCATTAAACGTCTCACCTTGACAAAAGTACAAAAGTCTCCTCACCACGCCCCTCTCTGTTGTAAAGTCTAATGTGTTTGAACATTTAAATAATGCCTCGAGGTTTTTTCCCTTCCTCCTTGGACCTGAAGTCGGGTTGGTGTCGGGGGGGGGGGGGGGGGGGGGGGGACTGGCGGCGACGTTTTCTACGACAGGGGTAGGCCTAATGAGTCTCAATATGTGCTATTATGATTATTAGTAAATTTATTAGACATAGCAAAAAAAAGAGATGGAATATTCGTTGGCCCGCCTACCTTTTCTTTCACTAGAAGAATGTTTTTATTTGTAATTTTAATATCCTCTTTTTTTCTAAAAATTTATTTAATAGTAGTCCCTACTTGTAATGTCCTTTAGCTGCGATGGAACTCGAACCGCCAAGTCTGCTTTACTAGAACTGTGCCTACCTGCGTCACGTGTCATGCCTTGACCTGGTGACACCCTTATGAAGTTAAAGTTAACAGCAAAAAGAGTTGCATCGGCCGGGAATCGAACCCGGGCCGCCCGCGTGGCAGGCGAGCATTCTACCACTGAACCACCGATGCCTACATGTGGTTGAAATCTCAAGACGAATCTGAAGGAGCTTATACCATAAGAAGCTGTAGTGTATATGTATTTCATTTCCATAATAGGGAGGTTTAGCAACCACCACGTAGACAATATAACGCAAACGTACAGCATACCTACAGCATTGGTATTTCTGCGTTAAATGAGCTACATGTGACATATATACATGTATAGTAGTTGCTAAACTTCCCTAGTAAGATACAACCATTTGATTTGTGGTCCAGGCTTGTAGTATGATTTCAAATAAGTCGAAAACATTCAATATCAACTTAAAACCAACACCAGTTGGACTGCATGAGAGTGAACGGTCATGGCGTCCCTCTATGACGTCCCAGATGAGTACACACAGAGGGGGGGGGGATGGTACACTGGGCCCCTTGTGTTCATCGGCAGACACTGCTGCGCTTCGCTCCGCTGACGTGTAAGCCGCCCAGCGAGAACCGACGGGCACCAGTCTAGGGGGATGGAATCCGGGCGGGGGGGGGGGGGCTAGTCACTCTATGATGGTCCCCCTAAATCCAGGGGAAAGGACCGATCCTAGTTTCCAGAAGCGATCCACCGGCCCCCTATTTCAAGGTCCTTGATCCACCGGTCCCCTGATTTCAAGGGATATGGAGCCACTGGTCTACTTTATTTTCAGAAGTTTTGTTGAGTACCCCCATGTTTGCTGTGTTCATGTGGCAGTTTATAAACCAATCAGGATAGAGACAAACACTTAGTATATATTGTAGAAGTTTCCCATCAAGGTGCTAAATGAGATGTTATAGAACTGCCTTTCTTCTCTCTGATCTACAAAGCATCCGACAAGCCTAACTATAACATGATTAATTAGATGTGTTGACAGCCATACATATGTCCCTGATATTGGTTCGGTGGGGGTGTCTGTCCTTTTTTTTAAGGTCCACTCATTCACCAGTCCCTGTTTTGGGGCTTATGAGTCATCTCAACGGTCCCGGTTTTGAGGGCCGATTGGCAGTCGCTACCCAAACCTACCTTGAGTGCCCCCCCCCCCCCGGTGGAGGTGGAATATGGGGAGAACTGGACTCTGTGACAAATTATCATAAAAAAAAAACACATTAGGAAATGTTTCCTGAAATTTAACCCGAAGTTCTTTTTTAATAGAATTTCTTTTTCCTTTTCTTTCTTTTTTTTAAGGAATACAAGGTACAGAGGGGAAATTCCACACCCATTAGAATTGCAAACTTATTGATTTGATTCAATCCAAACATTCCTAAAATTACCTTTGTCTGAGAATTGTCCATCTATTATCTAGAGCTTCCCACAAAGTCAATATACCACCCCAAGCAGGTAAAAGGGTTTGAATATCACAAAGTGGTTGAAGAATGAAGGATAATTAAAACAAACAAACCTAACCTGCCCCCACTCAAGTACCAATACATACTCTACTCACTACTACAAATAGAGCCTCCACTAAACCACACTACTAACTAGTAACTCTTAAAAGGTTGCATGCCGGGTTGCATGATGACTTAACACTTAGTTTGGTGGCATGATGCACAAAATGCATTGGTGCATCATGCTCACCCTTCAGGAATGCATCAACCCTGTAATATCATCAATCATGCATCATGGCAACAGGATGCTTTGGTGCATTAAAACATATACATGCAGATGCACCCTGCCTGTAAAGGGTTAAATCCCTTTGAAGTTTGATAACCTTTAACCCAGGTACTAACCCTGTAAGGTCTACACAGTGCATTGGTAAGCATGATGCGTGGCTGCATCAGTTCACAGTATACACTCCCTAATGGTTGTCATGATGCACCGATGCAGTGCTGGGAGCAGACTCATCAATCCTGCATTGGTGCATCATGCCGACCAAGGAACCTGGAGGCATCATGGTGTATTGGTGCATCATGATGACCAAGGAACCTGGAGGCATCAATCCTGCATTGGTGCATCATGCCGACCAAGGAACCTGGAGGCATCATGGTGTATTGGTGCATCATGACGACCAAGGAACCTGGAGGCATCATGCTGTATTGGTGCATCATGATGACCAAGGAACCTGGAGGCATCACGCTGCATTGGTGCATCATGACGACCAAGGAACCTGGAGGCATCACGCTGCATTGGTGCATCATGACGACCAAGGAACCTGGAGGCATCATGCTGTATTGGTGCATCATGACGACCAAGGAACCTGGAGGCATCATGCTGTATTGGTGCATCATGACGACCAAGGAACCTGGAGGCATCACGCTGCATTGGTGCATCATGACGGCCAAGGAACCTGGAGGCATCATGCTGTATTGGTGCATCATGCCGACCAAGGAACCTGGAGGCATCATGCTGCATTGGTGCATCATGACGACCAAGGAACCTGGAGGCATCATGCGGGGCTCAAAGTGTTGATAACACTTTAAAGGCTGTTGATGATTGATGCACCATGCCTATTGGCTATCATGATGTATGAATGCAGCCTGGGCGAGTTACTTGTATTGATGCATCATACCAATCCTAAAGGATTGATACTACCCTAGAGGGTCGGCATGATGCACTAATGAAGTGCTGGCGAGTTTGCTCACCAGCACTTCATTTGTGCATCATGCCGACCAATGGGCATGATGCACTCCTGCATCATACTGCCCTTACAGTGTTACAATGTAGCTATTTGTCCAGGTGGTTGAACCCTAATGATGTCTGAGTGGTCAAACACAGCTACCATTACCCACAATGCACTGCTCACCTGGGCTGAGGCAGAGGGGTATATATAATAGACCCCCAGCAAACCAACACACAGACATTGGGCATAACTGAGTACAGGTAATATGGTGGGATTAAAATACTTTAAGGACATGTTGGTGTTCATGGTCCTTGGCCACCATTGGTGCATTTAGCCATTCGCTTGGCAGCAGCATTAATTACATTAATTACCTCCTATATACGCTGTTGCTTAAAACTATTTCAGGCCCCCTGTGCTGCTTATTGCAGGTACAAGAATTCAGGGTGCGGAAAGGAATAAAAACCTTTTCCGACTCCTGGTTCAGCTTATGATACACGGATGTGACTTATACACAGTTTTTATGGTAGTTACAATACCTGCCAACTACATCCAAAACTGCCCTGCTACTGCATTAAAAAAATTGTGCTTAAAGGGTTAAGATAAAACCACACATCTGTCCACTCTCACACACAGGTAATGTGATCTGTGCTGGGTAGTGGAGGCTGCTGCCCAATGTCTTTATAGTCAAAGCCTTTGAAGGTCAGATTTCAGGTAATCAGGGGTGATTCTTTTATTGTGAGTATGTTTACATGGATTGTATTTCTATACATCAAAAGCCATTTCCTATGTAGGGGGATGGGGGAATGTTTTCAGACATTTTCTGACCTTTCTCAATATGGCCTTTCAGGTTTGACCCTTTTTTGGGATTGATCAAAAGTGGAGTGAGCATAATTGAAACTATTGAGAATAATTTGTATTGTGACATATTGATAAAGACATCTCTTGAGATAGTGAATAACACCAATGAATGTATTATGAAACCGCATTCTAGTTCCCTTTTCATATGCAATAATACATTTAGATCCTGAGAATTTTGATAGTTATTAGTAACTGGAATATAGTATAAAGAGTAATATAAATGTCGAGGGGAAAGGACTTAATTCTACCCCCTATTCCAAGTCTACCTGGAATGGGTGGTTTCACCCTCCCCCTGGATAACCGCATGCCTCTCATGTCCCTCCATGTCATATGTTACATGTTAAAACCCACGAAATAGTCTAGGCCAGGGTAGGGATCAAACCTGCAGTCTCACATCCCAAATCCAACTCCCTATGCACTGCGCCACAGGGACTGACGAGATACGCTCGGTTCGAACCAAATCTGGATATGATACAAAGCCGTGTGCGCTGTCGCTGTCCGCTGCTGGGCGACGAGGTGTATTTAGTAGCAAACATAACAGCGAGACGCGTTTGGAGGAGGAGACGCGGTGGTCTAGCGGTTAGCGCATTGCGCTCAGCCGTCGAAAGTAGGCGGGTCGAATCCCGCCCCGGACGCGTCTTTTTTTCACCGTGTGCGACGAGGTGTATTATACACAAACATAACCGTGAGACGCATTGAAATCTTTAGCCGTGTGCCGCTGCCTGTCCGCTGGCGGGCGACGAGGTGTATTTTACACAAACATAACCTCGAGAAGCATCTTTTTTCGCCGTGTGCGCTGTCGCTGTCCGCTGCCGGGCAAGGAGGTGTATTATACACAAACATAACAGCGAGACGCATTGAAATCTTTAGCCGTGTGCCGCTGCCTGTCCGAGCCGAGACGGACGCTGTCGCTGTCCGCTGCCGGGCACCGAGGTGTATGTACCTGTGTACACACACAATGGCTGGATTTATTGGTATTCTATTGATTATTTATTGGTTTCATGGTATAAAATAAGTAGTCAATGGATAACTCATGACGCGTGTGTGTTAGCAAAGGCTAATAACACTCGGCCTACGGCCTCGTGTCATTATCCTTCACTAACACACATTCATCATGAGTTATCCATTGTTTACTTGTTCAGTACATGAGCTTAATATAAGACTGACCACCCGCTTAATACAATGTGGTAGCACCCCCTCACCTCAAGCTATGATCCCTCCAGGGAACATGGATTAGAGTATTGCGAATCAGCCTGATTCAACCATATGAAGGCTGCAAACCTATTACCTCTTTCAATGCATTAGCATGTGGTTGTGAATACCTTCTTGGCACTTACATGTAGGTTTTTGGAATTTTTACTCCTGGCCCTCAGAAAAATAGGCACTTTGTCAAGGTCTGTTTTGAGCTTGAGAGATATTTCTTAACCACTTTTCTGCCGGTGCTTATACGAGAATGGTATTTACCCAAACCCAGTGTTTCATGCATCATGCTATAGCATTGTGGCGACTCTAACGGGTTCTTGTCGTGATGCACCAATGAAGTGCTGAGGAGCAGTCGCCAGCACTTCATTGGCACATCATGACAACCTGTGGGCATGATGCATAAATGAAGTACCGTAAAGCCTCGCGTACAGGATGCCCCTCGCATATAGGGCACAGCCTTAGTTAGGCTAAATCATGTAGGATGTATCTGAGGTCAAATTTTGGGCACTATAGTACTGTTTTACAGTGTAAAAACCTCGCCAGGCCTAGGTCAGTCGTATCTGAAACCTCCCCAGCCGGGAGGGTGATGTGGGCAGAGGCAGTGGGGCTCTAAACCTCTGAGAAAATTCTCTCCCATTTTCTATTACCCAAAGTCACAAAATCATTGATAAGTTATAAGAAAAACTTACAGAAAATCTAAAACAAATCAGGAAATGACTTGATGAAATATAGAAAAAAAAATCAGCCTATTTAGTAATAAAAATTACCTCTTTAAGAAAAACAGAGAGATTTGTAAACCAGGGGCCATGAGTAGAAGGCCTCAATTGGACCCTTATCTTATCTCTTATCTCCGATCTTCTCAAAACTACTCCCGACTGACCACCAACTGTCGCATATAAGACGCACCCTGAGTTGAGCTAAACGCTATAGGATGCAGGGGGTGTAATTTTAGTGTAAAAGCCGCACCTTATATGTGAGGATTTACGGTAGTAGCTTTGGGCAAGCATGAAACATTATCGGTTCTCAAATGGTTAAAGCTTTAGTGTGATCACCCTGTGCAGACAACACGAGTGGCACCACCTCAGCTAAAGCTGTGAACCCCTCAGGGGGGACCGGGATCAGGGGAGGATTAGTAACAGATCTCTGTAATGGCTTAATCGGCCATGAACCATGAGACTTAAACCGGTTATACACTCTCAGACCAAGTTAAGATCTAAGTAGGTATAAGCTTAACTTAACTCTTTGTAGGACTGGCAAAGCCTTTGTCTATTTGATGCCCATCTGCCATCGTCATGGCCAATTGAGGACATCACTACACTGTAAAAAATAAGTGTTGAATCTACCAGGGATCCTTGCACAGTGGACCATCGTTATTGAATCAATGTAGTTTTTACAAGAAGCCCAAGGTTGCAGTATGGTTGCACACAAATGTACAAGAAATCTCTGTGAAAATAAAAATGTATCTCCTGTAACTTTGGGACAGGAATTGCACCATTTTTCTGACGACATCTTTTTTTACAGCGTAGCGCTGAATTTTTGCTTCATGCCCACATTTTGGGGTGTATCTATCCTGTATTATAGTGTATAGGCAGCATGATTCACTGTTTAAGTGTTAATGGAAGAGGTGTAGCTAAGAGGCAAGTGATCCATGAGGATTGTTAAATGTCTTCAATAGGGCCAGTAAGTAAAGTGAGTAAAGACCTGGAGGCATGCTGGTGTAATGTGTCTAAGCTGTATAATCTCCTACACTAAGGGTATTCAAAATCTTAGACCAATACATTGTGGTCACCCAGTCTATCCAAAACGTTTTTCCCTTCGGACACCATTTGGTGCTGCAGATTTTATTGTTCTGTAGGCGCAGATTGATCTTGATACGACCAAATACCTCAAGATTATCATTGTCAGAAAAAAAATCAGCTTTTTTAATCATTTAACCTAACAAACAGCAATGCCTTTTGTTTTAGGGTGTAAACCTTAATGATGGCACGATTTGCAAGCCATTAAAACCAAAATGTCAGCCGAGGTCCCGCGATTAATTTACAGCTAGACATTTGGCAATTCCTGCTGGCACAGCAGAAGCCAATGTCCGACGAATTTTCGTATCGACTGGTGGTCCATGCACTATAGGTGAGGCTCCACTACGCGATTTTTGCTGAAAATTGGAGCTATTCTCACAAAAGCAGACACAAACACAGATTATAGAGTGGAATTTGTTATTATTTCAAGTGTAAATAGAAGATTGAGAGAGCTTTCTGTTTATGTGGGGAAGGCTTTGTATACAATCTCAGGCACATTTTTGTTGCCAAAAGATGTTTTTGTTTACTAAATCAAGTTGACCTAATGTAAATATTGCAGACTTTCACACTGATGACTCTCTGCAACTCAATATCAGACAGGTTTGATTTTTGCAGTACAAGACCCTGCGATCTGTGTGACCACTGTGTTGTTATTTATATTTTGCTGTGTTGATGTTTATATATTGAACTCCCACCCAATCACAGAGTCTATGAGGTGCAGGTTAGTTAGTAAATATAGCACACAAGGAGAGAGATCACCCATAAAATAACCCCTGAAATCTCGTGTTTACAATTTTAAATCTCATATTTACAATATAGAAATGTCAACACCCTATACCTTAGGCACTATAGGGATAAAATTAGGTGAGATTGTACCAAAAATTCGCTTAGTGGAGCCTCACCTAATGTTCTTTTGTCAGCATTTCTGGTCAAGGAAACCTGTACATGTACACTGAGGTGATTTTAACTACACCGAATCCAGTGAACGTTCAATCCACCAGATTGACCAGACATCCCCAAAATCTGTATCATGAAATGCTGTATTTGTGACGCATTGTAGAAATTTCAATTTCTACATTTGGAAATTGATTATGCCTTTCCTGTAACATGCTCCAAAAAATTGAGGTAGGTAGGTCGGATTTTTTTTTTTTTGCAACCAAGGACTCAAAAAGCCATATTTTGCCAGGCAACCTTCATTATTATAACAAAGGATCGTTTCCTGTATGAAATAGAGAAAATGATGGCAAAATATGTGTAAATCTTTCTAAATAAAAGGTTTGACACAACAAATTAGAAAATTTTGAAAAAAAAATCTGAGGTCGGCCCCTTTAGCTAAGGTGGGTCGGGTGCCCTACCTTAGCTTTTTTTTGCCTTAGATTGAAGAAAAGGGAAAAACATGAGATTTCCATGTGTAGACTTAAAATGACAAAATATCTCATGCCCTTTAAACTGTATAAAGTCAGTGAATGCAGTAATAAACCCCATTAAATATTGTACAAAGCCAGAACTAAGGCAAAAAAAAAATATTGTAAGCTTCCGGTAACATGCTCCAAAACGTTGAGGTAGGTAGGTCAGATTTTTTTTCTTTTATTTATTTATTTTTTTGGCTGACAGATTTTGGCCTATTTATTGAATTGTTATTATTGATAATTACCCCCTGGATGATCCATGTCATCCCTAACACCAGACAAACCTTAGGATCTCGGGCAGAAATGCTGGATTCCATATTTTAACCCAAACAAAGCCTCAAAATATTAGAAACATGAAATTATTATGAAAATAATATGGAAAAATTATGAAAAATATGAAAAAAATATGAAAATGATATGAAAACTTTCTCAAAAAAGTCTGAGGTCGGCCCCCTTTTGCTGAGGTAGGTCGGGTGACCGGAAACAAAACTTCTTTTTTTTTTTGGCCTAATCTATGAACACACACCACATCCAAGATGGCCGCCAACCTCTAGGATATATCCCAAAGGATACAAGAGTAAATCCTGGTGGGAAAAAACCTGTCCCATTACTAGTTTACCACAGGCGTCCACCTGAGCCTATGTACACATTACAGCACAGGGACCAGTGTTTGAAGGATATCTGTAAAGCCATCACCATAGCAACATTATCTCCCCAACAAGCCTGTATTGTGAGTGGACAATAGGGGCATGTTTGGTGGTGTTTGGTGACTAAAGGGGGCCCAGCAAATTGTTGTGAGTCCTCGTCAACCTGTGTGAAGTGGCTCACGCATGTCGCTAGATGGAACACGACGTCGTTATAGCACAAGATCACCAGGAATAGCAATTGCTATGCCAAGTGAGTCTAACACACAGTGGCGAAAGATGACGGAATGAGTTATCACTCAAAAAGGAGTCACCATTGATGGCCAATCATGGCGACAGATGACAACAATTTGCTGGGGGTATTAGGGGAGGCAATACTCACCTTGGGAAGGGGAGGGGGTGTTGTATAGGGGAAGGGTCACCAAGGGGGGGGGTAGAAGGGGGGGCGTGGGGAAAGGGAAGTCATAAGGCAACAGGTAGGGGAATGGTACAGACAGTATAACAAGGTATAAAGCTATGTGACGGAAACAGAATTTAAACTTGATTAATGGAAAGGGGAGGATAGTTTTGCCACTGATAGAAATAACGATGTGACATAAAAGTAAAATTGAAATAATTAAGAAGACAGCGAGACAAAGAGGCAGAACAAAATACTGGGACAAAACACGGGTGAGCAGGAAGGGGTGGGGCATGTATTCAGGATTATTCAGGTAGGGGGTGTCTATTTGAGGAGGGTGTACCCCTGCCTCAGTGGTCAGTGATAAAGGCCCCTGTGTCAGGTATAGTAGGGTGGACACTGGTATTCACCTGGTTGTCATGGTGACAGTGATGGTCAGCTGGTTGTCAAGGATACAATGGTGGACTTAACACTGACAACCCTGACCACACACAGCCTCACTGTGTGCTTCTATGTGCTGCAGTGTCCTTTCTCCTCTTCTCTTTTGGTCTCATTCATATCATTTTGCTAAAGGAGAGAAGAGGAAAAATCTTTTAAAAAAAATATGGTTTATTTTTTCGTCACACGGCTGACCTATAAAGCTTCATCCCTGTTCATCTGTGAGGACTAAGGACTACAAAATTAAGCATTTATCCTTTTACATATTGGTGAATAACCCTCGCTTTATTCAACGGGTGTGGACGGGATTGAAAATTGTACCATGATTTAGATTCTTTCGTTTTTTTCTTTCTTGTACAGGGACGAAGGAACATAGGATTTACGAGTTGAGGTGGACTGCTAGGATACCTGTACTGGGATTTTACCAATTCTACACTACAACCTTCATCATTAACATATTGAGGTGAGTTCTCTATCTTTGTACGTTATCCCTTTAACCCTTTAAGGGCCACTGATGCATTCATGCATCATGCCCATTGGTCGTCATGATGCACCAATGAAGTGCTGGCTCACCAGCACTTCATTGGAGCATCATGACGACCCTCCGGGAGTTTATGTGTCAACCCTGATGCTCCAATGAAGTGCTCCATTGGTGCATCATGCCGACCAATGAGCATGATGCACTCCTGCGTCAGCGGCCCGTAATGAGTTAAGCGTTGTAAAGACTTTATTGCTTCTAATCTCTTGTTGGCATGATGCCCTCTTTTTACATCATGATGCGTGAAGCAGCGCTATGTAGTGAGTAACTCGCCATGGCTGCATTGATGCATCATGAGACCCCGATTATCATCCAGCACTGCATTAGAGCATCATGCCGCCTAATGAACATTGTATCGTGCAAAGGGTTTACCCTTTACATTGATGGCAACCAATGCTGGAATGCATCATGTCCATTGGTCATCATGATGCACCGGTAAACTTCTGATGTGCCTGTACATCAGTACTTCATTGGTGGTGCATCATGCCGACCTTCCGAGGTAGGTCAGCATGATGCATGAATGCAGCCCTGGCAAATAACTCACCAGGGCTGCATTCATGCATCATAACGACCAATGTACAGGATGCATTGATGCCTTAGTGGCCCTTGAGGGGTAAATATTTGTAATATATACCGGGAATATATCCTAATTATCCATGGACGAAAATGGTCGACTTTGCCACATACCGTGACTAAAGACGTTCAGAGCCAGCTCTATACTTAAGACATGTGTCATGATGCAGGTGGTATCATGCTGCTGCTTTATTTATGGTTTCTTCTTGTGCACATAAAAGGCTGTGGTATTGGATCATTGCCAGTTTAGGTACAACTGTGGTTCTATGTTTGAAATTACCTGTAGGTAATACAGGGGGTATTATATTGGGTATTATTATGTGTATGAAGGGATTTGTATGCATGTCACAGCAAATAGAGAGCTGGGGGTTTCATGATATTATTATCAACTTGTCAACCTACTATGAAACATTACCATCACTACTATTATTGGTGCTAAGTGGACATGTCTTAGTATTTCTACTTGTCGTATGGCAGGGAAAACTTGGTTAAGACATCATTTATGAGTAAACCCATGTTCAAAACGGGTTTTACTATAACTCACTTGAATGCCCGTAGTATTCATAATAAAATGCCTAGTATAAAGAGGGATTTTGATGGACAAGGCATAGATATAATATTATTTTCTGAAACCTGGCTTAATGATACAGGTAGTGGTGGTCTCTATACATTCCCCAGATACAACTTCTTTAGGCAGGATAGAATAAGTATCTACTGTGGAGGTGGCCTATGTGCACATGTCGATAAGTCTATCACTTGTTCTATTGACATGTTTAAGCAGTTGAATAGGTGTTATGCTGATATTGAGACCCAATGGTTATTATCTGTTAAAGGGAACTCTGAGAAATCTTTTGTCTGCAATATTTATAGACCTCCCGATGGGAATTTAGATAATTTCTGTGATACAATAAAAGCCCTATACCTACAAGTGGACAACTTATTATATATTTGTACTAGGTGACTTTAATGTGAACGCTTTGTTAAATTCTGCTAACAAAATAAGTTGTATGAGACCATGGCTCAGTTTCATTTAAGACAAATTATTAAGTCCATCACTACAACATCTGGTACTAATGCATGCATACACTGCAAAAATGGTGTTTAGATTTTAAACATGTTTAGGTCTAAACATGTTTAAAACCTAAACATATAGGTCAGTTAGGTGTCTCATCGACTACACATTTAGGAAATGAACACTTTTATTCTAACTACATAAACATTTATGCTAAACATGTTTAGATGTTTAGAGTTGAGACAGTTGAATAATAGGTGTTTAGATTTAAACATCAATATGTTTAGATACTTGGATGTTGAATCCACACCAGGTAGCAGCACTACCTTTGACTGGACTATCTGCACACAGTTATAATCAATTGTTGTGACAAATGTCCCCAAATCCCATGTTTATCATGGTTTCATTTAATAGAATGTCATGTGAATAGAAAGGGCAATAGAAAATTGACTAGATTCACCTCATGCCACCATCATTACCATAAAATATTCTGGAGTAGATAAGGCAATGTCCTTCCTGCCAAGCTGTTGTACTTTCTCAAGTCTCTCATTCTGATGCAGTGTGTAATATATGTACACATAAATAGGTGTTGCTGACATCTTTGGAGACTTTGACAAGTAAATACCTGCTGATGCTGATGCCCCCCCCCCCCAGTAAATGAGAAGAAAAAAAATATATCTCTGTTTTTTAATGCATACATGTCTGCAAACCTTAACTCTCCATCAAATCATTTAAACACCTAAACACAAAAATTCATATATCTAAACACAAAAGTTTTAACCTAAACACCTACATTTCTAAACACTTGAGCTAAGCACATTGTTTGGCTAAACATGTTTAGGAAATTAATGTGATTACAAAAACGTTGCAAGAATATGTTTAGAATTGTGTTTATGATCTAAACACCATTTTTGCAGTGTAGATTTGATCTTTAGAATTGTACCAACTTTGTCTCTTCAGGTCCACTAGATTTTCACTTAAGTGACGTTCTTCCGTCCACATTAACAAATATCATATTCATGTTAAGAAAAGCTATAGGCAATTTTTTGGTAGGTCTTATAAGAACTTTGATATGGAAAAATATTTGTTTGATCTAACTGCCTGTGAATGGTCCCTTTTTGATAATAGCGATGATGTCACAGAATGCTGCGATAAATTTGAAAATTTGCTAAAAAGAATGTTAGAAATATGCCTCTCCTTTGCAAGCACCCACAACCTGGATTTTGTATTCAAAGGAACTAGGTGCCTAACAGATATGCCAGACTTACATTTTTCCGATGATGAAATTATCCAAGCTATAAAGGATTTAGATACATCAAAATCATCTGCTATTGATTATTCACCTACAAATGTTTTTAAGGCCGCTGCCTTGCATATGTCTAAGAGGTTCATGAAGATAATTAATTTATGTATTACTACTAATAGTATACGAGTATGATGCAGTATTTGGCATGTAGGGAAGGGGGTTAGGGGGGATCATAGAGAGTAGAATACATGCTACAACCCCCCTGTCCCTTCACATGGTAGCGGTGTTACCATGGTAATACCCTTATTGCCGTCCTAATCTAGTGGTCACCAATGCTCGCACAGCTAAGACTGCTCTGTTAAATGCCATGCAATTACTACCTTCAAAAGGTACTGATGAAACAGAATCGAGCAGCCTTAGTGTTGGATCACAATATAATCCTCAGATCATTAAAAACTGGGGTGGCGGGGTGGCATAAAATGTAGCCCCAGTGAGTTGTTCACCCGGGCTTATTCACTATATGTATATATATATATATATATATATATATATATATATATATATATATATATATATATATATATATATATATATGTATATATATATATATATATATATATATATATATATATATATATATAGTAAAGTATGACACAGATTGACAATGACAGTAAACTGGTACTTTGTAAGTTGTTATGATGTTATCAATGTACAACAAGTTACAACACGACAGTACGTTTAGAGATGGCGTGATGTGTCCTACAAAATATGTACCTATACTCTACTACCCCATTATAGCCCCCCCCCCCGGTCCCTGCACTCTCAAATTTATCATGACACCATGTGAGTTCTGGGGTCCAAATATACCCCCTTTCCACTGATTTCTGAGTGAAAAAGGACCCCTTTTTATGGCAAAATCACAATTTTTTCTGGCCTAGAAAGTTCCCCTTTTTTTTCATGAAATGCAGACATGCCTATCCCTTTCCATGAAAAGAAACAACAAATGATAGACAAATTTGGATGCCATGCACTCATTTGCATGTCAGATTTTCCATCAGTGGATGAGATACATGGACAGCTGGAACTGTGGTGATTTGAAGACCCCCTTTCCATGAAGGCACATGAAAAAACACCCCCTTTTCAAGGATGCTCATGTATAAAAACACACCCTTTTTCGGTTTCCACTGACTTACAAAGACTTGTAAAAGGACCCCTTTTCCTGTGTTTTCCGTAACACACATGGTATCAGCGGGCATCAGTGAGTGTGGGGGCCGGGTATAGCCCATTATGTGCATGCAATGTATCCTAGAGCTCCTGCCAGCTGGACACAACTCCACCACCAAAATGGCAAAGATGTGTCATACTAGTGATTGGCATGATCAGGTTGTCATATGAGAAATATCATAAGACTAGTGGTATATAGTGTAATTATCTCAAGGCTCTTATAAATAGTGTTATTTCCAGTTGTCACTGGTTTATTCAGCTTTAGGCAACATGTAAGAAATATCAATCATACAGTAGTTAGTATGTAGGTAATTTGTACATACAGTAAACATACAGTAATTTATAAAGTACAATGTTCAGTTCCACTCCACCTGTGAGGTATTAATAATACAGTGTCCAGCATGCTTCTAGGTGGGTTCCCACACCTAGCTCCTGACCTGCTGCTTAGAGGAATAATGTAATAATGAATAACTTTACCCTCTGGTGGAAGTCTTGAAGAAGATAGCCCCTGGCCACTAATGGTAGAAAACCAATGCCTGTCTAGCATAGTTTCACCATAGTGCAGTGGTATAGCGGGTAGCAGGAGATGACTGGAGATGTTACCTCTAGAGCGGTTCTTGGTGATGTGTCTTCCTGGAGGTGCAGACAGGCTATTTGTAGCAAATCTTGGAAAAGCACCTCCAGACTGACTGGAGCCAGCAGCATCTGCCTAACTCTACAATTGTTTGAGGGGACCCTTTCAAGTGTCACAGGGGGACAAAGGACCCCCATGGACGCCGCTATGGCCCCCATTGTCTTGGTCGGTTCTGCATCTTTAGACCCTCATATCTCGGCCGTTTATGCGTTTATAACCGCCATTTTGGGCATGCGCGGAGTTGAATATGCCAAGTTTATAATGCTCGCTGGATAGGCGCGTAATTCGCGCCGGTTTGTCTGTGGTGCACTCGGAGCTCCTTTCAGTCTCCATGGCATAACTTCCTTAATACTGGGAGTTCCGCCTTGATCTTGGGCTCATTCTGACCGTCTAATTATGGGCTTTCCATAGAATTTTTGATATTTGACCTAGGTTGCTCAGGAGCGACGCTAGAGCGACCGGAAGGTTATGGCGTCGTGCTTATGTAACCCATTGTTCAGTCCTTAGAGTGCTCAGACACTCATGACGGCGTCAGCGGTGCTCAGGCACCCGTGACGGCCGGTTGCATTCACTTACAAGTTATTAATTTGTGCATTGAACCATGAGGTCGCACACTGAGACCCTCATTTTTATTATATTGTGCAGTGAACCATTAGGTCGGAGCCTTTGATGTCATAAACTCTGTCTAACTGACTGTGGCTGGTGTGCAGTGGGGCATGAACGCTCTTATACAAAGTTTGAGCGCTCTTATAGCTCTTAGAACCAACCTATGTATTAATTTCATAGATATTTCTTTGATTAATACAAAATATGTTAGAATTTATAGAACAATAAAATGGTATATCATAGAATACTCCCTATCCCCGAAAGAATGCGAAACTCCGTCATTTCGCCGAGGGAATGTACAATTTATACAATTTTTACCTTATTTTGGAGTTATATACTGTTTTGTAAGAGGATTTGAAGTAATGGGGAGTGCTTCAAATGCAATTTTTGTGGTAGAGCTTTGTCAGTATAAACAATTTTCTCCTGGGTATAAGTACATTTCCGAGTTTCTATATCTTACCATACCATAGCTTATTTGCTTATGTAACATCAATTTTGGGTACAATTTTCCATTTTTATGTACAACATACAATTTGGCAAATAGTGTGCAATTTTGGCATTTAATGTTCAATTTAGCGTGCAAATTGAACACAAATGACAATTTTAGTGTGCAAATTTACAATTTCGCGTGTAATTGCGTTCAATTGACAATTTCAGTATGCAAATATATAATTTTTGCGTACATTTGGCAATTTGAGTGTGCAACTATATAATTTTCGCGTATATTTGGCAATTTTAGTGTGCAAATATATAATTTCGCGTGCATTTGGCAATTTTAGTATGCCAATGTATAATTTTGCGTTCAATTGATAGTTTCTGTATGTACAAATATAATTTTGCGTACAGCTTGGATACACATAGAAATGTTGATTTTCTAAAAATCTGACTTCAGTGTATGAATTGGGTACAGACATACAGTATAATGTGCAACATATAATTCAAATGTAAATTGGATACAACTTACAATCTAGTGTGCAAACATACAATTTTAGTGTGCAAATTGGGTACAAGCGTACAATCTGGTGTGCAAATATACAATTTTAGTGTGCAAATTGGGTACAAACGTACAATCTAGATTACACTATTCAATTTATGGGATTTGAGACAAATTTTTCCGAGGGCCGGAAAAACAAAGTACTTCATGTACAATAGGCTTGTTTGTCTCTGAGTTACTCATTGATTTTGCTATATGGGTGTATTAATTGGCAATTTCGGCAGTGGGCCGCTGCTTAATTGACTATTCCCCTAGCCTTTTGAGTATGTGTCCCTGAAAGAGATTTATTTGGTGAGTATCTTAAGTAAACATGTTTTATGTCAACAATTTTCTCAACAATTTTTTTTTTTTTTTTTTTTTTTTTTCATTTTTCCAATAATTTTCTTGGATACCTAAAGTGTGTTACTTTAAGTAAACCTTGGCATAGTATACAAGTGCTAGTGGGTACAAAAACTGTCTTAGTTATCTACCTGCATTCATGTATATTAACGTTAGATTTGTACAATTTTACAATTTGTAATTTGCAATTTCGCAATTTTGCGCGTATATGTGCGCATTAATCATTGATTTTTGTGAGAATACCATAGATTTTCATATTATACATCAACAAGTGGCTGTGTATATAATTTTTTTTTTTTCTAATACTTTGATAATTTCATTGACAGTGGAGGTGTGTCAGGAGTGAGATGTGAGTCTCCTCCCTGGTGTGCTCATGCAGTGGTGGCACTTGAGGTGTTAGGTGCCAGATTTTGGCATGTGTCTGTGGCAGTGCCTAGCTTGGTGTCAGTGGACAGTTCAGGGTGGGGGGGGGGGGTGTGTGTGTGTCCATTTAAGGAGTGTGTGGCTGGTATTGGAGCATCAGTTCCTCTCTGGAAGTCACTGCTGTAGTACCATGGCCCACCTACAAGCTCTCTTTGCTCTGCCTGTCCCCCAGGTGATGGAGGTGGGGAGTCCAGCTAGGGCCCTGGTTGAGTCTAACCAGACCATCCATTATGGGTACATAGTGAGTAATTTCAAAGAGATCATTGAGCATGGTGATGTGATGGTCTGTAATTACTCCTGCCATTATTTCCTGGGCTCAGCCTTGCGTCGGGGGGCCACTGTGGCCCTTCTGACTAGGGCCTTGGGCAGTATGGGTTTCTGGCCCATGGATTATAACCTAGGGCCGCGGGAGCGAGTGCTATGGGATTATTTGTTGGCGGCATCCCTCCTCGATCTTGCGGCATCCGGGAATCCATCCACGGCTGCCGAGTATGGACTGGGGATGCTGGAGGCCCGGCTCGCTGAGTGGGAGCAGGATCACGGCCATATGTATGGCTCGGACTCGGCCCCGGACTCTCCCATTGATGTTGAACCCGAGGATCTGTGGTAGGATCCCGACTGACTGAAACCTAGGGTGTAAAAACCCGCCATCCCAAAGGCCCTTTTCAGGGCCGGCAAATTGTCCGAAAAGTTCTGAATACTGTCTCTGATGTGTTGTCTCCTGGTGGTGGACTGGGGGCAGCTTAGGCTGTGGGCAGTCTAGGCTGTTTCCACAGTCACCGGGGAGGGCTGGTGGTTTAGAAAATTAGCAATAGTCTGCATGTTTGACCTTGCGGTCTCCTCCTGTTGTTCGTCAATAATTATATCTGTTGTATTTTCCAGTGCTGTCATGGTCACCGGGCTGGTGCCACAATCATTCTGGAGAAGCATGGAGTAGTACAGTCCTTTGTTTTTAAGGGCTGGTATAGTGCTGAACCTAGTGCGCCAAGGTAGGTGTATCACCTGAGGGAGGTGATAAGCAAATTCTCCTCTCTGTGTTGTTATAACTACTGGTCCATTCCAGGTAAATATAGCCTTAGGTAGTGGGAAGGTTTTAACCACTATATCCTTATAGGTCGGGGCAGCTGCTGATTTAATCTCATCAAATTCATGTGGTATTGGCCTCAAGGGTAGCGCGAAGTTTGAGTCTCCACAATATATTTTAAAATATATTGTGGGGTTTGTGCGCTTGGCCACATTTTTCTTGCCACAGTGTGTCTGTGCAAATTTCTTAAGGTACTTCATTATTCTGTAGGCTGAGTAGATGGTCAGGGTGAATAATATAGCAATTATCAGGGTGTGGGTTTCCTGAATTGTGAGGAAAGGGGTGTGGGTTTCCTCTGTAGGGGTTAATTTGGTAGGATTCTTATCTGGGAGCAATTTGTGTAGGGGCAGCTCGGTGACTAGTCTGAATGCTTTGGCTGTAGGCAGGTAGGCTACAGTCCCTCCTAGTCTGTATAATTTGAGTAGTATGTATACTATAAAAATGTGAGCTGATATCCCTAGGATGAGTGCTAAGCTTTGGAAGATTGGATGCTCTGTAACTCGACGTAGGTATGATTCCTCGTAGCGCGTTTCCATTTCCTTATTAAGGTTGGAGGCATCTTTTAATACTGTTTTGGCAAAGGGCTCTAAATTTAGTTGAGTAATATCATCCATGATTGGATTTTCCTGTAGTTTTTCTAAGGTTCTAGAAAGGTTTACTACTGGGAAATTTGGAAGATTCTCTCTTTCATCTGGTTTGGTTTCAGAAATTTTGTTAAGTGCTGCCATGAATGGTAAATTAATTGTCTTGAGAATGTAATGAAATGATAAGGTTGAGTTACAGGGCAACCTTGTGTTTGGAAGAGAAAATTCTCCTACACTGATCGTGCACCCACAGGGTACACCAATGATTGAGTAGGACTGGGCCTTCCGAGTTTCAGACGTTTTACCATGGCAGTTGATAAAGTAATGGGGTTCATTAGTAGTGACCAGATACTCATCTTCAGAAATAGAAATAGCATGGGTGGTAGGTGCTTGCAGTGGTGAAACTGTAAACTTGCAATGTTCCTTAATCTGTTGAGCCTGGTTAGTAAAAATGGCTACAGGGCATGTAGGCCTGTGTTTATAGATTCTACCATTTACATCTCTGCATACCTTTACTGTAGTACCTTCACATGCCTGCATATCTGCTGAGTCCAATTCGATGAATAATGATTCGTCGTAAGATACTGCTAGAAACTCAGTCGTGGTTTGTAGTTTGGTGACTCCTCTGGTGGGGGTCTCCTGTGTGTCTATAGGCATGGGTGATGTAATCATTTGGTACAGTTTAAAGGTTGAGGTGGTAGATTGTATTATAATGTCCAGATGAATATATATATGGTGAGCTGAGTAAGTGTATGAGGTCAGCTTCTGTGAATAATAGAAATCTAAGTCCTTAATTGCGACTTGTGCTCCAGGGTGTGTAATCCTAAGTTTGTTATTAATGTCAATTAGGTATCTAGCAAGGTCTGAGGGTGGTACTATATCAGGGGTTAGGATCCCTGATGATAGCATCCTCAGGGCTGCATTTGTCCTTTGCAGTGATTGGACTGTATTCATTCTTGCTGCTATGATAATTAGTGCATCATTTAATACTTGCATTTTCTCCCTTTGAGTTTTCTCGTGCCTTGAATATGAGTCAAGTGACCTGGACATGTTAGAGGCCCACAGGTTGACAGTGTCACCTATGGTGTTGATTGTGCTGTCCAGTACTTTCTTATCTTGGATGTATGCTTTAACAAACTTATCTTGTCTGTCTGTGATCTTTTCAATGAGACTAGCTGCTTCCTGATCTTGTTTAGCAAATTTTCTTAGTATTTCATCTATGTTCTTGAGCTGTCCCATTACTTGGTTTACATCTTCTACTGTGGCTAGACCTAGCACACCGCGAAACAGGGGTGCTAGAAAACCCAGTATGGCCTCTCTTTTGGCCTTGTCCAATGTGTTTATGGGGTTGGATAAGAACAATTTGATGGAGGCTAGTGTTTCATTTATCTCCTTGTCTGCAATTTCCAGCAAGGTGTCTAGCTCCTTAGCTTGTTGGATAATTTGGCCAGAGGTATGATCTTGTAGAGTAGGAGTGGTCAAATGGAGTATTCTATCCCTTATGGATCCTTGGGTAACGGGTGCCCGAGGTATCTTGTAGGGAATAGCTAACAACAGTGTTGTGGTTGTATGTCCATTGACCAATGGTTGAGGGCTAGGTTTGAATACTACTCCTATGTTTTGTCTCACCACAGGTGTATAGCCTGCAGTAAGTGGTTTTATAGTATATAATAACAGCATAGTTAGCAGTATGGGTGAAACTCTCAGTCTCCCCATGGTGCTTGTGTAAAGCAAGTTTGCTGTTTAAAGTCTTGTCAAATTTGTAGTGATTTGGTGCTGGTAAAGTCTAAGTGTATGGTGTAACACTTTAAATGAAGTGGTTCAAACTGTACCTTTGCAAGATTGAGCTGTCTTGGCAATATGTCCGGTGAGTCTATAGAGGTTGACCAGTAAATGGTAAGGTCAGGTTGAAGGTGAAGTAGGTGTGTTCTTTATCCTAGTGCAGTCTCTCCTAATGGAGAAGTGGGCTGGCTAATTCCCAAGTGGGGTCCTGTAGACTTGTGTTCCAGACTGCAGCTGGATGAAGACTGATGGTGGGCTATGGTCCACAGTGCTTCTTATGTAGCCTACCCTACCCACATCCATTGTGGGCCTGGTATTGTTTCTCTGGAGACAATGCATTAATCTCCAGTGTCTGCTAACTGTGGGGTCTATTGTGTAGTCTGTGTACTGGTAATTAGCTCCTCCTGTCATCCAGGACAGCCATTCATGACCGTCTAGACAGTTGTCTGAGGGTAGCTTATAAGGTCAATTGATCTCTATAGACTGCTGTGTTGGCATAGCGCGCTCTTTCATGTGGGGATTAGGCTTTAGACACTCCATTGTGTTACCCTTACTCTTCTTAGACTTCATGTCTGCTTTACTTGGGGGGTCCCAGTCTTTGACCCTTTCAGAGGCAATAACCTACTGATATATTTACAAATTTGATTGGCTTTATATACATAGTAATTCATTATCAGTCACACATGTCTTATGTGTGGATGAAGAGAATTTGTAATACATTTTGAAAATCTTATGACTTTGGTATCTCAATCTTGTTTCTAATTTCTTGAAACTGCACCACACCTAGATGTCTTTCTTAGTATGTGGTGTGCAGGCCTAGGCTTGATAGGGCCTATGCCTGTGGTTTCTCTTGTAAGGGTGATATCATTTTTGTTCCTTACAATTTTGCTGTAGTATTTGGCCTCATGTGGAATAAGCCTGTGTGCAAATTCATTGTTTCTGACAGCCACAACCTTTTTCAGTCTGTCTATGTGCACTGGTCTGGCCACCAATAGATTGGTGTCCAAGTTTTTGAGTTTGGCACTTGTCAAACTAGGTCTATCTACTACAACATATTGTCCCATAAAAAGGGGTTGAAGTTTCTTACACTCTGTGTTGGTCAGGATTCTTGGTATGTTTAGGTACACCATGTCGGTGACCTTGATTTCCTGTGGTGTAAGTTTCTTATCATATCTATTTTTCCTTTCCTTTTGTAGCTTGGCGACCCTTTCTATAGCTTTCCTCCTAGAGGTATCTTGATTTGTTATCATGTTAGCTACATGGTCTGCTACTGTGGATATGTCTTCCTGTATTCCCAGCCCTAAGTCCATTGGGGTGGCTGGGTTTCTTCCATGGAGTAGGAAGAAAGGGGTGAATCCTGTGGTTTGGGATTCAGTGTTGTTTAATGCAAAGGTTATGGGTTCAATAAATGAATCCCAATTGTTTTGGTGCTTTGAGCAGAATGCTCTGAGTGCTGTGCCTATGCTAGCATTGAATCTCTCTACAAGCCCATTTGATTGTGGCCTGTATGGTGAGGAGAATTTATGTTTGATCTTGAGGTGTTTAGTTAACTTTGTGAACTTTGCACCTGTATAACATGTCCCATTGTCTGTTTGAAGAGTGGCTGGTGTTCCATGATGACAAATTATATTCTTGTAGAACTCTGCTGCTGTTGTCTCAGCTTTTAAGTCAGTAGTAGCCCAAGCTGTTGCATATCTGGTAGCATAATCTATGCAGACTTGTATATGTTTGTTTCCCCTGGCAGTTGTGGGAAGTGGTCCCACCGCGTCTAGGTTTAGGAACTTCATTGGTGAAGTCATGTACTCTCTCACTGTCATTGGTGTTTTGTGTGAGTGTACTTGCCTTTTTGCTGTGAGGCATGTGTGGCAGGTGGAAACATATTTTGTTGTGTCTGCTAGCATAGACTTCCAATATACCCTAGGTCGGAGTGCTGACAGCATCCTACTAGAACCAAGATGGCCGCCAGTAGGTGAGTCATGGAAATACTGTAGTGTACTTGTTATCCATTGCTGTGGTATAACAATTTGAAGTGGTACAGTATTGGTCTTTCTCCAATTTATGGGGCATATATGAACTAATGTACCATTTACCAAGGTGTATGTCTGGCCTTGGTTGATGATTCTATTTCCTTGTGCTTTTGGTGCAGGCAAGGTTCCATCCTCAAGATATTGTATGAGGGGCAATAGGTCCTTGTCTTTCCTTTGTTCCAAGCCAAGGTTTGTACCTGAGATGGATGTGTCGGGAATCTGATCCAGTAGTTGATTTATATCTAGCACATGTTGTTTTATTCTGTCTCTTTCTTTTTCTTTTTCATCGACTATTGGCCTATCTTGTGCCTTTTGTTGGGGTGTGTCACTCTTGTTTTGGTGTGTAGGCTCCTTTGGAGGGCCTATTCTCGCCTTGATGGGAGTGGCAACCTTTTTCTTTAAGGGCACAATTTGCTTTTTGTCATTCTTCTTTGTCTCAGAGTTCTTTGACTTAGTAGATGCAGTGTCTTTTGTGACATTGTTCCTGGCAGGTGGGGTTTTGGTAGGTTTGTTTCCTGTGACCTTTTTCTCATTTAGAATAGCTTGTGATTGTGTGGGGGGTTTTGGTGTGCCCTCCTGAATCATTTCTCTAGTCTTTGAGCGTGTGGTCATAGGACACAAATGGTTTGATGTTTCCTCTCCCTGCATTGGTTCAAAGAATCTGACTGATTTAGAAGTTGCTTGAGTAATAGCATATATTGTGTCTTCTGGATCTTCATCATCTGAGTCAGGTGGGGTGAAGGGTGGCTCCTTAGGAGTTGCCTTCAGCATCTGATTGAGTGATAAGAATTCAATAGGCTCGAAGTCATTATCTGGAAAGAGTTGTGAGTATTCTCTCTCACAGTGGCAAAACACATAGTGTGTAGATTGCTTCAAGATACCCCTAATGGGTGTCTCTGGCTTTTCAATGGTGTTGGGTGGATCATCCCTTTTGAATGGTACTTTCTTTGTTACTTTTGCAAACTTGGTTCTATTGGCTGCTCTAACTCTCCTTGGTGGGGGTGGAGGGTTAGTCATGGGTCCAGAGTCTGGGTATTCTCTTCTAGACATAGCATCTGGTGGTGTGTTATCATCACCTTTCACGTGTTGGATGGTGAATGAAAATTGTTGTATGTCTAGAGCCCATCTGGCCCATCTATGTGTGAGTCCTGTATTGGTTAGCAGTGGGATTAGAGCTGCATGGTCTGTGTATAATTGGAAGTGTCTAGTCTCTAGATAGTGTCTGAAGTGTAATACTCCATACACTACTCCCAGTAGTTCTCTCTCTGTGGTATTGTAATTTCTCTCATGTTTGGAGAGGGTTCTACCTGCAAAGGCTACTGGTCTGAGCACTCCTTCATTATCTCTCTGTGAGAGTACAGATCCTAAACTCACATTGGAAGCATCAGTTGCCAAACTGAACTCTTTCTCATAGTTTGGATATCTGAGAAGAGCATTGGTACAGAGGGCATGCTTTAATGTTTTGAAAGCATTATCTGCCTCTTCTGTCCAGACAAATGCTTTGAGATGTGTCTGTAGATCATATAATGGTCTAGCAATTTGGGCATAACCTTTGATAAACTTTTTGAAGTATTGGCATAGGCCTGTGAAGGATCGGACATTTTTGACTGATTTTGGTGTTGGGAAGGTTTTGATTGACTCCACCTTTGTGGGAGATGGTTGTAGTCCCATGGGTGTGACTCTCATTCCCAAGAAGTCTATTCTGTCTATGAAGTATTCACATTTTGATTTCTTCAGTTTGAGTTTACCAATTCTTAGGCTGTTGAACACATCTTCCAGGTCATGGAAGTGTTGTTCGATTGATGGTGATAATACCAATATGTCATCTAGGTATGGTAGGGCACATTTGTACTTGAGTTTGTTCAGAATTAATGTGACTAGATGGCAGAATCCCGCCGGTGCCGTCGCTAAACCCATCGGCATCCTTTCATAGACATATTTTTTGTCATTTGCTATGAATGCGGTTTTATGCTGGTCCTCCTGTCTTATAGGAATTTGAAAAAATCCCTGTTGGGCATCTAGCTTACTGAATACTCTTGGTCTGAGTGACCCTATCATGTCTAGAGTGTCATCGGCCCGGGGTGTAGATAAGGCTTGATTTATCGTGTTCTGGTTCAAATAACGAAAATCTGTGACGAGCCGATGGCCTCCCGATGATTTTTGTACTAAAAAGGATCTGGAGGCCCAGGGGCCCTCGGCACATTCTCTCAGAATGCCCTGTTGTACTAGCCTTTCACACTCTTCCCCTATTGCGGCCTGTTTTTCTGGTGTTTGTCTATATGGTAGGAAATGACATGGTACTGCCTCAGGTTTTACATGTATTGAGTGTGTATACAGGTGTGTGGCACCAATGTCTCCATCTTTTCCTACAAATACATCATCATACTTGGTCAGCAGTGATTTTAATCTATCATGCTGATCTTTGGATGTGAGCACAGATTTTGGTGGAACATTCTCTTCCAATTCTGGCTCGAGGTCATGTGCCTCACTATGTATAGCAGCTATTTCAGAGAGTCTGATTGAGTTGGGTTCAGGGTCAGCATATGTGGACTCACAGTCTGAGTCTGTGTCACTGAATTGAGTTACGTCCTCAGGCCGTATGGCTGAGATGGATTGATCAGTGTGTGGGGTAGTGTCTGACATCTGTTGAGGTTTTTCTAAATCAGATTCCTTGACTTCCTGAAATAGAGCTATGATGGCACCCTTTTTGATTTTATGTGGGCGCCTGCTGGTGTTGAGTAACACTAGGGGATGTTTGTTATTTTCCCTGGGGGTTACTGCTGCCCTTTGAACTAGATATGGGGCATTGTTGTTTCTTTGGAGGTTATCTACTACTCCAGTTTTGCCTTGCAGTGATTGAGTAGATGTGACCTTACCCAATACTGCAAGTTCAGAGAATGGAGGGATGGTAAAATCCCTCACTGCCCTAATGGGTTTGAGAATTTGTTCAGGATCAACATTAAATTCAATTTGAGATTTTGTAGTGCTTAAGAAATCTGTGCCGAGTACAATGGGCTGTGTGAGGTTGGGTATTACAGCAAATTGGTATTGGAATCTGACACCTTGGATTCTAAAGTTCAGCATAGCTGAATGTCTAACGTGACACACCGATCCATCTGCCAAGTGGATGTTGGTTTTAGATTTCCTCAGTTGGATATGGAATCTCTTTTGGAGATCCATGAGGAATGATTGTCTGACACAGGTGATAGTAGCACCCGTATCAACCAAACATTGTACATCCGAAACATCATATAGATTTGCATTGATACAGCCATTTTGAAGAAGTACAATAGAAAGCTTGGTACTCTCACCTGTATCCTTTGATGATGAATCTGGTGGGGTGATGTGTATCACTGATGGACGTCTCTGTCTGTTAGATGGTAGATTGGCACTAGCAATTGTCTCTGGTTGGATCTTTGTTAATCCTGATCGATTGTTTGTATTTGGGGTGTCACAGTGCACTGGCCCATCGGCACTGTGACATCCTAGTTTTCCTGGTTCTGTGGGGTGGTTGAGATGCTTGCCACCAGGAGCTTGGAGATTTGATCCATCACATGAGGTGGTATTTGGGGGTTACTTTGTTGGTTCCCCTGGTAACCTCTTGTGTCAGGTTTGTAATCCTCCTGGCGTGGGTTGGAACCCTGGTTATATTGACCAGAGTTGCTGTATTGACCGGAGTTGTTGGATCTCTGGTTGTTGTAGGCGCCATTGTTGTTGTAGGATCCACTGTTGTAGTTCCTATGTGGACTCTGGCCCCTACTGTTGGATCCTTGACTATAGGATCCAGAGTTGTTTGAACCCTGGCTGTTGTTGTAGGATCCAGAGTTGTTGTAGGATCCAGAGTTGTAGTTCCTATGTGGACTCTGGCTCCTACTGTTGGATCCTTGATTATTATAGGATCTGCCATTACTTGGGGTTCTGTCTCTCCTATCACTGTATGAAGAGTTACCATTGTTGGAGTTGGAAGAGCTGTTGTCTTTCCTACTGTTGTGACCCCCCCGGTTGTTGTTGTTGCCCCCTCTACCTCTACCTCTATTGGATTGGTAGTTGGGGTCATAGTTATTTCCTCTGTATCTACCGGTAGGGTCTCTTGATGCAACCTTAGCTTCCTGTTGCCTTACATGGGCACTAGACATTAGGTTAACATCTTCATCTGAACTAGTGCTGATTTCCTGGACCTTTTTCTTAGTAGGCTGTGGGTTGGTTTCTGCATCCCTTACCTTCCTAGATCTCTCTTGGGTCTCAACCTCTAGGGCTAGGTCTAGGGCTTGGTCAAAAGAGTCTATTTTCTTGTTCTCAAGAGCTATAGAGATCCAGGGCCTCATGCCTTGGGTAAATGCCTTGCTTAGGGTTTCATCATTCTGGCGTTGGGCATTACACACTTTCCTGAGATGGCATGCATAGTCTAGAACAGGTTCATCTATCTTTTGTGCACGGAGTGCAGTCCTTGAGATTATATTGTCTCGAGTAGCAAAATACTCTTTTAATTTATTCACTACATTGGTCCATGTCAACATATCAGGTGTGGCACTCTCCCTGAAGGATTCAAACCAAGCTAGTGCTTGTCCTTCGAGGTACTTGGGTAAATATGTTACCATGGTGTCACTGTCTGTCACTTTGTACTTATCCTTCAGATATTCTGGGAATTTGTGATCAATGAATAATGCTGTTGACATGAGTGGTGATGGGTGTGAAAAGGTTTTGGGTTTTGTTACCTCATGTATCCTGATCTTTCTGTCGTCCTGCTGTTTATTGTCTATGAGCTTGGTCATGTTGGACACCATGGAGATTATGATGTCATCTTTGGATCCAGAGGCAGATGGTGTGACAACAGGTGTGATGGCAGGTGTGTGAGGTTGTGGGGTCTGGGATGATACCATCTTCATGAGATCTGCTATCTGTTGTTGTTGTCTCTCTAGGGACTTCCGCTGATCTTCCATGGCCTTCTGTTGAGCATCTATTGCTGCATTCCTCTCTGCCAGTTGTTGGTTGAGGATCCTCTCCCTTTCCTCCTGCTGGGACTTGTTGGTCTCTAGGGCAGTAACTGCATCTTGGATGGCCTTCTCATAGGCCCTTATCTTCTCAGCTGTCTGATTAGGTTGGGGGCCTTCATCGGTGTCCATGATGGAGGGTGTGGGGGAGGTGTCTCTGGAGGAGTGGCTGTCAAAGGCTGGAGCTGGGGTGGAGGATCTAGATGAGGGTGTGGATCCACCCCCTGAGGCAGATCCTTCTTCCCCTGAGGTAGATAGCGTGAGTTGGGCGTCCTGTAGAGATCCCTGGGAAATGTTGGATCCCTGAGAACTGGTTGTTCCCTGAGTAGACAGGGTGGGTGGTGTGGGGTCTACTGAGTGTGGGTCTGTTGTATTGGAGGCTGGTTTGCCTCCTGTGGGCCTCCTAGATCTTGGTGGGAGGGAGACCTCTTCAACAGGCCCCTGACTACGTAAGGTCTTTGTGTGTTGTTCTGCCAGCTTGACTGATAAGGCCTTGATGTGTGTGGTGGACCTCACTGACGTGTGGGAGACCTCACTGACGTGTGGGAGACCTCACTGACGTGTGGGAGACCTCACTGACGTGTGGGAGACCTCTCTGACGTGTGGGAGACCTCACTGACGTGTGGGAGACCTCACTGACGTTTGGGAGACCTCACTGACGTTTGGGAGACCTCACTGACGTTTGGGAGACCTCACTGACGTTTTGGGAGACCTCACTGACATATGAGAGATCTTACTGTTGTGTGAGAGATCTCATTGATGTGTGGGAGATCTCACTGATGTGTGGGAGATCTCATTGATGTGTGGGAGATCTCACTGATGTGTGGGAGATCTCATTGATGTGTGGGGGATCTCACTGATGTGTGGGAGATCTCACTGGTATGTGGGAGATCTCACTGGTGACCTTGGTGGGTATGGTGTCAAGGTCAAGGTCACTGGGTGGGTGGAGTGGGTCTAACTGTGTGTATGCGGTACCAGCTTTAATTTACTGTGTGCATGATTGTTCCCAGTTGCGGTACCAGCTTTAACTTACTGTGTGCATGATTGTTTTTAGTTGTGTTACCAGCTTTAAATTTTATGAGCCTGTGAGGGATGGGATCTTAGTAGGATGTTCTCCACCACTTTGTCATACTAGTGATTGGCATGATCAGGTTGTCATATGAGAAATATCATAAGACTAGTGGTATATAGTGTAATTATCTCAAGGCTCTTATAAATAGTGTTATTTCCAGTTGTCACTGGTTTATTCAGCTTTAGGCAACATGTAAGAAATATCAATCATACAGTAGTTAGTATGTAGGTAATTTGTACATACAGTAAACATACAGTAATTTATAAAGTACAATGTTCAGTTCCACTCCACCTGTGAGGTATTAATAATACAGTGTCCAGCATGCTTCTAGGTGGGTTCCCACACCTAGCTCCTGACCTGCTGCTTAGAGGAATAATGTAATAATGAATAACTTTACCCTCTGGTGGAAGTCTTGAAGAAGATAGCCCCTGGCCACTAATGGTAGAAAACCAATGCCTGTCTAGCATAGTTTCACCATAGTGCAGTGGTATAGCGGGTAGCAGGAGATGACTGGAGATGTTACCTCTAGAGCGGTTCTTGGTGATGTGTCTTCCTGGAGGTGCAGACAGGCTATTTGTAGCAAATCTTGGAAAAGCACCTCCAGACTGACTGGAGCCAGCAGCATCTGCCTAACTCTACAATTGTTTGAGGGGACCCTTTCAAGTGTCACAGGGGGACAAAGGACCCCCATGGACGCCGCTATGGCCCCCATTGTCTTGGTCGGTTCTGCATCTTTAGACCCTCATATCTCGGCCGTTTATGCGTTTATAACCGCCATTTTGGGCATGCGCGGAGTTGAATATGCCAAGTTTATAATGCCCGCTGGATAGGCGCGTAATTTGCGCCGGTTTGTCTGTGGTGCACTCGGAGCTCCTTTCAGTCTCCATGGCATAACTTCCTTAATACTGGGAGTTCCGCCTTGATCTTGGGCTCATTCTGACCGTCTAATTATGGGCTTTCCATAGAATTTTTGATATTTGACCTAGGTTGCTCAGGAGCGACGCTAGAGCGACCGGAAGGTTATGGCGTCGTGCTTATGTAACCCATTGTTCAGTCCTTAGAGTGCTCAGACACTCATGACGGCGTCAGCGGTGCTCAGGCACCCGTGACGGCCGGTTGCATTCACTTACAAGTTATTAATTTGTGCATTGAACCATGAGGTCGCACACTGAGACCCTCATTTTTATTATATTGTGCAGTGAACCATTAGGTCGGAGCCTTTGATGTCATAAACTCTGTCTAACTGACTGTGGCTGGTGTGCAGTGGGGCATGAACGCTCTTATACAAAGTTTGAGCGCTCTTATAGCTCTTAGAACCAACCTATGTATTAATTTCATAGATATTTCTTTGATTAATACAAAATATGTTAGAATTTATGGAACAATAAAATGGTATATCATAGATGCAGACAGTACATCTTTTACGTGGATATTTTTTATATAACCTTCAAAATAAAATAAAAAGTAAGAAAAGTTTCAATAGGGACAAAATTAGAAGCATAGAAATGGGAATGGGGCCGGGCTGTACCGATGTGGTTAGGCCCCCCAGTGCCAGTTTTTCTGGTAGTTTCTTACCTTTTCTTTTTCATTTTTCTTCATTTATTTTCTCTTCTTTCATGCAAGGGGGGTGGGGGTCACTGAAACCACCAACTGAATCCCCCCCCCCGCACTGATTCTTACAGAAACTGTAGGAGGGTCCACCCCACAGCAACGTACAAAAGGACGTATCGGTCAAACATAATTGAGATGAGTCTCATTATCTATCTGTTTTAAATCTGAAATATAAATCTATTCCGGGAAAGATAGTGTGTATTCACCCCCCTCCCCCCATCCCACTACTATGGATCTCTCCCTGTCTACCTATAGTGGGCGGGATGCGGCGGCAAAGAGGGTTATAACAACAAGGCTATCACAACAAGAGCAGACAGATAAGGAGAATTGTAGAAATACCTGTCTGCAATAGACCACTGATAAGGTGATGGCTAAATATACACCCTATTGGCCACTAGCTGGTCTGGAGCTGGTTCCGGCGGCACACACTGATAAGAACTGATAAGATGGGACGAGCATGTCCCTGGAAATGGGTGTTAACCAGGGACAAGGTACCCATCATGGTATGTCTTATCAGTGGGTTTTAGCTCAACCAGCGAAATTCAAGATGGTGGCTCCACGAGGCCTCCATACTGAGTCCTATAGTCATAACACCATAACACAGCACACATGGTGGCTCTACTGATAAGACCACACAGGGGTATTGGGGGGGGGAGGGTATTGTGATTCTTTTTTGTACAGTGTTGTTACGGAATAACTGTCCTGCCAATGTCTGCCTCTGGTTTTTCACAGAAACAGGTATTCCTGTCATTCCGCCACTTATCACAACACTGGCCAATTTCAATGTTTTTGTATTAAAAGAGAGAGGGCAGAGAAAGAGACAGGCGCAGAGATAGACATCAAGTGTCAAAGAGATGCAATGACAGTGACAGACAGAGAAACGGACACAGAGAGGGGGCGCAGAAAGAGGGAGACAGACGGACAGAGACAGACAGAGGGAGTGGGCAGAGAGAGGCCGAGAAAGAGAGGATGAAAATAGATAGGAAAGTTTAAACTGAAAAGCTAAAAAAAAAAAGAAAAAAAGAAGATATTACTGAAACAGGAAAGTAGGAAGATACTGTTATTCGATGGTGTTTTGCAAATTATGATTTCTTCTTGTGGCGTTTTATATATTCCCACTTTAATTGCTTTTAGTAAATTGGCATTTGCGTTCCCTCACGCCAATTAGTCAATTAACCAATTAGCAAACATAACTTTAAATGCCCCCCCCCCAAACACACACCCTGCATGCTGTACACCTCTGTTAACATCAAAAGTAGCATCTCTCTGTCTGATTGAATTATCCCATACCCTGGGTACTATACTCACCTTATACTGAACATTATACAGTGAAACTTGTTTATAACAAACTTCCTTATAACGAAATTTGTTTATAACAAACAAAAATACCCAATCACAAACCATTCCTAAGCATTTCTATAGTAAATAAACTTGGTTAGAACGAAGTGCTATTGACATAAACTTGTTTATAACAAAGTGATTTTGACCCTTAAGGTTGGAAAAATGTGAAATAAAATGCAGTGCTTGGCCAGTGGAGAACCCCTAGCACACCCAGAGATGTCCTATCACAGCCCCTGTCACCTCAAGGACGCCGCCACCCCTACTGCCACCCATAGTTCAATAGAGACGGGTAGGGATGTCCTTTCATAGCCCCTGTCACCTTTAGGACGCCACCCCCACCCCTACTGTCACCCATAGTTCAATAGAGATGGGTGAGGATGCCATATCACAGCTCCTGTCACCTCTAGGACGCCCCCACCCCTACTGCCACCCACAGTTCAATAGAGACGGGTGGGGATGTCCTATCACAGCCCCTGTCACCTCTAGGACCCCCCCCCCATGCCTACTGCCGCCCATAGTTCAATAGAGATGGGTGGGGATGTCCTATCATAGCCCCTGTCACCTCTAGGACCCCCCCCCTCCCACTGTCGCCCATAGTTCAATAGAGATGGGTGGGGATATCCTATCATAGCCCCTGTCACCTCTAGGACACCCCCCCTACTGCCACCCATAGTTCAATAGAGACAGGTGGGAGATGTCCTATCACATCCCCTGTCACCTCTAGGAGATGCATGTGCATGACCAGCAAAGTCACCCCTCCCCCCTAATGTTGAACTTGGTTACAACGAAATTTGGTTACAACGAATTTTTTTAAGCTTGCAACAAGGGGTTCGTTGTAACCAAGTTTTACTGTAGAAACAAATGTACAAACAGTACAAAACAAAGACAACAAACAACGCCTACGTGTAGCTACAGTAAGTAGCCACCACGTGACTACATGCTGGGTGGAAGGACCATGTGGCCAATGGACGATGTGGACACTGGACCATGTGGCCAAACCAAGGACTTTGTGGCCAAATTTCTGGACGATGTGGCCAAAAGTGGACCATGTGGACAATCTGAGGAAATGGACGAAGTGGCCATTTAGAAGTAGATTTACCTTGTAACCACATCTGTTTCACTTTGGCCACATGGTCCATTGGCCACATCGTCTTTTGGCCACATCGTCCAAAGAGATTAGTGCACAAATTCGGGTTAGAATCGGGTAGAATATTGTAAAAATAAATACATGTATTATGTCCCGGGGTAAAATTATGTTAGTGCAGGTAAATGGGTTAGTTATAGAACCCTTGGGGGACCCATAGTCTTACAGCAGGTTGCATTATAAAACATTAGCCACATCGTCCACCCTGTTTGGCCACATAGTCCACAACTTTGGCCACATCGTCTTTTGGCCACATCGTCTACAAATCTCATGCTGTGCCAAGTAGCCCCACAGTAGTAACCCTCCCCCCGAGGGGCCACTCTCCCATTTTTGGTAAATATAATACAAAAATGCATGACCTTAATTAGGGGAGGGTTTTAAGAAAGTAAAAAGGGAAAGGAGTATATATTCTTCTTGTGTTAGACGTGTAGGCGGGAGTGAAGGATTCTCATCATATACTTGATTTGAAAGGTGGCAATTTCAAGCTAGAGATGGGGGGGGGGTATGCCATTTGTATCTAACTCCCAAAATAAGAAGTCAACAATTTGTCATATTCTCCTTTGTAAAACAGGGCTAAATCTGGGTGTTCTTCACACATAGAAAGTTTTGAAATAAATGAATGAAATAAAAAGATATAAACACGCCCCCCGCCCCCACCGACCCAGAAGTCATACCAGAGACAGACATAACCAATTGGTTAATTGGCTAAGATATGTACACACACATAGACGGTGTACAAGACGGTAACTGGCGCCAATTAGGGATCAACAATCTCTGTAACATCACACGGTACACAATGTACACAACTATTGTACAAATACAAACAGCTACCGCCTATAACTATTTAAGGACCACTATAATGCATGTGTGCATCATGCCCATTGGTGGTTATGATGCATCTGTGCATCATGCCCTATTGGTGGTTATGATGCATGAATGCATCATGTCCATTGGTGGTTATGATGCATGTGTGCATCATGCCCTATTGGTGGTTATTATGCATGAATGCATCATGCCCATTGGTGGTTATGATGCATATGTGCATCATGCCCTATTGGTGGTTATGATGCATGAATGCATCATGCCCATTGGTGGTTATGATGCATCTGTGCATCATGTCCTTTGGTGGTCATGATGCATGAATGCATCATGTCCATTGGTGGTTATGATGCATGAATGCATCATGCCCATTGGTGGTTATGATGCATGAGTGCATCATGCCCATTGGTGGTTATGATGCATGAATGCAGCTCTGAATGATCTACAAATCACCATAGATCCTCGCATATAAGACACACCTCACCATACGTCAGTCCTCAGTAGGGGCTTGATTTTGATCATGTTAGTAGTACATGTACTGTTCTATAATATTAAAAGTAAAATGCACCTGAGTCTAGATACGGCTTCTAATTACAGCGCTGCTGGTACAATCTGTGTGCTGCTGGACACATCTATGAACTAGGATTAGCGTTCATGTATCATGTCGATTCTGCTGGGCTGATGCACTCCTCGTAGCGGGCATGATGTATTAATGCATCATGATGCCCCCAAAGGGTTTATTTCCATCTCTCTGTTTCTGGTCCCACGACATACTGACCCCTAGACTGGCCAATCAGTCGGACGCCCGCTGCCCTAATCTGTTTACGTAGAGATTTGTGTACACTGGACGCACCACAATAGCATTATGGGATGCGGGATGGAGATCAGAGGGAATTGTGGGTATTTGGGGTCGTTTTTATTGGACAGAAGGGACGCTGTAGTTTAGGGACGCTTGGGTATCAATTCACACAGTCCGTAGTCCTTTTGTGTGGGATCCTGTAATTGGTCCAATTTGAGCACGTGACTTGTGCTTTGATGTTGCCGCTAAATGCCGCCAGGGGGCACCGGAAGTCACGGTGTGGGATTTCTAGGAATTCTGGGAATACTCACAGGAATAATTAGCAGTGATTGGCTTAGCGTTGGTATGTTTAGTGTTACACATCCAAAGGTTGTTTTTTTTTTATATATATATAAAAGTCCCTGGAGGACTCCCCTCCATAGATGGGCGAAACAACAAAATTTTAAGTTTTGAATGTACATGAATACTTGTCTTTGCTGCGATTTGTTTCACTTGCGGGAGAAATAATTGCGTCTGTGGATTTATCCCGATTTATGAACTTATGTAGACACACCTAGGATTGGAGCCCATGTGAAAGTGCAGTTCAGTTGTTTTTGAATTTCCCTTTTTAGCAATTCCATGCATATTATCCCCTTATTTACAGCGTCAATTAGACTTATAGGTTGTTGTTATTCCGCTAATTAGCTGTAAGTTATTCACACTCACTGTTATTGTAAAACAACCAGTGACCACGAATTAATGTCAACTACAGCAGATACTCAGTCCAAACCACCCCCACCTCTACCCCCCCCCCCCGTCATCTCTACCTCCCCACCCACAGTAATTTTATTTCAAATAGCGCATGTGAGGCCTACACCGCCCTACACCTACTCATGATGTACGCAATACCCCGCGTATAAGGCGCACCTCGCGTATAAGGCGCACCCAGACTTTGGGTATGTGATATATATATATAACTTTTGTTCTTATCTATTGATTTTCAAAATTTGAAGACCTAGGCTATGGGTATCTTGGACCTATCCCCACCTGATTCTACTACTGTATATTTAGATTTTAGTGGAAAGCATCCCCTGACTTTTGGTGCTTCTATAAGGTGCACTAGGGGTCCACCCTCGCATATAAGGCGCGCCTTATACGCGAGGTATTACGGTACATATTTTAGAATCACAGAAGGATGTACATATACGGTGTGTTGGATTGTGGTCTAGATTTTTTGGTAAAGGCAATTACAATCAGAAGGCAGCCATCTGTTAGCTTATATATGACAAATGAAAAGTTTAGAAATGTCTAAATATCCTCAAACATTTATGACTCTAGAGGTCAGAGATATTTGAATGGGACTTTACATGTATACTGGCGCATGTCAGATGTTTTATTGGAAATGGTGAATAATTAATTGGGTCATATCGTAGTAGACATCAAAGGCATCACATCAAACGGCACATACAAGTGATGTTTTATTGACATGTTTACAGAGAATATAGCATAGTGGTGTGACCTGTTTGACCTTTGCTCCATGTACCACCTGCTATATGATTATTTCTGTAAGGCCAGATTTAGATGTTAGATGTGAGAATTGGACTGGGTGTATACCGTATATAGAGGGTTTTTGTGCCTACCAAAACAAAGGTTATTTCCAGTTATCCAACCGACCCTAGCTTTTCGATTTTAAGAATTTTAGAGGATTTTCAAGAATTTTCTCCCTATTTTTCACAAATTTCCATCCATTTGCATTTTCTATAGTTCTCGAGTCATATCTTAACTAGATGATTATATTGTCACATTTCTCACGTGTTTGTCATATTTTTACGTAAATTCAGAAAGGAATCTGGAATATCTGCCCATACATTTGTATATAAAACCAATTCTCAAAAAACACTTTGATGAAGGGTCTTGGTAGGGCTGATAACCCTATGGTGTCCATGGGTATGGCAGTGTGACCGGGGAGAATGTTGCCCCACTCCTAGCAGCTAGTGCCGTAAAGTGAACATCAAAGACACCCAGGGGGGTGGGCGGGGTTTTATGGTGCTGGGAGGACAGAATAAAGGGGTATAACCATTTAATGTGTGAATGGTGCATTGATGCATCATGTCCATTGGTTGTCATAATCCATCAATGCAGCCATGGCGAGTAACTCACCATGGCTGCATTCATGCATCATGCCCACCCTATGGGGTTGGTGCACTCTTGGAGAAGTCGGCTTGTTGCTTAAATAAATTGCTGGCGAGTACTCTTAGCATTTCATTGGTGCACCATGACAACCAATGGGCATGACTCCTGTATTAGCGGCCCGTAAAGGGTTAAACTAAAAGGATACCCCAGAAAGCGGAGGGGCAATAAAAGGTCGTACAGAGGGGCACAGTAGCATGGGGCGTTGTGTTGGGGCATTCAGTAAGGGTGGCTGAAAATGGATGTGTACATATAGGGGGGTAACCCTTGCAGGATAACAGAGGCCTATATGTGCGGCAGGTCGTTGGACCTTGAATAACACTCAGTTATCAAAGGTTTGAGGTAATAATTAAGCATGGTTGAAATTTAAAAGTGGTGGGGGGGGGGCTTCTGCAGGCTAATACGGTACAAGAATGCACCATCACGTGACCATGGGCCTTTGAAGGGTTAAAGGTGAAAACTGAAGACACGTGGTCTCCAGTAATAGAAGGGTTAATTCACCCTCCATACGGGGTTCTGTGGCTAAATGTCCCGGATGTAGGTTAATGTCTGATTTAATGGCAAAGGTCAGCCAGGTTAGAGACCAGAGGTCAAACTCGAGATGACGGGTCAATACGTGAAAACGTGTTAATTGGTCGAAAATACATATTCTTTATTGACGTCTTTGGCGGATCAAAACCTGTAGTAATAAGCGTACATTTTTGTATGACTGTTAAAAAAGAAAGAAAGAAACAAAAAAAAACTGATCTTTAATAAGATTGGGTCCCGTTTCCCATACATCTATTTCTCTAGGACGTGTGTGGGCCTGTGTGAGTTCTTAGTACACGTGACCAATAATCTCAGGCCGATGCCACACCGATCCATTTGTCTATACCACAAATAGTGTGTATGGCAGAAAATAATTGGCAATATGAGATCTCAATGAATGACTAACGATAAGCCGCCAGATTAGAGATTACACATGAACATCTATTTAATGAGTATATAGGATTACTTGAAATGCTATCCCATGTAAAATGACTAGGGGGTAGCGCCCTCCCAGATCCCCCGTCCAAGACACTATTATGCATTACAATGATATAACCAAAGCTAATTACTAAATCTATAGGATTACATGAAATCCAATCCCAGATTTACCAATAAGGGTATCACCATCCAGAATACACCATTTAGCTTTAGCCACTAATACACAGACATTGAGTACATAAAGCGAGGGTATGAGTCTGTACGGTGAGACCTTAATGTGTTTTACATCTGTTGTTGGCGTCGTTAGGCGTCACTAGACGCACTATGACGACGCTATGTGGCGCCACCAGAGTCTGAGACGCTGTACGGACGCTACTCTTACATCAACATTAGCTTTAACCCTTTAGGGGCCGCACAAAGTGGATGATTGCATCATGCCCTTTGGTCGTCATGATGCATCAATGTTAGTCAGTCTACTTGCAAATGCTGCACTCGAGTATCATGGCAATCTAACCGGGTAGATACCGTCTCGTAGGATCGGCATGATACATCAAAGAAGTGCTGGCCTGCACTTCATTGGTTGCTGCATCATGAGGACCTACGGGCATGATGCACTGATGCATCAATGGCCCCTTAAAGGGTTAAACATCCCCCCCCCTCCCTCCTTTCCCAGCCCCTCCCCTGTCCCCTTGTAGTTTCTCCGTCACTGTCCCGTGAACAACCCGGTGTTGTTTGTTGTTTGTTATGACGGTGTTTTATCGTCCCTCCGTGACGTAGCGTCCGTCCTACATCAAAGGTCGCCGCCCTGCGTCCCTGTACACGACGTAACGCCCCCTAGCGGACTGTGGCCGCGTCAATCAGGTGTGACGGACGCCGCCCTCGAGGCTCCAGGTACAGGACGCTGAGGTGACGGTAGAATGTGTTCTGTAAAAGATGGCGAATTAAACTCTCTTTCTTTTAAGGTTTAGGGGAAACCTGTGAACACCTAGTAAATAGTGCTAACAGGGTTCTTAGGGCAAACCACGAATCTGAAAAATGCCCCTTATGTGTTCATAACCGAACAGCGAGACTCTCAAACCATTTTGACTGTTGAGAGATACGGTAGTATATTTTTATTTCTCTCTTGATTACATTTATCAAACTTTTAGTAAAGCTTGGAATACTGGAAGGCCTTGAATATACCCCAGCTGTTCAGTTTTTGTTAATCATTCATGAGAATACGTTATTTATGGACAAGTTAGGAAAAGGTAAATCTCGATTTCACCTAAAGTTTGGACTCAGCTTTACCCAAATGCAATCCGAATTCCCAGCACCTCGTGTTGTACCCACTATAGCCCCTTAGTTCCATCAAGCGCCGCCAGGAGGACACACGGCTGGTGTGTGGCTGTGTACTGGAGCGTCAAAGGCCCGCCACAGGTGTGTGTGTGGGGGGGGGGGGGGGGGTATAGACCTAAGGCTAGCCTCAGTCCCTGACTGCTCCCATAACACCAGTGGGTACCGCTCAGACGGGCGGCCAGACACAGGGGAGACTGGGAGCTACTGGATGTACCACTGTGTTACCTACACTCCCCGACCTACACTGCACCCACTACATTATACCAACACACAGGAGGCCAGTGTAGCTGTAAGCCCTGGAGGATACATAGAGGCACGTGACTGGTCAGCAGTCGACCCTGGAGGAGGAGTTATTACAGTGTGTGCCGAATCCCGTGTGTAGGTCGTCCACACACATCACACACAGCCCTCCACTCACCCACACACCAGTACTGGAGGAGTAGGGAGGCGGGGCTTGCACCACACGGCAGCAGAGCTCAGACTTATCAACAAGTCTCTGCTTCTAGTTCTGGATTGCTCGTCCTCAGTCTGTCTGTGTCTGAGCTGGAGGAAGGAAGGAGCCCCTTGTTGTTCTTGTTCTGTGGTGACATCTCTGTGGACCATCTCTGTGCATTATATGATATATACATAACGTCTACCACCACTGAAGTTGGTTCCTGAAGTTCCCCATTTACCGGAGGGTTCTATAAACCACTGGAGTACTGCAGATACCTGTAGGTCCCTTTAAGGCCTGCTACCACCCATCCACCTGGAGTACCACCAAGTTATCGCACCTGGAGGATTTACCTAACGTTAATACCTAGGCCCCTTTACCTGAGCCTGAGGCTGACAACTACTACAGTACTGGAGGTACCAACTACAGGGACAGGTATGTTAGACTACGAGCTTTATGCCACAATTTATGGATTATTTATGAATCCTGGGGCTTAGAAAGTACAGTCAATTATGGTCTTTATGTGGGTTCCACTCGGGAAACGGACAGTTCGACAGATTGCCGATGCGACAGGACGATTCGTCAGGATAATTGGACAGAAATTGAAAGGACTATTGGACAGATTTTTGGGACAAACTCAACAGGTTAAGTTTTTATAGAAAGAGCACTTTAAAATGATTATCTTTTTGCACTCTGAGCCTGGGATCTATCTGGGACTGGAGTATAATAATTATTGGGGTTGTGGGATAGATGGGGGTAGGCTTGTTATGAAATGTCAGATATGTAGACTGTAGTCTACGTCATGTAAATATACGTAATAGGGGGTTGTTATTGTAACACTGCGTGTACTGTTAGTTACATGATGTGGACATGAAACATGAATAATGTACATGTAACTTGGTTATGTCGGGGTTATGTGTGATATTTGTGGAATGTGGGACCGATGGCCCTAGGGACAGTTGGCCCGGGACTGATGGCCCCAGAAAATGAGACTGATGGCCCCACTTTTGGGACTGATGGCCCCACTTTCAAATTTGATGCCCCTGTGTATAATATGATCAAATAATTCATATATATTTGTTATAGAATGAATATTTACATGATGTTGACTGCTTGGTGTATTTTAGCACAAGTTTGGAGGTGTTAGAGCCACAATAACCAATGCCTACCCACTGAGGCAGTGTGTGTAGCCCTGTGGGGTGGGTGCATGGGGATTAGCTATGACACCTTTCAGCTTGCAGCACTGACTGGGCACACTGTAGTGACTACATAGTGACTAAGAGAAATCAAAGAGAAATGGATTAATAAAAAATGAAATTAAAAAAACAAACATATTAAAAATAAAGGAAATTAGTTAGAAATTGAAAAAAAAACTAAATTGAAAAAAAAAAATGGAATATACAAAAAAAAATCACATTCTTCACAACTAGGAAGCTACTACTTTCACACCTGAATACACAAGAAATTGATAAGAAAAGAAATAAAAATAGAGGAAATTAAATAGAAATTGAAAAAAAAAAACAACCATTCACACCTGATTTCTATTATTTCATTAAAATGGCAAATAAATCATAGAATATATGGTTAAAACATGAAGGGTAAGACATGTGATTTAATTGTGTTTATGTATGGATTCAATATAGGAAGCACATCTGAAATTTTTTTTTTTTTATAATTTTTTCAACATTTTTTCTTAATTTTCTTTTTTTCATATAATTTTCAATCAAGTGTAACATGGAAAGTGCCATAGATATGCATGATTAATGAAGATAGGTGATAGATGTGGGATGGACCCTGGTTTAAGAGTTGGGGCCATCAGTCTCATTTTCTAGGGCCATCGGTCCCACTTGGGGCCATCGGTCCCCGGGGCCATCGGTCTCTAGGGCCATGGGTCCCGGTACCATATTTGTGGCAGGGAATGATATTACATTTCATAACTTTACATGGCGTTATGAAATGCCAAATCGCGACAGTGTAACTAGATACATTAAACAATATGTAATACACATACAGTGTGCAACGCTAAACATTGAGCCTGTCTGGTGTTATAAGTTTACTGTTTTAGTAGAATATTTAGTTATCTAATTATAATGTAGTATTATGAAAAATTACCCACGCCACGGTCTGAAGTAGTAAAGGGACAGCTAGATCTAGGAAACCAGGTCTAGGAGGAATACATGAACGATGATCCCAAGGAACGATGATCCCAGAACGATGATCCCACCTTTTGAGGAACCATGATCCCATCCTAAATAAATGATTGCCCCAGTTTTCAAATATACCCATATTGTATTTCTATCCCATCCCTGAACATGTTATTGACAAAGTGGTATTTAGATGAAGATTTTTCCATGAAATCTAGGAAGAATTTGAGAGTGACAGGATAGTGACAGTAGGCTAGTGACTAGTACTAGTAGTGTGTGTGTAGATACAGTACTCACAGTTTGTCTGTTAATCCATGACAATCCTATAAGTATTCCATGTAGATGATGTGTATCTCCAATAATTAAATGAAATTAATGTGTAAAATAAATATCTATAAAAAAATATCTATAAAATAAATAAAATATTTACGAAAAAATCACTCCAATAATAGATTTCTTCTATAGCCTAGGTGTAGGCCTATACAGAAAATATACTCCTGGGAAATTTTCCCAGTATCAACTCCACTGTTATATCCAACAAAATCACCAACAAATCATGAAATACTAGTGCACAGGGGTCAATAAACATTAGGGATGAGAGATATTCTAAAGTGGGATCATGATTCCTTAAGATGGGATCATTGTTCCTGAGTAGCAGAAAATGGGATCATCGTTCCCGTGGGATCATCGTTCCTTGGGGTCATCGTTCCAGTAACCTCTAGGAGGGGTTGAACTGAAGTAAAGGGGCGTGTCCTGGGCTGGGAGGAGCACCAGGGGCGGATCCAGAAGGGGTGGTCTAGGGGGGCACAACCAAGAAAATATTATCTATGGGGGGCACAAGCGGATTTTCGGGCCACGTTTCCCATTCTCGGGAGCAGAACCCTGGTTGGTAGGGACCTGACAAATGGTCAAATTATATAGACAATGGTTCTAGAAAAAGTAACCTTCTTGCTGTTTTCTTTTCTAATGTTGGGATTAGAAATGGGAGAAATTAGTGCATCAAGTATGTCGTGCAGATTTTTAATATCTTTCAGGTTTTGTAATGCATTTTGCTGTGGGGTGCTTAGATCTTTTCTGATAAGGCTTTTAACACCCTTTTCTAGTACATTTCCTATATAAAATAACCCTTCCTTATGAAGTTCATTAGGATTCTTATCAGTAGAGAGAAAAGCCTGAAAAGGGCCGCGCTGGTTGCTATGACGTCACTGCTGCTCCCAAGAATAGTTAAGAGTCATAGACTGGAACGTGCCCCCTAGCCTCCCCCCCTGGTCCTGGATCCGCCCCTGAGCACATGACCAGGATCACATGTCCACCCAGGTTTGAAGGCCTAGTCCAGGCCTAGGTATGTCTAATTCTGGGTTTCTAGCTTGGCTCTTCTAGCTTAGCCTTAGGCAGTTAGGCCTTAGGGAGTTAGTAACTAGCCAGTGTTAGTAGAACAACTATTATATCATCACAAAGAAATTCAGTATTCCAACATCATGACAGCAGATTACCTCTCTACCCAACCAGACTGTGAGCCCTAAGTCAATCTACGCCTTAGACTAAAGCTAGGAATACACGTCAGACTAAGCTGTCTGCCATCTGGATCGATCCATCCATGATCAAGTAAATTGGGATGAGAAAGCCCAGGACAAGAGACCGTGTAGGGAGACGTGGCTGCCGGGCGGTGGTGCAGGGTGAGCCGGCAGGGTCTGGGGTCTGGGCCGTGAGGCTTGGTCGGGGCTCGGTCGGATTCCTCATGTGGGTAGGTAGGGGTGAATTTATGATCTTACTAGTCCTGGAAAAGGTGATTTTAATTCTCAGTCATAAATATTGTACTGCAGGTAGGGATACCACCATATTAGACCGATTAAACCGGTATCTACAACAATACTAAGGGCTGTCCACCCTTTTTATTGCACATTCCTGACGGATAAGTCACCAACCTTGAACGATGCCCCATATGGGGCGACGACCAGCCCTCACTATAGTCTATACAATCACCATCCACAGCAAATTTTACAATTACATGTACTACATTCACCCTACCCCCCCCCCCCCCACACACACACCCTTCCAACCACTGGTACATGTGTATTTCTCCATTACACCACCCTCCAAACACCCTGTGTACTGACTGCATAGGTGGCCTGTAGAACAGGGACAGATGGTGCCAGAACACTTCCTGTAGCACCACATACCAAATACACAGACATACAGGGTAAATCCAACCATCTCAAGCTTCAGCTCTTGTTGTTAGGGGAGGTCAAGGGGAAGGAGAAGGGAGGAGGTTGGCGGCGGTATCAAAGACATTCTTCATGCATTTATGGATGAATGAGATAAAAGTGAAGGCTATAGTTTAGGTCACTATTCTATGGACAAATATCAAAATCTAAGCTGTCGACTACAAGGTCAAATTAGCTAGGCCTCGGTCTGAAAGTAGAACTGCATATTTCTTCATTAAAGCTGAAGTCATACCAGCGAGAAAGTGCGATTCAATTTGTAACTTGGAAATAGAATGACCCCCCCCCCCCGAAGCCCCCATTTGTCAATATTATTGAACCATACTTTTCCCATGTGATTGGGAGACATTGTGTAAAGGGGAGGGAGAAGTTAAGGTTAAACCTTTAAAAATTAAACTCATTCACCCCAAATCACACCTGGGCAGGTGTGAAGTGTACCCTCCCCCCCTGCCCACCCCACACCACCATATACAGGTATAAGGCAGCACCTGGGTGGGTGGCATCTCAGTAGGTGGGATGTTTGCCTCCACATGTGGTGTATATGGCACAGTAGGTGGGGCCTTGTCCCTAGGTGTCCCAAACAGAACCCCACTGACACTGATACAAGGGGTGCTAGTAACTGCTACAGGGGTATTGAGGTGTCAGTCTCCACACACCTGTAGTCTGCTGATCAAGGATCGGGAGGGGGTCAGCTTGTTAACAGGTGTTGATTGGGGCTTAGGCCTTCCCCTTTAAGTCAAGGGCCACATGATGCCTCCAGACTCATGTTCTTTGGTCACCATAATGCAGCAATGCAGTGCTGGGGGGGGGGGGGGGGTCAGCTTGTTAACAGGTGTTGATTGGGGCTTAGGCTTTCCCCTTTAAGTCAAGGGCCACATGATGCCTCCAGACTCATGTTCTTTGGTCACCATAATGCAGCAATGCAGTGCTGGGGGGGGGGGGGATCTAGCAGCAGGAGTCTGACACCTCCACAGGTATTCACATGTATACCTACTACTGCACCCCCCCCACATGCACATACACAGGTACACCCTGCAGGTACCCCCAGCAGGCACCCACTGGTCACCCTATGGGCCTGTTCTCCTCATCGTGCATTAGTGATAACCCTGTATGGGCCGGCATGATGCACCAATCAAGTGCTGGCATGATTACCTGCCAGAATTTCATTGGAGCATCATGCTGACCCCAGGTGTATAGATACATGTATAAACCCCATAGGGTCGGCATGATGCCTGAATGCAGCCCTGGCGAGTAACTCCTGCATCATGACGACCAATGGGCATGATGCATAAATGCATCAGCGGCCCCCAAACGGCTAAAGGGTCATAAGGACCAGGGGCGGATCCAGAAGGGGTGGTTAGGGGGCGCGTGCCCCCTAGCCCCCCCCCTGGATCCGCCCCTGAGGACTATGCAGAAATTGATAACCTCTAGGGTGTTAAACCCATTCAGGGATGCACATGGCTCTAAAGGGTTAATCCTACTTTAACCCCTGCTGGTCTCATCCCAGGATTCTGTATTTGAGTTCTCCTGGGTGAGGTGTCAACGTTTTGTTTAAACAGGTGACTTTGTGTCTACCATAATACCATCAGGATTTATATCTAATCCCTTCCACTACTCACGGACCTCCATTCTCATGTCAATTTCTCATGTCACTTATGCAGCTTTCACAGACTTCCCATATTCGGTTAAATCCCTATTAACCCCTTTAAAACTTCTTATAGAAAAATCCACATTATTTCCTAAATAAGGGGCATTATAATGTACTTGAATATGCCAGAAATACGGATTTCTGTTTCTGTGTTTCTACCCCCCCCCCCTCCCCTCCTTCAGTGGACTTGCAAGAACCACCCGGGCTAGAATGTAATACCTCAAACTAATCCGTGACAGGAGACGGTCAAGAAACACTTTAGATTCATATTTTTGTATGCAAACCAAGCACTCTCCTCTCTTCATTCTCCCAAATAGAGACATAAAGCTAAATTCAAGGTGTTTAATTTCCCTAACAGAGACATCCATTCCATCCCTCCAATCCCAATCTGTGATTGACATTTAAAAGAGAATGGAATGTTGTGACTATTTTCAGTCTTGTATTTGTCTTCAGCTTAAACTCTTCAGGAAATACCTCTTCCACCCACTCCATCCCTCTTCAGATTCTCAGACCATCAACTCTCCTCGATCCTCTTCCTTCTGTTCCTCCACCTAAAAACTTCCATCTCCACCTTCAAGTTCCCTACTCCTATACTGACTTCGCTGAAATAATCCTAACTATTCACTGCGGTCCTCTCGGGGGCAGTTGGTACCCATCTGATAGCTGATAGTGATATATCAGTGATAACCGCTGGTAATCAGCTGCAGCAATGGCCGTGCCCATAGGACAATCCGCTACCTCCATATAGGGTAGCGACTTGACCCCCCCCCCCCCCACCGCCACTCTATCTTTTGGCATCTATCTCTGACTCTGTGTCTCTGCCTCTCTCAAACTGTCTCTCTGTCTCTGTCTGGCTCTCTCTCTGTCTCTGTCTGTCTCTCTGGCTCTGTCTCTCTGGCTCTGTCTGTCTGGCTCTGTCTGTCTCTCATTCTCTCACTCTCTCTCTCTCTCTCTCTGGCTCTCTCTCTCTCTCTCTCTCTCTCTCTTTCTCTCTCTCTCTCTTTCTCTCTCTCTCTGTTTTGGCCTCGACCAGTCAACTAAGGCTCCTTCCCGTGGCTCCTTTCCTGCCATGCTCCGTGGTTGAAAAAAAGAAGAAAGATATAACAAAAAGGATTAGATAAATATGTATGTAAAAGATAAATAAAAATAGATTTAGATAAAAAAAACCTTTGAAATATTAATAAAAGAGTTTGAAGTGGACTAGGTCTGGAAGCCGTGCTGGTTCAGAGTAGGGGCCTTGGCAAACGGGAGTCTGTTTCTCTATTTGTATTTATCCTGATACCCTTTATGCCTGTGTATGTGTCCTTGTGTGTCTTCCCCTGTCTGAGAGTGTGCAGGTTTTGTACCTCAGTGTTCAGGTTTTGTGTCAATGTGTGTCTGTTTAACAGAGGTCTCGTGTTGTCACATACTGGGTGGATTGTTAATGTAGCCTCTCGGAGTTTGATGTTGGCTTTAGGTTGAACTTAGAAGTAGGAAGTGGGATGAACACTAGGAACAAGTGGTCCTTTTGTACAAGAGGGGGGCCCTTGATGGGGGGGGGGTCCCCATGTCCCATGTCGATTTTAAGAAATTGCCATGTCACTGTGTCGATTTTAAGGAATTGGCCATGTCACATGTCACTAGGCCAAAAAATGCTCATGTCACCATGTCGATTTTAGGGGTCTAGAGCCATAAGAGGGACAATTGTGGCTTCTGAATGTGGATTGAGGATTTACATATTTGTACGTTTAAGTCCTGTGTCATGCATTCTTGAATTGTATCATTGTCTGGACTCATTTCAAGCTATATTCTCACCTTTAAAAACCATACATTAACAATTGAAGATTGTTTCATCAATTGGTGTTATTTTAGAATAATTTTTTGATATAGTTTACATTTATGTCGGTAAAAGATATTGACCCCATCCATAGAAGAAAAAGAAAGCAACAAAAAACAATTTAAAATAACATTAGTACTGACATCTCCACCAGAGAAAGCCAATAAAGGTGGTATTCGGGAAAATCCTGTAGCGTCTGTTCTTGGTCACATGACCCCGTATGTGACGTCACAAGACGCTAGCTACTTCTTGGCGTCCACTTTCATTACCCGACATGCCTTTCACCGGGCGTACAATTAATTAGACCTCTTGGTAATTGAGGGTTAATTGGTCATTAATTATCTTAGCTCATTCTTTGATGTTTCCCCGCCCCCTTTTAGCAGCCCCTTCAGAAGCTGCTAGGTTAAACCTTTGGCGTCATGATACATGAATGCAGCCCTGGCGACTAACTCGCCAGGGCTGCATTCATACATTATGCCGACCGTACAGGGTTGATACATGCCCATAGGGTCGGCATGATGCACCAATGAAGTACTGGTGAGCAGACTCTCCAGCACTTCATTAATGCATCATGTCGACCAATGGGCATGCACCTTGGGGTATCAAGGGGCATCTAAAGGGTTAAGATGCCCCTCCAGAAGCCACTAGGTAGCACGTATGTCGGTAAAAGTTGCTGACAGAGAATGAGGGATGGACGAGCCTGGGGCCTGCATTTAGAGCCGTAAAAGACAACTGATACATGATGCCAGCCCAGCATTTATACACTTGCCAATTCAGATGAGCTTTGATGAGTCAAGACTCTTGGTACAAACAGAACAAAAACACAAAAAATAGTTTGTGTGCACGTGCTGGTGCCTCCCCCCGGGGGCTATTCTGTGTACTAACCACACTTACTGTTTGATTTTAACCCTTGAATGACCACACGATACATTAATGCATCATACCCGGTACTCATGATGCACATGCTGTATTCATGCATGCATGCTCCCCTTTATATATGTTTTTTTTTTCTTTGCACCCAAAGGGTTGGTTTGATGCAACATAGAGTGCAAAGGGCTCCATGTCTCCATGGATGCGCCAATTGATGCAGTTGTGGAAAGTCAAAACTTTTATGGTTTCAGTAACATGAACCAGAGGGAACGTCAAGGGCTAGTTAGACATATCCAGGGCCCTGGGGAAGTAGCCAATCAACTCTACAGTAGGAAAATGGACCAATTAACCCTTTCCTCCCCCACCCAAACATACACTCACCACCTCTGTCTGACATTAACCCTTTTAGGACCCAGAGTGTTTTTATATAATGCCCCCCCTTTCTTCATGGTAAATTATTTATCATCGCAAATAACTCATCAGGACTACATTCATGCTTCATTCTCATCTTACAGGGTCGAAGGGTCGGCATGATGCACCAATGAAGTGCTGGCTAGCAGTCTCACACGCACTTCATTGGTGCATCACACTGACCAATGGGCATGATGCACTCCTGCATCAGTTGTCATTAAAGGGTTAATTAGCCCCCTTGATGCTCCACCCAGTATGGGGTGGTTTATATTACGCAGTATGTGGGGTTTATAGAGGTGTAATTCACACCTGCAGCCCTTTGATGCCCCTTATTGCAGTGGTATAATAAAGCTGCCCCTTGTTTGGTTGCTGTGTGAAAGGTGTGACCATGTGTCCCATATGAAGGGATGTAACAGGTTATTGTGTGTTGGTCAGTACAAGGCTGTGCATTTGCTAAATAAAGCAGGCCATTCAGGGGGGACTGACCCAGGAGGCGGATGCTGTGCATTGTCTGTATCAAAGTATCAGATCGATTTCAAATGAATTTTTAAAAGAAAGTTAATATCTGTGTTAATGTCTTTACACAGCATTGTGTCACAAAGTCACATGTTGAACTCAAACACGAGTACCATACATCAGTCTTTTTGAAGTTATCTAGTTGACCTTATACTCGTGTAACTGGTCAAGCCCACCAGTAATGAGAAAATGGATAGAAAAATAACTTGAAAAACAGGTAAATCTAGGAAAGTACAGAACATAGCGTTTTATTTCATCCACCCATAACCTTTAACACCCCCCCCCCCGTGTGATTGATATTTCCATGTTGGATCCCTGTGTGCTGTGGATCCTTAGTAAAGTGCCCTTTTCCCTGTACTTAAGAGTTTACCCAACTTTTTTTTACCCTAGAATTTAGGCAAACTTAGGGGCTAAATGAGCCCCCCCCCCCTTTTTCAAAATCCTGGATCCGACCCTGTCACTACACACGCGTGAAATGATCATTATGCTGCACCGATGCCGTGCTGGTGAGAAGTGCACATATTTGTAAAAGGACCTTAACTTTCTTTCTTAGTATTGCCCTTACTATTGGCCCACTGTGTTGGAAACGTCATTGACCCAGCCGCAGGTGATTCATTTGACCATGTTTGGAAATATTTACCACTTGAGAAGGATTATGGCAGGAAAATGAACAAAGACGTCATAGTCATCATCCCCACCTCTAAATTATGGTATACTTTTTACGACTGTAGTTGTGACTTCCAGGCAGACTCAAGAACTCGATCTGAAGCATTAATATACACCCCCCCCCCCAAGAAAATGCATGCCCCCAGGGTGTGAGTGGCGACACCAAGTGGTATAAGAAGTGTTAAGCACGTGCCCGGGGCACGGTGCCTCCGGGGGTGGAGATCTAATATTGACAATCTACTGAAGCAACTTACAGGAAGTTCATGTAAAGTTATCTCGTGGAATAGGGGAAGGGGCATCAGAATCGCACACAGGGTCTCAGTGAAGGAAATCCCGCAGAAAACCGGAAGTCATATACGATTGTGGTCAGAAGTGAATACTGCAGGCACACTGCTTTGGATAAAATACCAGGAGGGCATTTCTCAAAGTGCTTACCCATTTTTTCAAAGGTTAGATTGGAAATAGTGAATCTACATTTTATTCAGTGCAGATTTAGGCAGAATCAGGGTGTTTTTACGCGATAGTCCAGTGCTCAAAATTTTCGTGGTCAATTCATATTTTAAGTCAGCCTATATTATGAAGGAAAGATGTATCTATTAATTCTGGGGTGATTTTTAGAAAATGAACATGTTCCAATGGGTGCTATCGCGTTTCGCGCTACATTAAATTATAGTGCGGAACCAATTCCTTCTGTGAGACCTAAAGCATACATGGGGGATTAGCATGAAGAAGGAAAAAACCCTTCAAATCAGTTCTTTTCTATATTAATTATTTAGAGAAGGATTGGTTTTGCCAAATTCTATGGAAAATATGTTCATAGGTCTCTAAAATGTGTCCAAAATCAAGGAAAAATCATGTTTATATTGCTGTCGGAGTGGTCTGCAGGCCACGCTGCAGGTTCATTTCAGTCTAGGCCCACTGGCATAGTGCAGATTATTTTGATAGGCCCGATTTATTTTTTACCTTATTCTTAACAGGGTATGCATATCATATCTGTGTAGTATTGGCCACTTACAGCTAGTCTAGGTAGTACAGAGAGGGGTTATTTTTGCGCTTTGACATATCATCTGTATTAGTTAAGTTAGGCACTGACACCGCAAATGGTATATCTACCGCTTCAAGGAAACTATCCAGGGTATAATATTTTGGGACATTTCTTTGAAATCATCTAGAAATGTAGTATTGTATAACCCAGTATCCATGTTATGTACTCTCACAAATCTTCCCAGGCATGGCATGTGAATATTGTGTACTTTTTGCAGTGATTTTTATGTATTTTTCTACAATTTTTCATAATTTGTCAATTATATCCACAGTAAACTACAACAAGGACACTTACACCATATAGAGCAAGATCAAAAGAATATCCATGCCAAATTTGATGGTCCTAGAGGCACTGCTTGTCATGAAAATGACTCAAAGATGAAGAGGGCGGTGCCTCGGACAGAGACATAGAAATCAGGCTGATTTTGGGTATAACTTGGCCCGAAAAGCACCCTATATCATGAGATAGAGTGGTCCAAGGAGCATAAAACCTAGGGGCCTGTGTAAAAACATCTATTGGATTATAAAAATCTCAATTATAGACAAGACATGCACACAGCCCATTAATAGTAGGTCTCAGTGAAGGAAATCCCGCAGAAAACCGGAAGTCATATACGATTGTGGTCAGAAGTGAATACTGCAGGCACACTGAATGGTCAATAACCATGTTGAAAATAATGCCAATAAATATAAAACCACTACACATGTTGTTGAACATTTGCTGCTTTGGATAAAATACCAGGAGGGCATTTCTCAAAGTGCTTACCCATTTTTTCAAAGGTTAGATTGGAAATAGTGAATCTACATTTTATTCAGTGCAGATTTAGGCAGAATCAGGGTGTTTTTACGCGATAGTCCAGTGCTCAAAATTTTCGTGGTCAATTCATATTTTAAGTCAGCCTATATTATGAAGGAAAGATGTATCTATTAATTCTGGGGTGATTTTTAGAAAATGAACATGTTCCAATGGGTGCTATCGCGTTTCGCGCTACATTAAATTATAGTGCGGAACCAATTCCTTCTGTGAGACCACAGAGGAGGGAAATGTAGGATATACTAAGTAACATTTTCACTTCTTTACATGGGAAGGCTTGGGATCATACTTCCATTGGACATTTACTCCCATTAACCTACTCTTTATATAGCCAACATTGTTTCAATGCATTGACTTAGTAGTTAGAAGACCACAAGTAAACTTGCGGCCCACAAAGAGCTAAAACCTTGAAGGGCCACTAATGCATTAATGCACCATGTCCATTGGTCTTCTTGATGCATGAATGCAGCCCTGGCGAGTCAGTCACCAGGGCTACATTTGTGCATCATGCTGACCCTATACGGTTAATACACTGCCAGAGGGTCGGCATGATGCTCCAATGAAGTGCTGGCGAGCAGACTCACCAGCACTTCATTGGTGCATCATGCCGACCAATGGGCGTGATGCACTCCTGCACCATCTGTCTTGATAGGTTAAAGACACATGTGAGGGGCATGGTAAGTCACCCTGGAGTGTGCAGGGTTAACCCTGGAGGGTTTTAGGGTTAGTGAGGGTGCAGCTGGAGGTTTGTGTGTGTGAGGGGGGGGTGAGGGTTGTTTAGAGAAGTGTGGCACTTCAAAGGCTGCCGCAGGTGCCGCCCCCTATCAGTGTCCAGCACAACTATACTCCTCTCCTCACCTCCAATTAAGGTCTCACAAACAAATATTTAGTACATGATAACTTTCTGGTATTGGATGGTGCTCAAGTACGTCCACCTACAGGTCTTACAATCCAATATTTATTGTAAGATAATTTCTACATGTAGTATTGAATGGCAGTGAATCTGAGTGATTCAAGTACCTCCAGGAATGTCTCACAAACCAATATCTTTAATATGAGACCCTAATGATTCATCATCCCAAAATTCAATGAATTAAAGATAATTGCAATGTTTCAGGAATTAAGAACAATTGCTTTAATGTGTAAATCCTGCACAAGTTGATGGAGTTTGTGAAAGACACATTGTTTGGGACCATAGAATGCCCTTGACAGGCCTTGTAGTATGCTCAGTGAACTGCTCAGGTGTGTGATGGGGCAGGGGGTGAGCTGACTCTGGGTGGAACAGGAGCACTTGGTGCTAGCTTCCTAACACTTCTTCTTAGTTCAGAAACCATAGGGTGCCTCTAGGTTCATGTCTGCATGTCCTCATGATGCACAATCAATGAATGGTGTCCTGGCGAGTAACTCGCCAGGACGCCATTCATGCTTCATACCATGAATATGGTTTCTGAACTCAGAAGTGTTAGGAAGCTAGCACCAAGTGCTCCTGTTCCACCCAGAGTCAGCTCACCCCCTGCCCCATCACAACCAGTGCTATATTCATGAGTGAAATAATGTAGTATGCTGTTCTGAAAGAGTAAACGTAAACCCTGCTCACCCTCCTTGGTCTCCCCTGGAGCGTGTAACATGGTTTAAGATAACCCTGTGAAGTGGGACTGGCTGTGTGATCATGTCAGAAATTGGCTAATCACCTTGAAGATTGACCCTTGTTTTACCAAAGTCATTCCTGGGGTTTAACATGGAGGAACATGCAGTAAACCATGAGAGTGAGAGATGTAGATCATATTAGAGAGAGTACATGTAGACCTCCTTGATCACTCCCTGATTTTGACCACTTTGGACAAGATGGAAAATTAAAAATATCTATGATTGGAGAGTGTATTTATGAGCAGCTCATAAAACCTGCTAGGCTGGTTGGAGAGTGTGGGGCGGCAGAGATGAGAGGAAACCCGTCACCAGGTGTCTCTCCTTTACCACACCATCAATCACCTTTATAGGCACAGTGTGAGCTGCTCTCATTCACTCACACCTACCCTACACTCACTCACAGCCACTCACGCCTCATTCTCTCACCTCCCTTCAACGCCTGAGAAGACTAACAGGGGTGGAGTCTGCACAAGGGTTTGTCTGTTTAACTACACAGCTTATTATTACTGAAAATTCTACAATATAACTCGGGGAGTGGGGCAATACATGTACCTGAAGAAAAAACTGCTCACTGAAGCGAGAAAGTGAGCAACTCAACCTTCAAACTGATGTTTCGGTGAAAATGTATACAGATGGGCATGGATATGGTGGAAGATGGACAACATGTACCCAGTACTAGAGCTTGGTGATAGTTCAGAGAAGACCTCGTCAGACGTGCTTGGTAATGCTCAGATCCTCCGATTTCACCCCGATTTCACAGATACACGTCCTAACTATACAGCTCCAAACAACGTGATGACAGACCCCTTCCCTATATACCTGTCCTTATATTAACCATAGAAGGGCGTTTGATGCACCAGAGGACCAACGTTGCATCCTGTCTGTTGGAGTATCATGTATCATGCTGAGCCACCAGCAGTGCATCAACCCCGTAGGGTCGCCATGATGCCTGAATGCAGCCCTGGCGAGTAACTCGCCAGGGCTGCATTCATGCATCATGACGACTAATGGGCACGATGCATTTAGTCCAACAGCGGTCTTTAAAGGGTTAAGTGTCACTACAGAAGACAGAGATAGGAGTAAAAGTGCTGATAAAGTGACCAGATAAGGGGACACTGAGGGTTAAAGGACCATGAAAGCCTCGTGAAACTGGAGACCGTAGGAGGTAAATGGGACTTGTAAAGGGACACCAGGAACTGCGGACAGACTGCTGTTATGGGGTACATGGGGCCCATAGGGTGCAACTATTATCAAACACATAGACGTAGGCTCAAAGTCCCTTAAAAAGATGTAATTCCAGGCAAATTAAGCACCGCTGCATAGGGAAAAATGCCTGGAAGAAATCTTTCCCAGTTTGGGGTTAATTTTGGGGGTAATATTCAACTGCCTGTGCCTCGAGCTCTGTAATTATATTGCTTCATGTTTTACACAAATGCTGCTCATTGAATATCAAACTTGTGAAATGCCTCGTTGACTATATTATAGATCTTTTAAACGAAGAGAGAGAGAGAGAGAGAGAGAGAGAGAGAGAGAGAGAGAGAGAGTCAATATAAGAGTGAGGTAAAACCCTTTAAAGGCCACTAATGCATCAATACATCATGCCCATTGGTCGTCATGATGCATGAATGCAACCCTGGTGAGTAACTCAAGCATCATGCCGACCCTACCGGCTTGATACACTCCCTGAGGGTCGGCATGATGCACTAATGAAGTGCTGGTGAGCAGTCTCGCCAACACTTCATTAGTGCATCATGCCGACCATGATACACTCCTGTATCAGCGGTCTTTAAAGGGTTAAAACGGGTCGGTAAGTACGTGTAGAGGTGGGACGTAACGTGATACGTGTAGCTACGTGTCTCTACACGTACCAATGTGTGTATACTTTGACACTTGGTGAGGTTTTTCACGTTTTTTTGTTGTTGTTTTTTTTTTTGTAAAATGGCTCAAGTCCCCTGAAATGCTATATGTAATCCCCCTTGAGGGTTAATAGCATACACTTAGAAAATATTCTTGCTCACATGAGTCTAGATCCAGACTCAGGCAATGTCGCCAAAATGAGTATTGTTTGAGACTCAGCCTGGTCCTTGAATGATACTCAGGCAGATCCTGAGGCTGATCCTGGGATGATATGCTGGCTTTGACTGAGTATCAACCAAGGATCAGGCTGAGTCTCAAACAATACTCATTTTGGCGACAATACCTCAGTCTGGATCTAGACTCATGTGAGTAAGAATATTTTCTCTGTGTAAATCTGAAATATTTCTAAAAATCAAGGATCATACAATGTTCAAAACCGCGAATATCCTGTTCTGTTTTTGATTTTAGAAATTCTTTTTTTCATGGGAGAATATTTTAATTGAAAAAAAAAAACGGAAAAAAACATAAATATGATGATAAAAGCCTTTCTCAGCAGCCATTTCGACAATGACAGAATTAGTAGTAGTAGAAAATGGTTGCTTATTGCTATCTGATTTAGTCTGCAATGAGCGTGAACCATTACCCAACAGTTTAACAGCCTTTATTAGATGGATTTCATATTTTAGCCCTCGACCATCACATGTAAGTGGCACCCATCTACATGGATGGTCTCCCACTATAGGGAAAAATGTCGATTTTAAAGATTAACACTCAAATCAGAAAAAAAAAACCCTTAGTGAATGGGGAATTGTACCCGGGGAAGGGTATATAGCAGTGCACAGACAGATTTGGAAAATTGTGTGCTAGATTTTCACTGTGGGACCATTCTAATTTCTTTGTGGGAATTCTGTCTGTGGAAGGACACTTTATTTATATTATTCTTAGTATGAAATTTAAAAATAAAAACGACCAACACCTTCTCAGTTACAAGATTGGCAAAGGTTCAACTTTACTTCACGCTTCAATTCCCTCCTTTTTTCCAGTTGATGAGAAAGCTGTACCTGTTAACCCTATACGGGCCGCTGATGCATCAATGCATCATGCCCAAAGGGCTGCATTCATGCATCATGCCGACCCTACCAGGGATTGATCCACTCCTGAAGGGTCAGCATGATACTCTGATGAAGTGTGAGGAAGCAGTCTCACCAGCACTTCATTGGTGCATCATGACGACCAATGGGCATGGTGCACTCCTGACAAGTCTGTTTCCGCTTGTTGAAACACCTTCACCCACTGCTCCCAATACAGGTTCACTTCTCATCTCTCCATCTTTTTCCCCCTTTCCAATTCCAGTTCCTGTCAAACTAACTTGTTTCTTCCTCTCTGTCCTCCCAGGTGTGGTCGTTGTTAGGATCAATCTTGTTCACCCCTTCTCACCACCTACCGACTTCAAGGTAAGTCTGTTTCCACCACAGCGTGTGTGATGGGTTATTAGAGCCGTATTGGCTACTAGCTGGTCTTGAGCTGGTTCCGGCGACACACACTAATAAGATGGGACCAGCATGCCCCTGGAAGTTGGTGTTAACCAGGGACAAGGTACCCATCATGGTCTGTCTTATCAGTGGGGTTTACCTCAACCGGCGAATTTCAAAATGGCGGCTCCACTAGGCCTCCATACTGAGTCCTATAGGCTGCAAGCGGGACTTGGGCTCATTCTGGCGGTATTTTTGCCAGGTTTGACTGAACCAGCAAAGGTAAGAAATGTTGACCCACTGGTATGGGTCTCGATATAAGGAGTGAATGCAGTTTGATTCCCAGGGCTGCATTAATGCATCATGGCAGCCATAGGGCATGATGCATGAATGCAGTTTGATCCCCAGTGCTGCATTAATGCATCATGGCAGCCATAGGGCATGATGCATGAATGCAGTTTGATCCCCAGTGCTGCATTAATGCATCATGGCAGCCATAGGGCATGATGCATGAATGCAGTTTGATCCCCAGTGCTGCATTAATGCATCATGGCAGCCATAGGGCATGATGCATGAATGCAGTTTGATCCCCAGGGCTGCATTAATGCATCATGGCAGCCATAGGGCATGATGCATGAATGCAGTCTGATCCCCAGGGCTGCATTAATGCATCATGGCAGCCATTGGACATGATGCATGAATGCAGTCTGATCCCCAGGGCTGCATTAATGCATCATGGCAGCCATTGGGCATGATGCATGAATGCAGTCTGATCCCCAGGGCTGCATTAATGCATCATGGCAGCCATTGGACATGATGCATGAATGCAGTCTGATCCCCAGTGCTTCATTAATGCATCATGGCAGCCATAGGGCATGATGCATGAATGCAGTGTTTGATCCCCAGGGCTGCATTCCGGGGCTAAATTAATGCATCATGGCAGCCATTGGGCATGATGCATGAATGCAGTTTGATCCCCAGTGCTGCATTAATGCATCATGGCAGCCATAGGGCATGATGCATGAATGCAGTTTGATCCCCAGTGCTGCATTAATGCATCATGGCAGCCATAGGGCATGATGCATGAATGCAGTGTTTGATCCCCAGTGCTGCATTAATGCATCATGGCAGCCATAGGGCATGATGCATGAATGCAGTGTTTGATCCCCAGGGCTGCATTCCGGGGCTGCATTAATGCATCATGGCAGCCATTGGGCATGATGCATGAATGCAGTTTGATCCCCAGTGCTGCATTAATGCATCATGGCAGCCATAGGGCATGATGCATGAATGCAGTTTGATCCCAAGGGCTTAATGCATGCATCCCAGCAAATTGTCGTTATCTGTCGCCATGATTGGTCATCAATGGTGACTCCTTTCTGAGTGATAACTCACTGCGTCATCTTTCGCCACTGTGTGTCAGTCTCACATGGCATGGCGATTTATCACAACAGTTGCCAACATGATCTCACTCACTGCGTGAGTATGTGCCACCCCTTGTCATCCCTCACAAAGCATGGTAACTTATCACCACCATCGCCAAAATGGATCTAACTCACTGCGTGAGTATGTGCC